>SJXQ01005795.1:129930-414735 GCA_006408695.1 Aepyceros melampus
TATACACGTGTTCCCCATCCTGAACCCCCCCTCCCTCCTCCCTCCCCGTACCATCCCTCTGGGTCGTCCCAGTGCACCAGCCCCAAGCATCCTGTATCATGCATCGAACCTGGACTGGCGATTCGTTTCCTATATGACATACATGATTCAATGCCATTTTCCCAAATTATCCCATCCTCTCCCTCTCCCACAGAGTCCAAAAGACTCTTCTACACAAGGATAATTGCTTTACAGAATTTTGTTGTTTTCTGTCAAACCTCAACATGAATAAGCCATAGATATACATATATCCCCTCCCTTCTGAACCTCCCTCCCATCTCCCTCCCCATCCCATCCCCCTAGATTGATACAGAGCCCCAGTTTGAGTTTCCTGAGCCATACAGCAAATTCCCGTAGGCTATCTATTTTACATATGATAATGTAAGTTTCCATGTTACTCTTTCCGTACATCTTACCCTCTCCTCCCCTTTCCCCATGGCCATAAGTCTATTACAGGGGCAGCAATGGAAAAATAGACTTATATTCATCAGTATTTTTAATTGAACACATTAGTTTTCCTTTTTTAAAAAACCTAGGAATGATTGAAACCTTTGGATGATAGGAATAACCAAAGAATTTTTAAGAATATCAAGAAATCTTTTAGAAATTCTAGATTCAACAGGGTTTTTTAGCTTGATTTCTGAACAGTAAAAGCAATAAGGATTAAAAAAAAACTTTCATTCCATCTGTGCCAGTTCTGGATGAGATGATGGGACGGAGGTACATGACAGAGAAGAAAGATTCAGAGTTTAGCCAGGTTGTGAGTCTGCCTGTTTATTTGAGAGGAATCATCTTCAACCTGGGTACAGCAAAGTACACATCAAAAAAATATAAAAAGTTGAGAATGAAGCATATTTACTAAGTCTCATTATTTTTAGCCCCTGCAGCTCATATGTTAGGTGTAGAATAGAATGGCCATTTTGTTTTCAAAGTTATCTCCAAGAATGAGAGACCTGAGAGGGGATCTTTCTTCATTTTTCCAAAGGCGAAGAGTTGAGTTTCAGAGACTATAGACTGAGGACTGTCATATCAATCCCAATCCTATGTTGGAATATATAATACACAATTGATTGGTGGACAGTTAGCAAAGGGGAGATATTAACACTAGAAGAGAACCTTGATTCTTAGCAATAGAAATTTTAACAAGTTCTTTTCCTGTTCTAACTTGATAGTCATTCCTTTAGCCTTGTGCTATAGTGGGTATACTGAATACCTTGGGCAGTTAGTTAAAGGTGACTTTAAGGTTTGTTAAAATCAGTATGTGTCAACAGCATGATGTGTGTGCTTAAAAGTGTTGAGCACAAATGTTTTGTCATTGTACCCTTAGTTAAGTTCTTACAGAGCATAGTTCTGAGTTGTGAGAACTTTATTTTGTAGAAAATAATTAAAATTGGAGACTATTCAGAGGAGGGTCATCAAGCTAATGAGAGCTCTAGAACCATGTGTATTGAAGTTATTAAGGAACTGGTGACATTAAGCATAAAGAGGTGACTTTTATGGTGGTCACAGAAAAGCTATATTCAAAATATAACTGAAAATATAACTGATTGTTGGACATGACAGTGGAGCTTTGGAAAATAAAGTAGAAGCATTGGCTGGTAATTACACACAGGAAAATTTCAGCTGTCTCAGGAACCATTTTCTAGTTCTTAGAACTGCTCAACTATGGGGTAATAGCCTATAGACATTTCCTGCCATTGAAAATCTTGCTGCAGAATCCAAATTAATGCCTTTCAAGGATGTCACTAAGTGGATTCCTACACTGGTTAACAACTCTTAGATCCTCTGATTTAATGACTCTTTTTGTTTTTTTGTTTTTTTTTTTTACATAAGGTAATCTGCAGAATTATTCCACTAGATAACTCTGAGTCATGGTATCCATGTATCATTGAAAGGTATTGTAATTATGCTACTCTGAGATACATTAGATAAATACTATTTCATTAACAAAATCTAATAAAAGTGTGTTACATCATCTACAACTGTTAGATTAGCATACTTTAACATGTTTTGTATAAACAGTAAAGCTCACATTTCTGCACTGTGACTTTCTTAGTAGGTTTTTAATTGCCTCACAACTCTAAAGACAAGGACAAGTTTAAAGGGCATATTGTTGGTTTTCCAGGGAAGTATCCTAAACTGAAATTTGTCTACAATTTCTCTCACTAAATTTAATTAACAGGAAAATTTTCTGTTTATGATCTCATTTATTTAGTAGATGTACTGCTGTTTGTCATATTTGTGGCCTTACAACATCTTTGAAACACCTGTTCTATATTTGGATAGTTCCTCAGATTATATGCCTTGGACTTGTGGTCTAAGATTTGTATCTCGGATTTTGTTTTAATTAGGTATGGTAAGGTGGCAGACAAGGGGGCATCTGCCTCTGAAAGAAGAATTTATTACTTATATGTTCTAAGAGAAGGAACCTGCCATGTCACGGAGGGCCACATGGAAAGCACCAGGTTTTGTCAGGTTGCAGAAGCAGGAGTGAAGGGGAGAGCATGACTGAGAGCCTTTATCATGTTTCTGTGGGAAAGGCAGGCAAGGGAAACCACTAAAGACTGGCTAGATTGAATAATCTCAGAATGCTCTGGGCAATGGGTACAGTCTTTAATTCTTTGGTACCTGGCTCTGCATGATTTAGTACAAGAGGAATGTTGGCTTGATATGTGTGAGGTGGGTAAAAGAGATGGTTGGGAGAATGGAGTCTTGATTGGCTGGAGGGTTTGTTATATCACTTGCATATCCCTGCAGAAGCTGGAATCCAAGGGAGATGTAAACAAGTTTGGCTGTTAATTTATCTCTGTGACTATTTGGTACCAAATAAACAAATATAGAACAATTAACAAAAAATAGAGAATGCTTCCTCAAAGTAGAAGTCAGGATCATTATGTTAACCTCTCTTGCTTCTAGAGCACGTACATGTCACTTCACTTAGAAATCTCTTGATTTGCAAGAGATCTGTGCTTGGAGGTGTCCAGGATGAGGGAATCAAGTGCATTGGGGATACTTTTTTTTGGTGAGTAAAGCATCTAGTTTTGGGGTCCTGTAGTGGAGAAGCTTCTGGAATCTAGTCTTAGTATTTTTGATATGAGCTATGCAGTCTATAAAAGCACAATGTCTTGGTTAAGTACAGAGGCCATAGTGTTTTTGCTAAAGCTATCAATTCAGTGTAATTGAGTATTTTCCAGTAGCTTCTTTTTCTGGATTTCTGACCTTTTTCAAAGTTATATGATCTCCCTACTTCCTTTGATAAACTTGATTTCCTTGCCTGAGTGGATTCTGTTATTCGCAATTAAGAACCTTGAGAGATACAGTGACTTTCTAGGAGTTCACATTTTCCTGAATTGTCTTTTAATAAATAGAGAAGCCAGGCATAAATAGTTGAAAGTATGTTTTAACTATTTTAATTAAACATGAATATCAATAAAATAATTATACTTTGAAACATAAATACCTACTGTACCATATGAGGAGATGGAGAAATTGTAAGCAGTTTCAGCAAATAGTGTGTTGCAAGACTATATAATTCCAATATCCCAAACAAGGACAGGAAATCAAAAATAGGCCAATTAACTTGTAAACTGCAGTTGTAAATGTAGACTTTTATGACTATTGTGATGGCACAAAGAGATTTAAAGGAAAACAACTCTTTATAATGAGCAACTTTAGCCAGAAACCAAAACAAAGTCCGTTTATGTGGAACAGAGAAAGACAGAGCTGGTGATCATACATCAGAATATCCAGCACACCCTTACCCATGGATAGCAAGCTGAACACCTCTGGTTCAAATAGGAATGATGAAGTGTGTATTTTCTCTATGTAGCTTTTATTTCCATGATGTAAAGTAAATAACATATACTTGAAACTTACAAATAATGAAGCGTTCTTAATGTCCCACAAATGGCCCAAATATTTTTTCTTATGCCGTATAAGAAATTTTGTAGTGACTAGTAGGGAGCTATCTAACAGACTTTTTTCAACTCTTGCAAAACTCTCACATGTTTCTTTGATGAGGATTTTTATTCTTGATAATTATCAAAGCTGCTAACCACAGAGAAGGATCAGGGAACCAGATGATTCAATTCTTGCTCTGATTTCTATGTCCTGGTCAAATGAAAACCTTGTTTTGAGAAAGAAATTTGCTTTCTCCAAGATATTTAGTAACGTATTTTGTATTTTCCAAGAAACATGATGGAGATTTTGTTTTATGTGATTTAAATATAATATGAACAGAAAATAAATGTTTCATATGACAGGAAAGATATTGTGAGAATAATATACATGCTGTTTTTTATAACTTTCTTTAGACATTGCAGAAATATCATTTCTCTGTTTATGTGTATTCCAGATAAACATGGTTAAGTTTATTTGCATTCCTTGTTTCCATGTTACTTCATTGTGGTTGGTAGTTTTGACCATTGTAAGGATTAAACATTCTTCAAAGAGACAGTTGGGTTAGTTAAATCAAAGTTATAAATGTGTTAAATATGTACATTTACATATGTATATTACGAGTATTTTTCTTCTTAACATTTTGTATTATTTAAGAGAAACTTAGGGTATTTTTGATGTAGTTGCTACTGCTGCTAAGTCGCTTCAGTCGTGTCCGACTCTGTGCGATCCCAGAGACGGCAGCCCACCAGGCTCCTCCATCCCTGGAATTTTCCAGGCAAGAACACTGGAGGGGGTTGCCATTTCCTTCTCCAGTTGATGTAGTACTATATGCCTTTTCTACAGGCTTATTTGGCACTCATTGTACCTCACTTGTAACTTTTTAAAGGAAGCATATTTAATCACATTTCTTCTTCTAGTTTTTATCAAAGTAACTGATTCAGTTCACAGACATTTGTGGAAGCACTGTGCTCTCATTGGGTATGCAGAGTTAAGTAAGATAGACAAGGTTCATGGTCTCATCAGATTCAGCCCACTGAGGATAACAGACATTTCACAATTAAACACAAAAATAAATGTTATAGGTACCAAAAAAAGAAAAGAATTCTATGTGAATTTATGGGAAACCTTAAATAATGTGGATGTGGTTGGAATTCTAAATAGTTTATCATAGTACAAGGCCACTCCTGAGCCACTTGGCCAAGGATTCACAAGCAAATCAAGGTTAGAAGGCATATTCACAAGAAAAATAAGAAAAAGTCATGAGAGCGAGGATCTAGAAATATCCAGCTACATACTTAATCATGGAAACTCTAAGATTATAAGAAATTCAGTTTGCTTATGACTGCAGCGTGTTTTGTCTTTTCCCCATAAAGGGAACTGTGGCCCTACCAACTCTTCAGTCTATTGTTTGTGAATTAAAACTCTGATTGGGATGTGCTGGTTTGCTTAACTCATTCTCCTCCTGGTATTACTATCTTATGTAATAAAACTTTAGTTTTAATCTGCTGTATTTTCAAGTGCTATAATTATCTTTCACTGAAGCTGTGTAATTGCCTAAATTAGAAAGGAGATCAGGAAGGGCTCTCTGAGGATGTGACATATAAGCTGATATATTATAGATAAGCAGGAATTAGACACACAAAAAAATTCTAGGTGGTATTTTCAGCAAATATCTTGTGATCTCAGGTGGGAGAAAGCATCACAAGTTTCAAGAACTATACCCTGACCAGCACAACCAGAGTAGTGAGAGGAAGACAGTGGCAAGAATATTCTTGCAAAGCTTTTAGAACAGCTTTGTGACCTTTATATTTTATTCTAAATTCTATAGGAAACAATTAATTAGAAGGGTTTAAGCAAGCAAGCAACTCACATACACATACAGACACATATATTTTTACGGTACTGTAGCTTCAGTGAGGAAAACTGGAGATAAATTGAGAGATGCCAGCTAAAATGCCTTTATTAAAATATGATATTAGACTAAATGATGATGATGTATTAGATTTAGCATAAGTAGAAGCAAAGTAGAGGAAGTTGAATGGATTCTAAATATATTATAGATGGAGGCTTAGCAAGACGGTGAAGAGTGTTGGGCTTCCTTGTGACTGAGATGGTAAAGAATCTGCCTGCAACACAGGAGACCTGAGTTCGATCCCTGCATGGGGAAGATCCCCTAGAGAAGAACCCACTCCAGTATTCTTGCCTGGAGAATTCCATGGGCAGAGGAGCCTGGCAGGCTACAGTCCATGGGTTGCAAAGAGCTGGACATGACTGAGCAACTTTCACATTTTCCATGGGGGTAAATGTGACTGCAGCCATGAGATTAAAAGATGCTTGCTCTTTGGAAGAAAAGCTATGACCAACCTACACAGCATATTAAAAAGCAGAGATATTATTTTGCCGACAAAGGTCCGTTAGTTAAAGCTATGGTTTTTCCAGTAGTCATGTATGGATGTGAGAGTTGGACTGTAAAGAAAGCTGAGTACTGAAGAATTGATGCTTTTGAATGTGGTGTTGGAGAAGACTCTGAGAGTCCCTCGGACTGCAAGGAGATCAAACCAGTCCATCCTAAAGGAAATCAGTCCTGAATTTTCACTGGAAGGACTGATGCTAAAGCTGGTATTCCAGTTCTTTGGCCACCTGATGTGAAGAACTGACTCATTGGAAAAGACTCTGATGCTGGGAAAGATAGAAGGCAGGAGGAGAAGGGGACAACAGAGGATGAGATGGTTGGATGGCATCACTGAATTGGACATGAGTTTGAGCAAGCTGCAGGAGTTGGTGATGGACAGGGAAGCCTGGCATGCTGCAGTCCATGGGGTCGCAAAGAGTCGGACACAACTGAGCGACTGAACTGAACTGAAAGAGTGAGAGGGAAGGACATTACCAGATTAAACTATTGAAATGTTTACAACATTTCCAAAAAAAAATTATTTGTATGTTTATGTATATACTTGTTCAGTTCAGTTCAGTCGCTCAGTCGTGTCCGACTCTTTGCAACCCCAGGAATTGCAGCACGCCAGGCCTCTCTGTCCATCACCAATTCCCAGAGTTCACTCAGACTCACGTCCATCGAGTCGGTGATGCCATCCAGCCATCTCATCCTTGGTCGTCCCCTTCTCCTTCCTGCCCCCAATCCCTCCCAGCATCAGAGTCTTTTCCAATGAGTCAACTCTTCACATGAGGTGGCCAAAGTACTGGAGTTTCAGCTTTAATATCATTCCTTCCAAAGAACACCCAGGACTGATCTCCTTTAGGATGGACTGGTTGGATCTCCTTGCAGTCCAAAGGACTCTCAAGGGTCTTCTCCAACATCACAGTTCAAAAGCATCAATTCTTTGGTGCTCAACTTACTGAGAGTATTTATAAGATAAATTTGGAGATTTATCCCAACTCATGTCCCAAATTCATACACATGAATTTGATCAAACTCTGGAAATAGTGAAGGACAGGGAAGCCTGGCATGCTGCAGTTCATGGGGTCACAAAAAGTTGGACATGACTTAGCAACTAAACAAGAACAACAAAGTTTTATACACTATAACCTTAATCCTTCAAAGTATATTTTGTCTGTTCAATAATCATTTATTGAGCTAAATATTATCTTAGACATGTATTGCATATAAAATTATAAATAAGACATGACAATTGTGTCTAATAAGCAGTTAACCAGCATTAATATTTATTGATGTTAACTGCATGTACACCTTTATATTTTAGATGAATCATCTGAACATTATGTCACCATATCCAACTCTTTCTTTCTTACATTTAACTATACTTTTATCTGCATAGGTTTGGCTTATCTGACATAGGCCAATTTTACTTTTTCTTAGCCATGTCTCAATTTAATGCTTAAATGTCTTTAGATTTTTCTTGGGTATTATCATCATCTTAAATGGCTTCTAAATAGGTTTTTTAAAAATTATTTACTATTATTATTTATTATTATTAATTATTCACCTTGAAAATAAAGTTAGAGTTTGACCCTGATCCCTCCTCTCTTAATCCCTACCATTCTTATCCTGAAATTAATATAGTTCCTAACTTAATGTCCCATACGATTCAGGGTATAGTGATGTATGTAACATAGGCTATTTTCTAAACCTTTAAAAGTATCACTCAACACACACACACACATATACACACAGATACACACACAGACACATGTTCTAAGTATGAAATCTAAAGGAGAAAAATCACCTCTTCACATATACTGGTCTATGCTATAACCATATAAAGGGAGCTTCTCAGTCATAATTTTTCCCCTTTCTGGGAGTGGTACATTTTACAAACTTAGCAGAAAGCTGATAAAGAAATGTATATATATAGTTAGTGCTAGGTAAGTGACATGAGACGTGCCACTGGTAGCTCTGTTAACTGTTTGAAACATTTGTGCCAATATTTGGTCAGGTGTCGACTTCCAAGTGTAAGCCAAAACTCCCATAACCATGGAAACGTTCAATTGAAGTATGTGAGCAATAATAATATTTTTTAAATCAGTTACTCTGTGGAGTTTCAAATATCATATACTAAGTGTAGTTTTTACAATTACTTGTTCATTTTATTAAACAATAAAATATGTGATATTAAGATCCTTACAAAGACATTTCCTGTACATTAGATTATGTCAGTAGCAATGAAATTTTTATAGTAGATTTTTCAGCCGACAACGTGCCAGAAATATCAAGATGACTAACAATCTATGCTTTAAAAAAATGACTTCCTAATCCAATTATTTCTTGTAAAGGATAGTGCATTTTTAAAGTATCTTTAATTTAAAAATAAAATACATGATAGATAGGCCAATGTTTATTCTGACAACATATTTGTTGTTATTTCTAATTCACATATATTTTTAGTCCAGGTATCAGCTAAAGGTACTATAAATAATATCTTGTGTTAGATTTTTTTTCCCCTTGGAATACATTTTAGTTTTATACATGGAAATTTGTGTGTAACATTACTCTAATACTCAACCTAAGACTTCTTCACATGACTAATACTTGAATTTTTGTGTATAAAAGATTTGCCTTTTAAGTTATACGTCAATTTTTTTATCTATTAATGTTTTTAAAGAAACTGTTACTGTTTAATTTACTTAAAAACGTAATACAATTCTTTGCAAATAGTTGTTCAAATAATAGACTCCTATTTGTTTTCCTTATTGGGGCAACCCAACAATAAGTGGTGTGCTTCCCAGGTGGCTCAGTGGGTAAAGAATCTGCCTGCAATGCAGGAGGTGCAGGGGACACAGGTTCTATCCCTGGGTTGGGAAGATTCCCTGGAGCAAGGTATGGAAACCCACTCCAGTATTCTTGCCTGGAAAATCCCACGGTCAGAGGAGTCTGGCAGGCTACAGTCAATAGGGTTACAAGGAACTGGACATGACTGAAGTGACTGAGCACACACACATGAGACTTTAGTTAATAAAAGGTAGCATTAAAATATTGCTTGGTTAAATTGGACTATGGTACTGGTAACACAGGTTACCACAATTGATTACTTTTATAATGGGGGAAATATAAATAGATTCTGGACTCCCCTGATGGCTGAGTGGTAAAATATCCTCCTGCAATGCAAGAGCGTGGGTTTAATCCCTGGGTCAGGGAGATCTCCTGGAGGAGAAAACGGCAACCCACTCCAGTATTCTTGCCAGGAAAATTCCGTGGACAAAGGAGTCTGGTGGGCTACAGTCCGTAAGACATGACAGCAAGTAGGTCAGGTCAAATAGACTCTGTTTTCAATGAAGTAGACAGTGCCTACAATTGGAAATAAAAAAACAAAAATATCTTTTCCCTGGCCCTGACCTGTTAAATATTTTCCTAAAATATATATAATTATGCCACCAACTCTGAGCCAGCCAGGTGAATGTTCCAACCAGAATAGCATGGGCCATAGTGTTTTTTATTGGAAGTGAGTGGTTTATTTTATTATCTAGACTTTAAAGTCTTCTAATATGTCTCCTAAGTATTTGTATGGTCTAGAATATTATAAAGGAAGCTTTACAGCGAAAAAGAATTATAGAAAAAGGGAAATATTTTGCTAACATGAAAACTGACTTTACAAAAATTTAAATACATTTCAAACAAGAGTTTATTACTACATCCAGTAGCTTTATTCGTAGAGCATGTGTGAATGAATAGCCAGTTATGAATGGTAGACAAATTTATGAAATGAAAAGTAAATGAAAATAAAATGTGACTTTCCATTCCCTGAATGTAAGAATCATTTATTTGGAACATAAACATAAAGGTTTATATTTTTCCATAGGAAATAAATTTCATTCCACATCTTCTAAGTAAATATGTATTATGATTATCTCTTTTTATGCAAAGCACACCACAGCTTTAAATATCTGCTTTGTTTTGCTCACAGTTTAGTGAGTCAGGACATCAGGAAGGGCTTGTCTGGAAATCTGGTCTTTGCTCAATAGACTTGGCTGTGGCTGGAGTTAGAGGGTCCACTTCCAACATGGCCTCTTCACTGATATGCTTATGCCTAGTACTCTGTCTACTAGTATCTGTCTGTCTTTCTCCTTCTCTCCAAGTGGCAGCTCCTGCTTCAGGTTTTCTCCATGTGACTTGGGCTTTTCACAGCACGGATGTCTTAAGTGTAGTTGGCTTACACAGCGGTTGGCTTCTAAGACAGTATGTTCCAAGAGAGACAGGGAGAAGATGCCAGTTCAGTTACAGTCTGGGTTTAGAACTGGTACAGTGTTACTTCCCTGTATTCCATTGTTCAGAATAATCAGATTCAAGGAGGTGGAGAAAAAAGGACTACTCCTGTTGAGAGGGATGACATGAGCACAAAGCATGTGATTATGTAGGATAGAAGATGCTATTTTGCCATTTTGAAAAATGTCCAATAAGTCTTCTAAAAAAACAGTGGTCTAGACAGATACTTTATGATTAGTGTGTTTGGAAAACCACACATCTTGACATAGGGAGAGACAGATGAAGAGATTCAAAATTTAGATGTCAAAATATAACTTTACTACACCAGCTGTCTCTTCCTCTGTTTTGGTCCTTCACCAAATAAGGAAATGCAAGCATATGAAAATATGTTCACTTTTGTTTATAATAAGATAAATACAAAAAAAATGTACTGAGTTAGTTTCTCACCTATGAAATCAGCAGAAACCTAAAAGCTTTGGAATCTACTTTGTTGATGAGAGTATGCAGAAACTTGTAAATGATATTCTTATAAATGACAGAAAGGACTACCAAATGGCTCAACCCATTGAAGGAGAGTTTGATAATATTTAACAAAATAAAATACTCATGTATTCTTTAACCTAGGAATTTATCCTAAAAATATACTGGCAAAAATATGAATGACTGATGCCCAAAGCTATACATTAAAGCAGTATTTGTCTTAGTAAATAAGAGGGAACAACCCAAATGACCATCAGTAGCCACGTGACTGTACTGTAATATATCCATATAGTAGAGTACTATGCAACTAAGAAAGGAGTCACAATGTCTCTTATTACTATATTTCATAATTTTCTGACTGTAATGTAGTGAAAAAGAAAAGTTGAGATAAATGGGTCTAAGATGCTACTACTTACAAAATAAATGTAAAGCTAGCAAGATAATAGATAGATACGCTTATCTTTGAAAAATAGCAATTAAAAAAGCAATATCAAGTCAATCATTTTGTTTAAATTGAGGATCTATAGAGAAGGGAAGGAATAGAACAGGATAGAAAAAACTAAGGAAGATGCAAGCTAGGCTTCTTTAAAATCTCTACATTGTAGATTTCACTTTAGGATTCTAAGAATATTTTCTATAATCATAAGGAAAAATTTAATAGAACTTAAAAACTTAAATAAAATTAATAAACGAATCTAATTTTATACATAACTGGGATCACAGTTACAAAGAAGGTATCTTTTTCAAGTGTGGTGACTTTATTTTTTTTGTTAATTTTAAAATTTCTTATTCATGCTGTGTATCATGCAGGATGCTAATTCTTTAACCAGGGATCCAACTCGTGCCCTCTGCAGTGGAAGCATGAGTCTTAGCCATTGGACCATCAGGGAAGTTCCCAAGTGTGGTGACTTTAAAACACAGTTATCTGGTCATGCGTCTCTAGTGGGATATAACTTAAACAGGAAAAAAAAAAAAAAGATTTGCATTTGCACCTTAAAGTATTTTCAAAGCATATTGTTGATGATAATATTGGCAGTTTTATTTGGGAGTCTATTTATGATAAAGCGAATGAGTTATTAGCTCTTTCCCTGGTGGTTCAGTGATAAAGAACCCACTTACCAATACAAGAGATACAGGTTCAAACTCTGCATCAGGAAGATCCCTTGGAGAAAAAAATGACAACCCACTCCAGTATTCTTGCCTGGGAAACCCCATGGACAGAGGAACCTGGTAGGCTACAGTCCATGAGATCACAAAGAGTTGGACACAGCTTAGTGACTAAACAACAATAAAAATGATGTATTATGTTGGTATTTTTGAACTTCAGGAGTTTTGCTTTTGGATGGAAGGAGACTGATCGTAAGAACAATGCAGCTTGTATGAGCAGTGTACTCACAGAGGGCCCCGTCAGATGCTCTTTGAGACCTGTTGTCCATTTGCACCCATGCGGCACCTGCCATAGGCTGCTTTCCCCCAATGACTGAGTGTGGCAGGAATATTAAGGGTGGCTCCACTTCTGGGAGCCATAACTCTTTATTGGCTAACTTTGGTTCAAGAACTTAGAGCTTTGCTGAATCTTCCTTAGCATAGCAGTTTAGGATACTTATTTCTCTCTCTGACTCTCTCTGTCTCTCTCTCCTCCTTCCCCATTCTAATGCTGTCCCATCTTTTCTAAACTCTTCTTTGTCACTAAAGGTCAGAATTACATCCCAGTGCTGCAATTCTTATTAAAAGGGTAACACAGGGGTTCATACAGGGGACAACAGGAATCAAGGCTTCCTAACAGCCTTCTTTATGTATCTTTCTCCTTGAGGTCCCACATGGATACTCCTCTCCTTCTGTATCCCCCCTCGTGCTGTATCCCCCTCATCTGTTTACTCTTCTGCTTTAAGTACCCACTGTCTCGATGCTTGAAAGTCTCTACCTCCCTCATATGGTTGTTGAGAAATGCAGCGTGGCTTTTCTGCTTAGGCTGCTTTTCTCTGGTGAGTAGTTGCCCCCTGGAATTTCATCATATCAGATTCTCTTCCTCCTTATATAGAATTTTTCAAACATTATTAACAAGAGACACACACATAGAGACTAGGTATAAATAGCATCAAGATATTGAGCCTCAAGACCTTCGACTTTCTAAAGCCTCGTGTGCATGACCGACTTCAGTGTTCTATTGTAAGTGTAAATAATATTTTTATGATGTAAAGCAGCAAGATAGAGAGTTTAGAGGCTAGTATATCAAACACGGGGTTATTTTACTTGCTTTCTGTTTTCTCATCGGCTTGTATAAATATAACCAGGAGATCAGGGAGTATATTTCAAACCAGATAAAAGATTTAGCTGCCTCTCAGAGGAGAGTGAAAGCGATGTTATATTTTAATGTTTATAGAATAAAAGCGAACACGTTCAGAAACTAAGACTTTTATTTCCTCTCTAAGTTGTCTTTTTTCTCCCCTCGAAGTGTGAGAACATCTTAACCTACCATATTTAAGAACTGACTCGATAAATTTGCCAAAGGTACCAAGAAATGAAGAGTCCATTGACACTTTCTCACACAGAAGCCAAACCATTTTGTCCCCTCAAAGAAAAGCACAAGTTTTCCTCCAGGGGGAGTGGAGTTTGATGTAAGATACCACAGATTTCAGAACTCCCACTTGGGTTTTCCTCAAAATAGAAAATGAAAAGAAACAGCTGGCTGGTGTGCATGTTAACACTTCTCGTCTTTCGTCTGCGTGCTTCTGACAGTTAAAGTTTTTCCCAGAGATGCTGAGAGCTTTACTGTACGTTTGATAACTTAAAAACTCTTTCACACAGAAAAGGGTGGGAAGTTGGTGTCATTCATCTTCCTAACGGAAATTTGATTCTCATTCCTTCTTACTAATAAATGAGCCTCATTCCTCAAGTATTCTACTCCTTTTCTGAAAGTTATTAGAATAGAAACTGATGACCTCCTGGAAATGCTATGGAAATCATAGTATGTAGTGTAAAAGTTCTGCATTCATAAATCTCTCTAAATGTAATCCTGACTGACCTGACTCCTAAGGAACATTGTTTCAGTTACATTTTAAGAAAAGAAAGAAAGAAAAGCCACCAAGAATAGATTACAAGAAAATACAGGAGACTCAAAAACCACACATTGGATTTAGCTCCACTGTTTTTTTCCTTTTGAATCTTCAGAAAATTATCTCTTGGTATTAAAGGTAGATTCTCCTATTGAATTTATACTCAAAGGGAAGGACTTGAAATTGTTCACTGGTTGCTTTTTTCCCCCTTCTATACATTTTCTGGTATTCATTCTGTTATTCAGAGGACATGTAGATCAGACATAAAAGTATGTACATACGAAACATAAAAGTAATCAGGGGAAAGAAAATTAAAGGCATGACAAGACAGTGCAAACATACCAAATTACTTGATATTAAAAACTCCAGTATAATAACCATGTATATGGAATTTAGAAAGATGGTAATGATAAGCCTGTATGCGAGACAGCAAAAGAGACACAGATGTACAGAACAGTCTTTTGTACTCTGTGGGAGAGGGCGAGGGTGGGACGATTTGGGAGAATGGCATTGAAACATGTATATTATCATATGTGAAATGAATTGCTAGTCCAGGTTTGATGCATGATTCAGGATGCTCAGGGCTGGTGCACTGGGATGACCCAGAGGGATGGTATGGGGAGGGAGGTGGGAGGGGGGGTTAACACATGTATACCCGTGGTGGATTCATGTCAATGTATGGCAAAACCAATGCAATATTGTAAAGTAATTAGCCTCCAATTAAAAAACAACAACAACTCCTAAAATACATTTTGGGAGTGATGTGGATCAAAAGGAACTCTCATGTTCAAGTGGATCAGAAAGAACCCTCATTTTCTGGTCATAGCAGTGTCAGTGGCTCCACTGTTTTGGAAAGGAGTTGGTGTTGTTTTGTAAAGTTAAAGTTACAAATGTCCTACAACACAGGTATTCCACTGCTAGCTACATTTCTTAGAGAAATATCTGCTCAGGACACATGTACAGGAAATTCTCGTTTATAATAGACCCAAATGAGGAGCAACTTTGAGGTCTATGTTAATAAAAATGATAAATAAATAGTTGTATATTAATATAAAAGAATTCAGTGAAAATGAGAGTCAACCATATGCATCAAGATGTGTGGAACATACAAACATATTAGTGAAAAGAAACAAAATTTGAAAAAGACATACTTCATGATACTATTTGTAGAAACTTCAAAAACAGGCAAATTAAACTGTATTGTTTAGGGGGTACAGTGATACTTATGTGATAAAAGGAAACGGTGATCATGAAAGTTGAAGACACATAAGCCAAAAGCAAGGGAGCGGATTTCATAAGAGTGAGAAAGTGGTTACCTTCGGTGATGATGGTGATGGGAGATGGAGTTGTGAGCAGGAAGGAATAATCGGAGTTCTAGAGTGTTGTCATTGGTCTGTTTCTGACTCGGTGATAAATTACAGGGGTTGGCTTTGAAATAATTGATTAACTCTATATTTAAGTTTTATGCTGTTTTTATGTTCATTAGTTATATTTCACACATATCCTATAATGAGTATATTATCATTTAAATTCACATTCAAGATAAGAAAGAGAAAGTTTTTCTCTAGGCTATTTGAGGCAAATTCCTATGGTCTGTCATTTGGGCTTTTAAAAGTTTTTTTGTGGTTACCTGACTTGAAAATGCTTGCACCTTGCTAAAGATAGCTGGAGAGAAACAAATAACTGTTAGCTGTAACTTAATCTAGCATATCTCAAGAGGTAAAACTTGCTAACATTCTCCATAGGATAAAAGAAAATCTGAAATAGCTCCAAGTTGTACCAAAGAAGTGATAAGGCAAGCAAGACAGAATATTGCAAGAAAAAAAGGTAGGAAATGAATTCTGAAGAGAGAAAAACCATGCTATAAATAGAATTGTGTACCCCATCCACCCCACTCTGACCCTACCAATTCATATGTTGAATTGGTTGAACAGTTGGTTGAAAGGCACTGACCTTTGAGAGGTAATTAGGTTTAGAGGAGATTCTGATGGCAGAGCATTTGTGATTGGTTTAGTGTTCACATAAGAAGAGACACCAGAGAATTTGCTCTTGTTCTCTCTCTGCTGTGGGGGGACCCAATGAGAAGGCAGCCAGGTGCAGACTAAAGGAAGCTCTCCCCAGGTACAGAACACGCTGGTACCCCACCTTCAGACTTCTGATGTACAGAACTTGATAAATTTCTGTTATTGAAGCCACCCAGTCTATGGTATGGTAAATACTGTAGTAGTTTGTTATGGCAGCCTGAGCTGACTCTTGGGCCTCCCTGGTGGCTCAGATGGTAAAGAATCTGCCTGTAATGCAGGAGATGTGGGTTCGACCCCTGGGTGGGGAAGATCCCCTGCAAATATACAATGATACATTGAGGAAAGGAAAGTGAGTGTTTATCAATGAAAAGATAGTTATAAAACACTTTATTTGGGGGAAGTAAGATTTTTCTTCTCCTAATTTATGCAGAGGGCTAAAGCAAAATGTATCATGTTGTCCTAGAAAAGTATAGAATCATCTCTCCCCAACAAAGTAAAAGACTATGTTAAAGTACTATAAAAACATTTCATACTGAAACACTCCAATGAATTATCTAAAAATTCACACATTGTTTTAATTGAAATTATATATTTTTATTAAGTTTGCAAACAACTTTTTTTTTTCTATTTTGCCCTTTAAAAAATCAAAGTTATATTATTTGAGACAGTACAAATACACATACTTACAAATCATTTTCTCAGTAAACTTATCATGGGAAATAAAGCTACTCATGAAAAACTGCTCTTTCACAAATTAGTGTGCTAGTGTCTAAAGAAGAAAATATTATAGAGTTTTTATAATAAATATTTTACCCATTTACTATTTTTTACTTTACTCTCCACTTAATGTTTCCAAACCGAATATACAAAAACATCCTTTTAAACAAACCGAGGTGCAGAGAGGTTAAATTAAAACACATTTTCAAACAAGTACTAATGAGTTGAATATAAATTCTAGAAATATGAAATGTGAATGTGGGTTATTTAAACAACATAATAAAATCATAAAACCAGTAGCTTAATTTTTGAGGATTAAGAATATATTTAGAGTCATTCATGTAGAATTATGTAAATACATTTAGCTAATGATTAAATAAAGTTGGTAAAAATTAACTCATACATGTGACTTTTACCCCATTTTGAAAGTGTGGTGGAGTGTAAACAACATAGATGGAGTATTTGCCTTTTTAAAACTTATAACCCTCAGATTTTGTAACAGAAATACTTCACTTCTTAAGGAAGTGACTCCTTTTGTAATATTTATTTAAGCAAGATTTCGCAGGTCACTGACTGTTAAATAAATCTAGTTAAGTAAGAGTAAATCATGTTAAAGATTTAAGAATTCCTTACCCCACACTCTGTATTACCTTTCTTTCCCAGTATTTCTTCTTGCTGAGAAGTTTCAGGTTCTCAGATGTAGATGTTATAATAATTCATTATTTATATAACTTTTTTTTTACCCTGCTGCAAATAGCTTAGGGCTTTTAGATTGTATCCTCTCTGCTCCTAGTTTATATAACAAAAATACTATTATCTTACTCATAGAGGTTATAAGAAATGATGTAAGTCTGTGTATGTAAGACTTGAATAATATTAAAAAGGAACAATATTGTCTTAATGTATTGTCAGTGTGGCAGTCATATTTCTTAAACTGATTATAAATAAATGATGTTTTGTGCTTGATGATGGAGTATGATCATTTTAAATTAAAAGTTTAAGGCTTCCTTGGTGGCTCAGATGGTAAAGAATCTGCCTGCAATGTAGGAGACCAGGGTTTGATCCTTGGGTTGGGAAGATCCCCTGGAGAAGGGAATGGCTACCCACTCTAGTATTCTTGCCTGGAAAATCTCATGGACAGAGGCATCTCATGGACTACAGTCCATGGGGTTGCAAAGAGTTGTACACAACTGAAAAACTAACACACACAGGTGCTAGGCTACTTAGAGATTATTCACATCATTATGAAACCCAGGTTCAGAAAAACTTGATGACTTGGACTAATCAGTTGGTAAGTGAATAAGAATTAAAGACTGATATCCTGTCTTATATTTCAGTTTGATTTCCATTATTTCATGTTTCCATTTTAAATACTTAACATTTTAATTATTTAAAAAGCAATTCATTTTAATTAGATAAATTGTGCAGTCTCCTGGGATATCTTCAGTATATTACAGATTAGGTTAAAGTCTAATTTGATCATCAAGCCAATCCCACAACAACATCTTTGTTGAAAGAGTGAGCATTTCATATGGTGAAAGTATCAGTTTAAATTAAGTTTAGTTAGAAATAGGGGTTCCCTGGTGGCTCAGATGGTAAAGAATCTACCTGCAATGTGGGAGACTTGTGTCAGGAAGATCCCCTTGAGAAGGAAATGGCTACCCACCCCAGTATTCTTCTTTTTTTTTTTTTTTAATATAAATTTATTTATTTTAATTGAAGGTCATTACTTTACAATATTGTATTGGTTTTGCCATACATCAACATGAATCTGCCACACGTATACACGTGTTCCCCATCCTGAACCCCCCTCCCACCTCCCTCCCCATACCATCCCTCTGGGTCGTCTCAGTGTACCAGCCCCAAGCATCCAGTATCATGCATCGAACCTGGACTAACGATTCGTTTCATATTCTCCCAAATCATCCCACCCTGTCCCTCTCCCACAGAGTCCAAAAGCCTGTTCTATACATTTGTGTCTCTTTTGCTGTCTCGCATACAGGGTTATTGTTATCATCCTTCTAAATTCCATATATATGTGTTAGTATACTGTATTGGTGTTTTTCTTTCTGGCTTACTTCACTCTGTATGATAGGCTCCAGTTTCATCCGCCTCATTAGAACTGATTCAAATGTATTCTTTTTAATGGCTGAGTAATACTCCATTGTGTATATGTACCACAGCTTTCTTATCCATTCATCTGCTAATGGACATCTTTATTCTCCCAAATCATCCCACCCTGTCCCTCTCCCACAGAGTCCAAAAGCCTGTTCTATACATTTGTGTCTCTTTTGCTGTCTCGCATACAGGGTTATTGTTATCATCCTTCTAAATTCCATATATATGTGTTAGTATACTGTATTGGTGTTTTTCTTTCTGGCTTACTTCACTCTGTATGATAGGCTCCAGTTTCATCCGCCTCATTAGAACTGATTCAAATGTATTCTTTTTAATGGCTGAGTAATACTCCATTGTGTATATGTACCACAGCTTTCTTATCCATTCATCTGCTAATGGACATCTAGGTTGCTTCCATGTCCTGGCTATTATAAATAGTGCTGTGATGAACATTGGGGTACACGTGTCTCTTTCAATTCTGGTTTCCTTGGTGTGTATGCCCAGCAGTGGGATTGCTGGATCATAAGGCAGTTCTATTTCCAGTTTTTTTAAAGAATCTCCACTCTGTTCTCCATAGTGGCTGTACTAGTTTGCATCCCCACCAACAGTGTAAGAGGGTTCCCTTTTCTCCACACCCTCTCCAGCATTTATTGCTTGTAGACTTTTGGATAATAGCCATTCCGACTGGTGTGAAATGGTACCTCAATGTGGTTTTGATTTGCATTTCTCTGATAATGAGTGATGTTGAACATCTTTTCATGTGTTTGTTAGCCATCTGTATGTCTTCTTTGGAGAAATGTCTGTTTAGTTCTTTGGGCCACTTTTTGATTGGGTTGTTTATTTTTCTGGAATTGAGCTGCAGGAGTTGCTTGTATATTTTTGAGATTAGTTGTTTGTCAGTTGTTTCATTTGCTATTATTTTCTCCCATTTTGTAGGCTGTCTTTTCACCTTGTTTATAGTTTCCTTTGTTGGGCAGAAGCCTTTAAGTTTAATTAGGTCCAATTTGTTTATTTTTGCTTTTATTTCCAACATTCTGGGAGGTGGGTCATAGAGGATTTTGCTGTGATTTATGTCGGAGAGTGTTTTGCCTATGTTCTCCTCCAGGAGTTTTACGGTTTCTAGTCTTATGTTTAGATCTTTAATCCATTTTGAGTTTTGTGTGTGTGTGTGTGTGTGTGTGTGTGTGTGTGTATGGTGTTAGAAAGTATTCTAGTTTCATTCTTTTACAAGTGGTTGACCAGTTTTCCCAGCATCACTTGCTAAAGAGATTGTCTTTAATCCATTGTATATTCTTGCCTCTTTTGTCAAAGATAAGGTGTCCATAGGTGTCTGGATTTATCTCTGGGCTTTTTATTTTGTTCCATTGATCTATATTTCTGTCTTTGTGCCAGTACCATACTGTCTTGCTGACTGTGACTTTGTAGTAGAGCCTGAAGTCAGGCAGGTTGATTCCTCCAGTTCCATTCTTCTTTCTCAAGACTGCTTTGGCTATTCGAGGTTTTTTGTGTTTCCATACAAATTGTGAAATTATTTGTTCTAGCTCTGTGAAAAATACCGTTGGTAGCTTGATAGGGATTGCATTGACTCTATAAATTGCTTTGAGTAGTATACTCATTTTCACTATATTGATTCTTCTGATCCATGAACATGGTATATTTCTCCATCTATTAGTGTCCTCTTTGATTTCGTTCACCAGTGTTTTATAGTTTTCTATATATAGGTCTTTAGTTTCTTTAGGTAGATATTTTCCTAAGTATTTTATTCTTTTCGTTGCAATGGTGAATGGAATTGATTCCTTAATTTCTCTTTCTGTTTTCTTATTTTTAGTGTATAGGAATGCAAGGGATTTCTGTGTGTTGATTTTATATCCTGCAATTTACTATATTCATTGATTAGCTCTAGTAATTTTCTGGTGGAGTCCTCAGGGTTTTCTATGTAGAGGATCATGTCATCTGCAAACAGTGAGAGTTTTATTTCTTTTCCAATTGGGATTCCTTTTATTTCTTAGAAAAGTACATCTTTCCAAAACTAAACCAGGAAGAAATAGAAAAATCCTAACAGACCCATAACAAGCACAGAAATTGAAACTATAATCAGAAATCTTCCAGCAAACAAAACTCCAGGTCCAGACGGCTTCTACAGCTGAATTCTACCAAAAATTTAAAGAAGAGCTAACACCTATCCTACTGAAACTCTTCCAGAAAATTGCAGAGGAAGGCAAACTTCCAAACTCATTCTATGAGGCCACCATCACCCTAATACCAAAACCTGACAAAGATGCCACCAAAAAAGAAAATTACAGGCCAATATCACTGATGAACATAAATGCAAAAATCCTTAACAAAATTCTAGCAATCAGAATCCAATAACACATTAAAAAGATCATACCCCATGACCAAGTGGGCTTTATCCCAGGGATGCAAGGATTCTTCAATATCCACAAATCAATCAATGTAATACACCACATTAACAAATTGAAAAATAAAAGCCATATGATTATCTCAATAGATGCAGAGAATGCCTTTGAGAAAATTCAATATCCATTTATGATAAAAACTTTCCAGAAAGCAGGAATAGAAGGAACATACCTCAACATGATAAAAGCTATATATGACAAACCCACAGCGAACATTATCCTCAATGGTGAAAAATTGAAAGCATTTCCCCTAAAGTCAGGAACAAGACAAGGGTGCCCACTTTCACCGCTACTATTCAACATAGTTTTGGAAGTTTTGGCCACAGCAATCAGACCACCCCAGTATTCTTGCCTGGAGAACTCCATGGACAGAAGAGCCTGGAGGGCTATAGTCCATGGGGTCACAAAGAGCTGGACATGACTGAGATGCTAACACTTAGAACCAATACAGTATTGTGAAGTAATTAACCTCCAATTAAATAATAAATTTATATTAAGAAAAGATGATAAAAAAATAATTGAAAACCTCAAAGTGACAGTGACTGAAACCAATTATAAACTCTCTTTATTATTCTTATATTCCAGAGGTTTTTCATGTCTGATAAACCTGGGAATAAATTTGATCTTCCTTGACACTTGCATAAACGTCTATTCCTAGGAACAATAACAATTCAGTAAAACAGTAAGTTTCAAAATATGTAATAAAATGAACAACTCACAAAATGATATTGATACAATAGATACTTTTATGGGTACATAAGCATATGCATAAACAACTGAAAATAACTGAGGGCTGTGTGCAAAATGATAATGATGGTTTCTTTGGGTGTTTAGGGTCAAGGTTGGTAATCTGATTGGACTTTATCTGCAATGTTCTAAGGCTTTACAACAAAATAAGGTGTTTTAGGGGGTAGGAAAAGTGGGGAGTAGTCTTACTATATGGAAATCTTTAGGACTGCTGCAGTATTTTTTTTCCCTCCCGGTTATGTTGCCCTCTGAGATTCCAAAACTCCCCACAGACCTGCCAGTGACAGGGTGCCCTACTGTTTGGAAACTTCTCCTTCACGACTCCCTCTCCAGCATGGGTCTCTGTCTCTAACTCTCTTGTCTCTCTCTTTGTCTTTTACATTTTATCCTACCCCCTTTTGAAGAGAATGGGCTGCCTTTCTGGGTGCCTGGTGTACTCCGCCAGTGTTCAGAAGTTGTTTTGTGGAAGTTGCTCAGCATTCAAATGATCTCTTGATGAATTTGTGGGGGAGAAAGTGGTCTCCCCATCCTATTCCTCCACCATCTTTGGACCGCCCCCTAAAGTAACTTAAAAAATATATATTTTTTATGGTAAAATTCACATGATATGAAACATACTATTTTGATTATATTTAACTGTGTGGTTCAATGGTATTATGTACATTCCTGTTGCTGTGTAGCTCTCACCACTCATCATTTCCCAAATTTTTCACCTTGCTAAACTGAAACTCTGTCCCCATTAAATACTAACTCCCCTTCCCCCTCCCTCGCCTCTGACCCCTTGACTCCTGTCATCTACTATTGCACTTTCTGATTCTAATAACTTGACTATTCTAGGTATCTTGTACAAGTGGAATCAAACAATGTTTGTTGCTCTGCAATATCTTAACTGTATAACCATTGTATCAATTATAGGTTTTGTTTGTGAACAATAGAAACCAATGCCAATGAACTAAATCAAAAAGGGGGTTTACTGGAGGGACACTGATTATTGTAGATTTGAGGAAAAAGTTGAATGATGAGGCTATCTAGTAGGAATTAAGGACAGCTTAATTCAGCTTAATACAACTCCAGTTTCTTCTCAACCTTGGATCTCTCTCTTTATGATATGCATTCCCATGAGGTGACGTGACATTGGGTAAGTCTGAGGCATATTCATAAGCTGAGCTTTGAGAGGTAAGAGTTGTGAGTGAGTGGGTACCATTGACTGTGTCACCAGAGCAAAGAATGTGAGAGGGACCATTTTCCAAATAAAAAATGTATATGTGCTCAGTCGCTCAGTCGTGTCTTAACTCTTTGTGACCCATGGACAGTAGCCCGCCAGGCTCCTCTGCTCATGGAATTTTCCAGGCAAGAATACTCAGTAGAGTGCCACTCTCTTCTCCAGGGGATCTTCTCAATCCAGGGATCAAATCCACGTCTCTTAACATCTCCAACATTGGCAGGCAGATTCTTTTACCACTAGTGACACCTAGGTGTATTTGGGAAGCCCTCCAAATAAAAATTAGGGTTTTGTTTTCAAAAAATGTGAAGGGTTGTCAGGAAGGGAAAACCAACAAATGTCTATAGCTATCACAGAAGAACACACACTGAAGTCTATCTCATTTCTTCAACCATAGTTTTTAGATGTCCTGTGGGTCCGTGGAAAGATATTCTGCTGTGGAGCTAAGTTTAGTGATCATACTGTCCAAAATTGTCTTTATTTGTTAAATGCAATTAACTGCATGAACACATTTTCTGTACCTTTAAATTTTGCTCAGAAATTGTTTTCTTTATTGTTTTGTTTACTGAGCTATGTACTCATCTTTGATTATGCTGTTGAAGGCAATGGGTACATGGGATACTGTTTACAAATATTTACTACTTTTCCTTAGGCAGGATTATCCTTTTCCATTCTGTTGATTTCAGCCATGGTACTTGCTTTCTCCAATAAAATGGAGTGAAAGTGACATGAGTCTCTTACAAGCAGATGTTCTAAGAGCCAGCAAGTGACGGTGTTCCTTCTGCACAGTAACAAGGATGTTTCAAATAGAGGTTATTTTCAGGAGCCTCCTAGCACATCTCTCCAAGGTGAAGAGCCACAATCAACCTGCTGTGGATGCACAGCTTTTTGAGAAATAATCATTTGTAATTTTAAACCACAGAGATTTGGGGTATTTGTTACCATAGTATAAGCTAACCAGTCCTGACTAAAACACTTGTAAAACTAATTCTCTCTTCAGACTTCACAGATAATTTCTAAGTCATTGTGGTTTTAAATACTTCCTATCATAAGTAGGAAATTAGGTAGAAAGTGATGAAGTGAAGAGAAAATTATTTTGTGAGCATTGGAGAAGCAATGTTTCTCTCTGGGCAAGCTTCTGACAAAATAAATTTGATATTTTGGAGATTTAATGTCAGAAATACATAGGTGTATTATAATATGGAAGACTTACATTTAAATAGAGCAACAGATTGAGAAATTTCTCAAACACATGATTCTCTCCATTAGTACCAATTAGTAGTTATTTTTATGTATAGTTAGATGTCTGGTGGCCGAGGGGTAAAGAATTTACCTGCTAATGCAGGAGATTTAGGAGACATGGATTTGGTCACTGGGTTGGGAAGATCCTCTGGAATAGAAAACGGCAACCCACTCCAGTATCCTTGCCTGGAAAATTCCATGGACAGAGAAGCCTGGTTGGGTACAGTACATCGGGTTGCAAAGCATTAGATATGACTGAGCGGCTGAGTAGGCACACACACAGGTGTTTTGATTCTTAGTTGATATACTACGCGTGTGTGCATCCTAAGTCACTTCGTAGTGTCTGACTGTGACCCCATGCACTATCGCCCACCAGGCTCCATTGTCCATGGGATTCTCCAGGCAAGAATATTGGAATGGATCGCCGTGCTCTCCTTCAGGGGCTCTTCCCAACCCAGGGATGCAACCTGCATCTCTTACATATCCTACATTGGCAGTTGAGATCTTTACCACTAGCATCACCTGGGATGTCCGCTGATACTATCAGCCAAGGCATAGAAAACTAGTCAGAAGAAGCTGACAAGTTATGATTAGTTTAATAAGTTGCATGTATTGTTCAACAAAATAATCATTAGGTTACATGCTGTATATGCCCATATTGATTTAAAGAAACCTGGTAATAATCTCTCTTTAACTTTTTAGAAAAAGAAATCCCAGGTCTCTTTCCCTATTAAGTATTTCCCAAGTCTGTCTCTTCTTACTCTTACCACCACTGCTTTGAGTCATGACTTCATTATCTCTTACCAAAGCTTTCTAATTAATATTTCCAGTGTGCTTCTCCTCCAGGTTATGTTTATCACAACCACTGGACGCTATAGCTAAAATACAGCATTGACCATTGTATTTCCTTGCATATGACCCTGTGGTTCAACATCTCCTAGAAGACAAGGTTCAGGCTCCTTAATGTAGCATATAAGGGCTTCCTGGAAAGTTAGCATGGCCTGTTGGTTATGAGAATGAGTTTTAGAACCACACTTCCTGGATTTGAAAATAGATCTGCTCTAAATTAGCTGAGTTACTTTTACTAAATATTTACAGCAGTATGTCTATAAAAATGTTAGCTTTTGTTAATTTTATATGGTTTCTCCCTCACTTCCTGTACTTACTGTCTTATTTTTTTAATAATTACCCAAGGGTAATGATTACCCAATTAATTTTTTAATAATTACTCAATGCTTTCCTGGTGGCTCAGACAGTAAAGAATCTACCTGCAATGTGGGAGATCTGGGTTCGATCCCTGGGTTGGGAAGATCCCTTGGGGAAGGAAATGGTAACCCACTCCAGTATTCTTGCCTAGAAATTCTGTGGACAGAGGAGCCTGGAAGGCTGCGGTCCACAGGGTCACAAAGAGTCAGACATGTCTGAGCGACTAACTTCCACTTTCAAGGGTACTTGGCAGATTTTCATCTCTGTTCTTGAATTCCTTTGTAATTACTCATAACTCTTTCCCTCTTCCTTTGCCCCCACCCTCAAACTGGCTAATGCTGTCTCATCTTTTAATGTTTAGTTCAATGATAGCTTTAAAGCTTAAGACTAAGTTGACTTTTCTTCGAATACCTAGGATATTTCTTTTATGAACTCAAAATCCATCCGTATCTCTATTATTATACTTATCACACAGTATGATATTAATCTCTATTATTATACTTATCACACAGTATGATATTATAATGTTTCTTTATCTACTGACTTCTATGAGACCGCAGGCAACTTGAGAGCAGGAATCATATCTCATTAATTTGTCCTTAGTATAGTTCCTGGTTCATAATAGACACACAGTAGAAATGTTTGCTGAATATATAGAATATTGCCAAATAAAGAAAGGATTATTATTTTGTAATCACTTTTGAACTCACTATTTTGTGGTTCAGTGTTGCTTGATCAAGATCACTGTGATAAATTTCCTTTAAAATTTATTTCCAGAGAAAGTCATTTCTCTCTTGAATTCTTAATACTTTCTTTTATTTGACAAAGATAACTTACTTTGCTGTCTTGCCTTGAGTATCTCCACTCAGAGAGCTAAAATAGTGTTCTATTCCAGTAACTGAATTGGGCTAAGTGGCTAATATTTTACTTTTATTTTATTAAATAATTGTGCTTAAATTATAGTCCATTTTAAGTTATTGTGGGTAGTGAGGAGAGTATATAGTTTGAAATTCCATGACATGATAAAAAGAATAAAATGGACATGTAACTGCAATTAACTGTATCTGGCATGAGTATTGATATTATTTATAATCTTGATTCCAATTATTTTAAAATAAAGACTCTATAACTGTATGAAATTAAATTTAAGAATCTGATAGTTTATTATAATTATTATGATTTATAATAATTGTGAATTGTGTATACTGTTTATATGTAGTTTTCGTGTTGAAGGAATTGTCACTTGAAATAAAGAAGGCTGCATTTTTCTACCCAGAATGTTTTCAATATATTTGTTTAGCTAATATATTATAACTGGAGATCTGCTTTTTTTTTTTTTAGGACACTAACAAGTGCTGGTAAAGACCTACACGATAATTTTCTGAAGGCTCTGGCAGCGAGAGAAGAAGACAATCGCAGTGGAAAAGTGAGCGTGAGTACCTGTCATTCAGAGATTAAAAGTGTATACATTAAAGGCACATTAATATATACTATCTAGTTACTTAATAATATAATTTTAAATACTGTCTCTGAAAGGTAATTCATGAGGGATGTAATAGAACTCTTTATTATTGGAATATATTATAGGAATATATGTGGAAAAATTATGTCAGTTCATATCTGTAGAAGTAGCTACATGGTGAAAAATATTAGTATCATTCTGCATATTTGTTGTGGAGAAAATGCCTATATGTGGCAGACTGGTTTTCATCTCCAACTTTGTGCTACTGCTATGTTGAAACTTCCTGCTTCTTTTCAGCCCCATCTCTTAGTACACCTCTCCAAGTCATTTTATACACTCATCTTGAAGGTTTTCCCACTGCACACCTGATTTCATGCTGTCTCTAGAAGATAGAGTCTTCCCTATAGTCCTACATTGGGAGGTGTGCTAGAAACCACATAATGGAGAGAGATGATTTTGAGTCATCCAAGGAGGATATGCTCTTGCTTTATTAAAACTTGTGCTAAATCAGATATTTACAATTGCTAATATTATTTCAAATATTTACTTTCATGCTTTGCTAATATAATACTGGTAATAACAGTCTTCTGTATGTAAAAATAGGCAAATATTCATGCTGAAACTGTAATGAGTGACTTACAGAAAAGGAATCAGAAGTAGCAGGATGCAAATTTTAGAGCAACAGAAAATATGTTATAAGAGTGTCTATTTTTACCAAAGGTTTCTCAATTTTAAAAAACTGTATTTTTCTATCATGTTGCTTGAAGATGTCACATGCAGATAAAATCCTCAATGTACCTCAGAAAGAAAAAATATCATCTTTTGGTTAGGTAATTGTATAGACTGATCCTGGCCTTGAAATCAGGGAAAGTTTCTTGGTGGAAGTGGGCTGTGTGAAATTCAAAAGAGGTGAGGTTGGAAATATGGGTGGACACTAGACTTGGAGGACTTTGTAAATCACAACAGAAAAGTTAGAATTTATCTGACCCTTTTTGGAAAGGGCAGCTAGAAAGGAGGAAGACAGGTAGAAAAATGTGGTGTCATAGTAATCCATGGTAAGGACCTTCAAGAAAAAGCAAATGATCATCAGTGATCAAGCAGGATAAGGTATAGAAAAGGATCTGTTGTGTTGGGAACATTCACTTTTAAAAATACTTGAACAAGAACAAATTCCATCCATAGTAAGGATAGAAGTCAGGTTTCTCAGGGTTGAAAAATGGCCCATGGTTAGGCAGTAGCACCAAAAAACACAAACAGCTTTAGAGACCCGAGGCCCATGTTTTGTTCTGAAATGGTCTAATGCCTCTCAAAAATGCCTTTTTAACCTTTCTACCCCATTGGTAGGACGTCCCTGGTGGCTCAGAGGTTAAAGCCTCTGCCTCCAATGCAGGAGACCCGGGTTCGATCCCTGGGTCGGGAAGATCCCCTGGAGAAGGAAATGGCAACCCACTCCAGTATTCTTGCTTGGAGAATCTCATGGACTGAGGAGCCTGGTGGGCTGCAGTCCATGGGGTCGCAAAGAGTCGGACACGACTGAGTGACTTTACTTACTTACTTTACTTACCCCATTGGTATTTCCTTTAACAATGAATAACAGCATCATTCACTCATTTATTCAATCAGAAGTATGTCAGTTATAATAAACTCTTAATTCTCTCTCACCTATGTTGAATGAGCTACTAAGTTCTTCTAAATATGTCAAATTACATCACTTTTCACCATCTCAAATAGTGTTGATCTAGATTCAAACCCCCATACATCTTAAATATATTACTATAACAGCCTTTTAAATGATAACACTTGTTATCATTTTCTTGGCCAACTCTGATCCATTTTCCAATCTCATGCTTCTTATGCACCTGCTCAAGCCTGGAACTGTTTTAGTTTCTGGGACACTGGGACACTGAAGAATCTGTGACCTTAAAGCATTTGTATTTTAGAGCACGAGATAGAGAATAGGTGAGCAAAACAAAAATGTAACAGTTAATTTCAACGTTGGATGGGTGCTATGAAGAGCACAGAATTAAAATATCAGATATAGAGATTGAATAGACAGTGGTTGGATGCTTTAGCTACTGTGTACAGGAAAATCACTTTAAGGAGGTTACATCTGTTGAGACTGGAATAAAGTGAGGAAGATAGTCATGGAATGTGAAGAGTGAGACATCCCAAAGTGATAAATATTTGAGAGGGTGCACTATATCCCATTAAGAAGGAACGTGTATTAAAATCTCCTGAGATAACAGCAATCATGGCATAATCAAGAGATGATAAAGAAACTGAAATTACTGGAAGGCAGTTATTGAAGGAGATTATAAAGACAGATGAGGTCAGAGAGAAGGTCAGAAGCTTTATTTTATTCTTTTTTAATGTTTATATTTATTCTTTTATTACTGTGATAAGTTGATAGATGGATGATCTTAAGTAGAGAAGTGACATGATCTGGCTCCCACTCTAGACTGACTTCACCACTGCTGTGTACAGTAGGATAATATGGGGAAGAAGTCAAGCAGAAGCAAGCAGATAAGTTAGGGAGCTCTTATAGTCACTCAGCAAAAGAAGAAACTCTTAAAATGGCATGGTTGTAGTTGAGATGGAGGGAAGTTCATCTCAACTGATCGTGTCTATGTTTTAGAGGCAAAGCAGACAGGACCCATTGATGGATTGGATGTGAAATCTTAAAGAAAGAGGAAATTAAGATGCCTTCTAGCTTTATCATATGAACAGGTGGGGATGATGGTGGCATTTTGTGTGACTGGGCAACTTATTTCAGTAATCATAATGAAATCGTTCTATTTTGGCTACATTAATTTTGTGATGGCTATTAGATGCCCAAGTGGAGAGTGGATTGGTCATTTACATATATTGGTTTGGAAATTGTGAGAAGTCTTGGCTAGCATATAAATCTGAAAGTTATCAACATCTAGTATTAGTTACTCAGTCGTGTCTGACTCTTTGAGACCCCATGGACTGTGACCTGCCAGCCTCCTCTGTTCATGAGATTTCCCAGACTAGAATACTGGAGTGGATAGCCATTTCCTTCTTCAGAGGATCTTCCCAACATGGGGATCCAACCTAGATCTCCCTCATTGCAGGCAGATTCTTTACAACATCTAAATGGTATATAAAATCATGAACTTGCAAAAGTTAACCAGGAAGAGAGTATGGGTAAAAAGAGTGAGTTTCTATGACAGATTTTTAAGACACTGCAACGTATAGAGATCTGAAATGTGTCAAAGAAGTAGCTAAGGAAACTGAGAAATAGCACGTAGGAGAAAAATCAGGTGAGAGCCATGCTGTGAAAAGAAAAAAAAAAAAACTCCAAGGAAAGAATGTTCACCGTGGCAATTGCTGCTGAGAGGCTACATAACAGGATGTATCAATTTCCCAGGGCTGCCATAGGAAATTACCATAACCCAAGCAGCTTAAAATAACAGAAATTGTTCTCTCACAGTTCTGAAGGCCAGAAGTCTGAAATCACAGTGTCAGCAGAAACATTCTGAAGGGTCTAGGGGAGAATCTGTTCCATTCCTTTCTCAGCTTCTAGTGTTGCTGACAATCATTGGTATACTTTGGTTTGTAGAGACATCACTTTGATCTTTGCTACTGTCATCACATGACATTTCTCCTTGTGTACCTGTGTTTGGGTCTTCTGTTCTCATAAAGGCACCAGTCATATGGGATTAGCAACCCTCTATTCTGAATATGACTTAATATTAATTCCATTATGTCTACAAAAAACCTATTTCCAAATAAATTTGTCCTCACAGGTACTAGAGATTAAGATCTCAACATATCTTTGAGGGGGACAGAATTCAATCCATGAAAAATCCAGTCAATTCAACAGATAAAATGTTTGCTATTGTTTCTGTAGGTAAATATCATGGATTGTGCTGGCAAGGGCAGTTTCAGTGGAAGACTGTAGTTAAGTGTCTCCTTGGAGTACGTAAAGAAAATGGTGTATGGGTGAAGATAAGGAAGATCAACTGTTTCTAAGGATTTCTGCAGTGAAGTATCACTTAGATATTGATTGATAACTGGTATAGGATCAAGAGTCCAGGAAATTTGCTTTATTATGTTTAAAAAAAAAAAACAAAGCCCAAAANGCGCTCAGCCTTCTTCACAGTCCAACTCTCACATCCATACATGACCACAGGAAAAACCATAGCCTTGACTAGACGGACCTTAGTCGGCAAAGTAATGTCTCTGCTTTTGAATATACTATCTAGGTTGGTCATAACTTTTCTTCCAAGGAGTAAGCGCCTTTTAATTTCATGGCTGCAGTCACCATCTGCAGTGATTTTGGAGCCCAAAAAAACAGTCTGACACTGTTTCTACTGTTTCCCCATCTATTTCCCATGAAGTGATGGGGCCAGATGCCATGATCTTCATTTTCTGAATGTTGAGCTTCAAGCCAACTTTTCCACTCTCCTCTTTCACTTTCAACAAGAGGCTTTTTAGCTCCTCTTCACTTTCTGCCATAAGGGTGGTGTCATCTGCATATCTGAGCATAGGCAGTGAGTCCCAAATAAAGTACAGTAAGGTTGCAGAAGTCAGCAAGGCCTTGATTCAGCAGAGACACCTGCTTTTTCATATACTTGTTGATTCATGTTAAGTAAAGATTGAAGGCAGGAGGAAAAGGGGGTGACAGAGGATAAGATAGTTGGATGTCATGGCCAATTCAATGAATATGAGTTTGAGTAAATTCCTGGAGTTGGTAATGGACAGGGAGGCCTGGTGTGCTGTGGTTCATGGGGTCGCAAAAAGTCAGAAATGATTGAGCAACTGAACTGAACTGAAAGGTATTGTGCAATAGGGCAATATTATCACATAATAGTTTTTAAAAGATCCCTTTGTCTGAAACATGGCTAATCAATTATGGCACAGAAGGAGGGACATGGTTACAGGAAGGCCAGTCATGAGGCTGTGAAGATAGTTAAGGTGTCAGATTGAGACTGGAATCTGAGTTCTTATCTGTGGAGCCAAAGAATGGAATCATTGAACACACAAACACTTGTGATAGCAAGAGAATAGGACTTACTAAAGGCAAGGAAAGTACAAAGCTCTTAGGATAGACACTGAGAGGGGTAAAGAGTCGCACCCCTCCCACCTCCCGCCACAAGGTGGGACTTACAGTAGTTTTTATTCTTTTCTTAAATCACATTATTTCTAACCAATCAATTTAAAAGTCAAGATACTTAACATCTTTATGGCTTCTCTTGCTCCTTGGGTTAAGTCACCATCCTTTTTCATGCCCTCTGGCCATTTTGCCATGGACCAGATGTATGGTTTTAAGATTAATGATCACCAGTTGTTTTTCCCTCAAGCATATGGAACAGAACTTAATTACTTCCCTTCCCTGGATCTGAGTGCTGATAATTTATCAGACTGAAGATACATTCCAGGAATTCAAGACAATGGAGCAGGATGTTTACTGAAGAAAGACCAAGGTCTCAGAGTTATACACTGACTGCCTAGTAATTCATACCTCAAGATGAAGACTGTTGCAGGGAGTGAATAGATCTATTTGAAATAAATCACTGTATTTTGAAGATTGAAAAAATTTAAGATTTCTGGTGTGAGCCCTGGTGGTACCATTTGCCAAGGAAAACAGGATAAACAAAAGAATGAGGCAGGATTAAAGATGATTAGTACAGCTGGGGTTATGTAGTTGTCAAGGTGCTTAGCAGATGGCCAGAAGGAACAATGCAGAAAAGAGTTATATGTATATATAAGTCTGTAGCCCATAAGAATGTTTTGAATTTGAAGTCAGAATTTGAGTGTATTTCGCATGGGCAAGGCAGCTACCATGTATGAAAATGTAGTCTAGGTAGGGAGGTTAATATACTTTCAAATAGTTACTGTGAAGCTTAAATTACAAACACACTGGGCCTAATGTTTGACGTACAATCAAATAACACTCAGTAGTGGGTTATTGTTATTTATATTTATATTCACAAAAATGTATGAGGAATATGAATAATATCATTCCCATGTTAAAGATTGGATTAGAAAATGAAAACATACTGAGGTTAACGTATTTTTCCACAGTCATGCAATTAGTAAGACTGGGTGCTAGAATTTACTTCTGCTGCTACTGCTGCTAAGTTGCTTTAGTTGTGTCCGACTCTGTGCGACCCCATAGATGGCAGCCCACCAGACTCCTCCTCCCTGGGATTCTCTAGGCAAGAATACTGCAGTGGGTTGCCATTTCCTTCTCCAATGCGTGAAAGTGAAGTCACTCAGTCGTGTCCAACTCTTAGAGATCCAATGGACTGCAGCCTACCAGAATCCTCCATCCATGGGACTTTCCAGGCAAGAATACTGGAGTGGGGTGCCATTGTCTTCTCCAAGAATTTACTATGTCTGTCTAAATTCAAAGCCCACAACCGAGCCCCTTTCCTTTTCTTTTGCTTACAAATAATTCAAACATATTTATTATCACTGAATTATTACTTTGAACATCAAGTTTTCCTTTAAATGAGCCAGATGAATACATAATCTGGTCATTCAGAAAATACCATATGCTATGATACTGCCATTGGAAGATTATACTAAATAGGTAAATGGGTAAAAATATATATGAACTTACCATTAACCAGGTTGCTAGTGTGTAAAAATCCATATGTTTTTAGCAAAATAGGACAACTTTTATTATACTACAAGTCAGCTGAAGTGTCAGATATCATTGGTTTGTAAAGTATCTTTGATTTAAAATGGAAGAATCAGCTCTTGAAACCAAGAGAAAAATGAGCTATATCTTTGGAATATTCTTTTTTGAGGCCCATTGCGAGAACTCCAAGAAGGTGCCTGTGTCTTATGCATTTTCATTCATATGGAGTGAAACAGCCCTGCATTGTCATTTGCAAGGTGCTTGTGTGAGTTATCTGAAGCTGAATTATGGGAGCAACTGCATTCTGTAAGTGTTTTTCCTCTTTCTCTCTGGCCCTTCACTTATCTTCAAAGTCTCTGCTAAGGTACTTCAGTGGCTATAATGAAGTGAATCTAAATTATTAGTTTGAGGCCAGCAAGAGACCTGACATGCACATGAAATATTCTTCATGTTTCACCAAGCTAATCATCCTAAAGGATTTATTCTGTCTTGTATAAGCTCTTACTCAGCTTTCATTTTTTTCTCTTAAGTTTGAAGCTGAATTATGGGAGCAACTGCATTCTGCAAGTGTTTTTCCTCTTTCTCTCTGGCCCTTCACTTATCTTCAAAGTCTCTGCTAAGGTACTTCAGTGGCTATAATGAAGTGAATCTAAATTATTAGTTTGAGGCCAGCAAGAGACCTGACATGCACATGAAATATTCTTCATGTTTCACCAAGCTAATCATCCTAAAGGATTTATTCTGTCTTGTATAAGCTCTTACTCAGCTTTCATTTTTTTCTCTTAAGTATATCTTGGTGGTTTAGCTCAAGTAAGTTTTAAAATGTCAAACTGAACCTTTCAGTAAAGTTGTCACATATTTTTTTTTTAAGTTAACATACATTGTTGATGATTTCAAACTTAAAAAAAAAATTAAGACTCTTATCAGACAACAGTACCTTATATTTAACATAAAATATATGCACTGTGTTTGTTGTGAATAATTATTAAACTATGACTAATGTGCACAGAAAAATACATTAGGTTTCAATTTGTTCTTCGATGGTAAAGAATATCACATGAGTTCACATGAAATTGCCTTAATATATTAGATAATATAAATTATATTACAATTTTAAAAGGGTTTTAAGGATTATGGAAAAGGGGCAGACTTCATAATTTGTTGTGGTTCAGTCACTAAATCATGTTGGACTCTTCGCGACCCCTATGAACTACAGCACGCCAGGCTTTTACTAAGAGTAAGTGTTAGCAATTCATGGAATCACATGTAAATAATCTTCATTGTCATCCATACCTCTTCAACTGATTAGAAGCCTTTGAAAGATTGGGAGTAACAGCCAAGAAGATCAGCTCAGCACCTTTATAGTGATAAAGAATAGATCATATGGCATAATTTAATTTGTTAAATAAATGAGCTTGCCCAAAGTGTAGGTAGCCCTGAAGGATTATTCCCATCCAGGTAAAGGTCAGTGAGTCAGTTTCGTCACTTAGTCGTGTCTGACTCTTTGCAACCCCATGAATCGTAGCACACCAGCCTTCCTTGTCCATCACTANGAAGAATTGATGCTTTTGAACTGTGGTGTTGGAGAAGACTCTTGAGAGTCCCTTGGACTGCAAGGAGATCCAACCAGTCCATTCTGAAGGAGATCAACCCTGGGATTTCTTTGGAAGGAATGATGCTAAAACTGAAGCTCCAGTACTTTGGGCACCTTATGCGAAGAGTTGACTCATTGGAAAAGACCCTGATGCTGGGAGGGATTGGGGGCAGGAGGAGAAAGGGACGACCGAGGATGAGATGGCTGGATGGCATCACAGACTCAATGGACGTGAGTCTGAGTGAACTCCAGGAGTTGGTGATGGACAGGGAGGCCTGGCGTACTGCGATTCATGGGGTCGCAAAGAGTCGGACACGACTGCGCGACTGAACTGAATGTTTTAAAAGCAGAGACATTACTTTGCCAACAAAGGTCTGTCTAGTCAAGGCTATGATTTTTCCAGTGGTCATGTATGGATTTGAGAGTTGGACTGTGAAGAAAGCTGAGCTCCAAAGAATTTATGCTTTTGAACTGTGATGTTGGAGAAGACTCTTTGAGAGTCCCTTGGACTGCAAGGAGATCCAACCAGTCCATTCTAAAGGAGATCAGTCCTAGGTGCTCTTTGGAAGGACTGATGCTAAAGCTGAAACTCCAGTACTTTGGCCACCTCATGTGAAGAGTTGACTCATTGGAGAAGACTCTGATGCTGGGAGGGACTGGGGGCAGGAGGAGAAGGGGACGACAGAGGATGAGATGGCTGGATGGCATCACCGACTCGATGGACGTGAGTTTGAGTGAACTCTGGGAGTTGGAGATGAACAGGCAGGCCTGGCGTGCTGCGATTCATGGGGTCGCAGAGAGTCAGACACAACTGAGCGACTGAACTGAACTGAGCTGAACTGAAGATGGATCATTGTTGTTGTTGTTCAGTCACTAAGTTGTACCCAACTCTTTGTAGCCCCATAGATTGCAGCATGCCAGGCTTCTCCATCCTTCACCATCTGCCAGAGATTGCTCAAACTCATGTCCGTTGAGTCAGTGATGCCATCCAACCATCTCATCCTCTGTTGTCCCCTTTTCCTTTTGCCTTCAATATTTCCCAGCATCAGGGTCTTTTCCAACGAGATGGATCTTCACATCAGGTGGCCAAAGTGTTTATTAACCAAGTTTATGTCAATGGGAATGACCCACAGAGAGAGGAGTGTTGATGCTGTAGAGGACAGAGGGAATCTTTACTGGAGGAATGGGATTCAGAACACAAGGAAAGGGCTTGCCTTTGAGGGGGAAGAGGCCACTCACAGGAGGGAAAAAGGAATCTATAGGTCTGTCTACTAGGTAGACTGGTGAATTTGGATTTGGGAAAATGAGATAACTCTTCTGGGAGTTTATGTATTTTTTCAACATTGCTGCTAAATGATCTTTAATTACATCAGTATAGGTTTCCCTCCCCCACCCCACCTTAGAAAAACATCCTAAATTTAACTTTTTTGAGTCATTTAATGTTTGGTAGGCTGTCATTGATTTGGAAACTAGCATCTTTTTTAGACTCGCTGCTGATTCTGAAAATAACATATGGTCATTTATTTGGACCTGTGAATTTGTGATACTATTATAATCAGCAGTATGCATGTCATTGTATCAAGGGCAGCATTTAAGGCTTAATTTTCGGTATCTAGTTTTGTCTTAATGAAGACTCCAAATCATTTTAGAGCAAACTATTTACAACAGAATACAGTATGTTTTAGGAAGATCTAATTATCAATATTAGGGTCATAAGCTTACTTAAAAGCCATTTACTAAATGGATATGCTTTAAAAAAGTAATCCTATAAAATATACAATATTCATGAGATTTGAATCTATATTAATTTGCTGTCAGCAGAAATTATATGTGAATTTTATGAGGTCTGAACTCTCCAAGGGAAATGACTATTTCCTGGAGCATTGAGATTTCGCTGCATAATGCATAGATACAAAATATATGGAGAACTTCATCTCAGGGGCACATTTGCTACTCTTTTTGTTTCATCTTATTGAAAGTAAATAGTAAAAAATGTATGATATAGTTTTAGAACTGGCATAGTTGACCTGCATGGCCTAATAACGTTTGAAGCTCTAATTTGGTAGCAATTTTCCCAGGTAATTTTCTTTAAATGTAGCTAGGAAATTAGAAGAAGATGGGATTTACTTTCCCACACTCATAACTTTTGAGTATATTTTTAAGTTTGGTGATCCCAGGTTTCAAATGCTATTTAGTGTAATTGGATCTTTTTCTGAGTGTCCTCTTTCTCCCTCTGGTCAACTATTGCAAATGTGATTTATTAGTTTTTTTTTTTTTTTTTATGCTTTGAGTTGACACTGCTATAGAGCCTGGGATTTAGAAAAGCAGGCCTCCTCTCAGTCCCCCATCCCCAGGAGCCCCCACCTAATAATTTCAATGTGTAAGTTATAAGGTTATTTGCTTATTATACACATTTATACAGTCCCCACAAAGCTGCTGCCTGGGGATGTAGTCTTGGGCTATGCCCTGGGAGAGAATAGGGTTTTACGAAAATTAAAAGTTTATAGAGCTGCTATTTAAAGACTGAAATTTCTTGAAAATGTACTTTCTTTAAAGCTTTCGGTGGTTCAGATATTTTAAATATTGATATTATTTCTATAAGTCCCTTTTAAAAGAAATGTCATAAGCCAGAGGTAACTCAGTTGAATTCAAGAATTAGTATTATTCATAGTTACCTCTGAATGTTGTATATAATGCTTGCAAAATACTATGTATATATAGTATCTGAATATGTATATATATATAAACATATACAAATACTGTGTATAAGTATATATATATATAGATAGATAGATAGATATGTATGCATAAGCCCACATTATTTTACATCTTTTTCAAAGATGTAAACTCAATTTTAAATTACAATGATGCTTTATTTTGTTTAGACAAAACATTGAGCCTTATGTGTAATTCATGTAGAAAAATGTTTGAAATAATTTTGTAGTACTTCAAATGACAGGTATCATGAGTATTTTTTCCTAGTAACAGTATTTAATTATATTTTAAATGCAAGCTATTCATATAAGAAAACATTTCTACCTCATGCCTCATAAATTTCAGATTTAAAATTTCTTTGAAGACTAAAATAGCTAACCATTTTTTTCTCATTTGTAAGCAGATTTATTGTTTCCTGAGAAGGTGTAATTTTCTGATTGTTCCATCTATGAAGTGTTTAACACTGTCCCCACAATGAGGCATTTATTAAGAGTATAACAAGTGCTTAGAAAAGCACATTAAACAGGTTTGGTTCTAGATGTCCTGAAACCAGGTCAGAAGCAAATCATAGTGATGCTGGTGGACATAAAAAGTTCTCAGAAAGCTGAATACATTGTGTAAACATACATTGTTGTTGTTGTTCAGTTGCTCAACTGTGTCTGACCCTTTGCAACCCATGAACTGTATGTAGCATGCTAGGTTTCCTTGTCCTTTACCATCTCCTGGAGCTTGCTCAAACTCATGTCCATTGAGTCGATGATGCCATTCAACCATCTCATACTCTGTAGTCCCCTTCTCCTCCTGCACTCAATCTTTCCCAGCAACAGGGTCTTTTCTAATGAGCCGGCTCTTCACATTAGGTGGTCAAAGTATTGGAGTTTCAGCATCAGTCCTTCTAATGAATATTCAGGATTGATTTCCTTTAGGATTGATTAGTGAACATATGAGATAGAGCAAAATGCATTTTCTCAGAAAAATCAGTGTAAATATTAATTAAATATTTCAATGAAAATGAGATTAAAGGTATTTTATTTTATTTTTTGCAATTTCCAGAAATATCATAATCAAATGGTTGAATTTTTATGGAGGATGCTTGAAAGAAGGTGTAACATCTTGAAAGCATTTCATGTCCATGACAGAGACTAAGAAAAATACTTAAGGTCAAGATTTGATGATTTTACAAAGAGAAGACTGGGCTTCCCTAGTGGCTCAGCTGTAAAGAATCCACTTGCAAGGTAGAAGACATAGATTCAGTCCCTGGGTTGGGAAGACCCCCTGGAGAAGGAAATGGCAACACACTCCAGTATTCTTGCCTGGGAAATCCCATGGACAGAGGAGCCTGGCGAGCTACAGTCCATGAGTTGCAAAGAGTCGAACATTAGTTAGCAACTAAACCACAACCACAGTAAAGAAAAGACTAGATAAACAACAGAGTGAAGAGGTAAAATGGATTATGCTGAGATGATAATTTCTTCCTAAATTGCTTTGAGGTATTTATGTAGTTGATAAATCTTTTTTCTCTCCTATCTTGATGTCTATGACATGATTATTGTGTGGTTTCCCAACTGTCTTTGAGTTTTGATCTCAGTCTCTTTCTTGGACTGACTACTGTATATCTCCATTTGAGCTCCATCTTTTTCACTATATACATTTCCCCTTGGTGAATCACCCAGACCCATGAACTCACTATGCTTCTTGCTATCTAAAAAGAGGCTTACCTCTGTTTGTTTCCTATCTATTTATTAATTTATTCAATTATTTATTAAATGGTGACAACTGGTTCTATAGAAGGCCTTGTATCAGCTTCTGGGGAGACAGTGGATGGCAAGTGCCTTAAGGAGTTTAGAGTTCCTTTAAAACTAAAGTGTATGATCCAGTAAACATACAGATAAAGCAAAATTGCAAGTGTGATAAGTGCTATTGATATGAATGAAAAACACAAAAAGTTCTGATTGCATTTAAGTGGGTTGAGAAATGATACAATCAGATTTTCAGACCAAAAACATCAGTGTGCTTTCAATATAGAAAATAAATGAGAGAAAGCATAAATCAGTTGCTTTAATTTTTGCAATATGATAAATGCATTTCAAGAGCTAATAAGAGAAGATGAGATGGTAGCCTGGACCAGGAAGATGACAGGGAAGATAAAGAAGATTTGAGAGTTATTTAGAAGGTTAACTGGGCAGAAATTGGTAACAGGATATTGCTAAGGAGGGGACTGAGACAAAGGGAGTGGCCATGGATATTGGCCTTCACAGTTGGATAGAAGGTGCTACTACTTTGGGGGACATGGGACACTCTAAGATTGTGAATGGGGTACAGAGATCATGGATATGATTTTGGACATACATCTTTGATGAAAGACATTGTTTAGGTGTTAAGTACAGAGCTGGAGAAGAACTCCTGGACTCTATTCCAATGTTTATCTCCACATTTTGCTATACCTCAAAGTACTTCATTTAATCTGCTACTAAACCAAATTTCTGTTCCTCTTCTATTCCCCAGGTATCACATCCAGTTGGTAACCAAACCTGGTCAATTCTACCTTGTGTATATATCTCAAATAAATGTGGGGGAGATGGCAAGAAAGCCAAGAGGTCTGAGGACTCCATTGTGCTGTGCTCAGTAGTGTAGATAATGTCCTGAAGGTGATGGGTATCCCTGAAAGAATTTAGTCACAAATGGTCTGTGTGATCAGATGTGTACTTTAAGGGTACAGCAGGGGCAGTATGTAAGATATGTCTGTAGGGATAGGATGGGGAGGTCATTGTAACATTACAGAGAGATAATAAAAGACCAGAATAAAGAAATGACAAAATGAATAGTGAGAAAAAGATGGATTTGAGTAATTCAGGAGATAACTTTGTTTTGATGAGGAAATAGTGAGAGGGAGTATTTTGAATACTATTGATGCATTTCTCTTTGGAGAATGCGATGGCATATATAAGCAGCTGATAATAATTTTATTAATGGGAAGAGGAGTGTGATCCTGGCTTTAGAGGTCTAAGGTTTCCAATTTACCACTTACCTAGTATTAACATTTGCAAAAGGACTATTAAAAGGCCTCTCATCTTAATATTGGGGCCTCCCAGGTGGCGCTAGTGGTAAATACCCCTCCTGCCAATGCAGGAGATGTAAGAGACTCAGGTTCGATCCCTGGGTTAGGAAGATACCCTGGAGAAGGAAATGGCAACCCAAAAGTCCAGTATTGTTGCCTGGGGAATCCCATGGGCAGAGGAGCCTGGTAGGCTTCAATCCATAGGGTCGCACAGAGTCCGATACAACTGGAGTGACTTAGCATGCATCTTAATATTGATTGAGTATTGAAAAGAAAATATAGGTTAAACATTTGGCACACTGCATGATAAAGTGAAGTGAAGTCACTCAGTCATGTCCGACTCTGTGATGCCATGGACTGTAGCCTACCAGGCTTCTCTAGCCGTGGGATTTTCCAGGCAACAAAACTGGGGTGGGTTGCCATTGCCTTCTCCAAGAGTTCTTCCCGATCCAGGTATTGAACCTGAGTCTTCCACATTGTAGGCAGACACTTTACCATCTGAGCCATCAGGGAAGTCTACACTGCATGATACATGATAATAATTTAGTAAATAAAGTGTTTCTATAGTAAATTATAACGTTGCTAGAGCTAAAATTGTAAATAAAATAGAAATTGTAGAAAGAATGAAATACTTTTGTTAAGTTTATAAGGTAAGTATTGAATAGTTTTGAATCTTTCTTTAGAAAATATTGTAGAGAGTGTTCCTTGAGACCATAGGTACTTACAGATTTTATTAGAAATCTAAAGATTGTCAGTCACTGGCAAGATATTATAGCAGTCAGAATATTTTCTAAAAGCCTTTATATTATAGATTTTTTAATGTTATAGGAAACCACAGTCCATTTCATTAGTTTCCTGCTGTGTGCAAGCCACTTTGCTCCTTGCATAATATTTGCTATTTTCCAAAGACAAAAAGGACAGGCCGTCCCTGCAGGGTTTCTAATGTAATAGGATTATGTAACTCTTTTAAGTAGTGACATGGCAGGGTGTGGATGGGTGACAGGAGTTGTTATTTTTTGAGATGGTAGTAAACAAAGACTCCAGCATTTATTAATTCCACTAAAACAACAATAAAATACTCCTTTCCTAATCAGAGACTGATGAGGATTGAAATGGAGGGTCACATGCTGTTCTGGGTTGGGAAAGTGGAACCTGTTGACACTTATTTTCCCACTGAATGTTGACTGTGTAAACAGTTACATGGCTGACCCGTTTGGGCTTTGAAATATGCATTATTGAAACTGGTATAAAAGCACTACTTACAGATTTCCCTTCAGAGTCATTCAAAGAAACTACTGTATGTGGCTCAGGAAAACCTATGAATTAGGCAGTTCCTAATATACCCATTTCCTGTGTTGAAATCTCTATGAAACATAAGATTGCGTTGTATATGACCAGTAACATTGTGCTGACATGATCTTTTCCCTCCTTGCTGTTTTCCAACTTCTACAAAATGTTCCCTTTCAGGAAAATGAAGGTATTATACAGATGTTTATTTCCTTTTTAATTGAATCCATGCTTGTCCACTAATAAACCCTATGGAAATTATATGACTCATACAGTCTTACCTTCATATTAAAAAATTACATCAATGTTTGGAAAACAGAATGCACATCAACTTCCATGTCAATAAAAGATGTATAGTCAAATAGATCTTTAATTTTTTATTTCCTGGATAAAAGTATGATACAGAGGCAGTGAGAAATTCCAAAGAGTAGAGATTATGGAGCCATATTCATCTGAGTTTGATTCTTGGATTTCCTACTTCTTATGCACTAAGTTCTTCAACTTTACAATCTGAGTTTAGCCACCCACCCTATGGGGATCATAATTTTCATATAACTAAGATACTTCTAGAATAAAATTATACTATGTTCTAGTCTTTAGTACATGTTTTATGTGTGTGTGTGTGTGTGTGTGTATGTATGTGCATGTGCCCTCAATACTCATGTCCGAATCTGTGATCCCATGGACCATAGCCCGTCAGGCTGCTCTGTCCATGGAATATTCCAGGCAAGAATACTGGGAGTAGGTTGCCATTTCCTACTCCAGGGGAATCTTCCTGACACAGGGATTGAACCCACGTCTCTTGTGTCTCCTACATTGACAGGCAAGTTCTTTATCATTAGTGCCATCTAGGAAGCCAGGTGGATCACAACAAACTGGAAAGTTATTAAAGAGATGGGAATACCAGACCACCTGACCTGTCTCCTGAGAAATCTATATGCAGGTCAGGAAGTCAGGAAGCAACAGTTAGAACTAGACATGGAACAACAGACTGGTTCCAAATCAAGAAAGGAATAAGTCAAGACTATATGTTGTCAACCTGCTTTTTTAACTTACATGCAGAGTACATCATGCTAAATCCCAGGCTGGAAGAAGCACAAGCTGGAATCAAGATTGCCAGGAGAAATATCAGTAACCTCAGATATGCAGATGACACCACCCCTATGGCAGAAAGCAAAGAAGAACTAAAGAGCTCTTGATGAAAGTGAAAGAGGAGAGTGAAGAAGTTGGCTTAAAACTCAGCATTCAGAAAACGAAGATCATGGCATCTGGTCCCTTCATTTCGTGGGAAATAAATGGGGAAACACTGGAAACATGACAGACTTTATTTATTTATTTATTTTGGACTCCCAAATCACTTCAGATGGTGACTAAAGGCATGTATTTAAAAGACGCTTGCTCCTTGGAAGAAAAGCTATGACCAACCTGGACAGCATATTCAAAAGCAGAGACATTACTTTGCCGACTAAGGTCCATCTAGTCAAAGTAATGGTTTTTCCAGTGGTCATGTATGGATGTGAGACTTGGCCTATAAAGAAAGATAAGTGCTGAAGAATTGATGCTTTTGAACTGTGGTGTTGAAGAAGACTCTTGAGAGTCCCTTGGACTGCAAGGAGATCCAACCAGTCCATCCTAAAGGAAATCAGTCCTGAGTGTTCATTGGAAGGACTGATGCTGATGCTCTAGCTTTGGCCACCTGATGCAAAGAACCAGTTCATTAGAAAAGACCCTGATGCTGGGAAAGAATGAAGGCAGGAGACAATAGAGAATGAGATGGTTGGATGGCATCACTGTTGCGATGGACATGAGTTTGAGTAGGCTCCAGGCATTGGTGACGAACAGGGAAGCCTGGTGTGCTGCAGTCCATGAGGTTGCAAACAGTTGGACACAACTGAATGACTGAACTGAAGTGAAATAATATGTGTTGTGTTAGTTCATGTCCTCCAAACAACAGTTCCCAACCTTTTTGGCACCAAGGACAAATATTCCATGGACCAGGGTTGTAGGGGGCGGGGGTGTGGATGGTTTCAGGATGATTTAAGCACATTACATTTTTGTGCACTTTATTTTTATTATTATTACATCAGCCCCATTATACATCAGCTTTACCTCAGATCATCAGGCATTAGATCCTGAAGGTTGAGGACCCCTGCTCTAGAAGCAGAGTCTAAGATGCAGATTTGGGGTATGTGATTTAGTGAGAAAGGTCTCTCATGTGAAACCTATTAAGGGAATGAGGGATGCATGATTGTATAGAGGAAAAAGAAGGCAGAAATGTGGTTTCATTGGAAGTCTGTCCTCGGTCTGATCAGGCAGGGATCTCGGGAGCATGAATTGATATCTGTTCTGCCTGAGATAAGAGGAATGTGCTTACATGTATACTCTCTGTCCCCTCTCCTCTCTCCATCCATTAATCCTTAGCTGTTACAGGGTTTAGGGGAGAGGGAAAGTGGCTCAAGTCACCTAAGGGCAGTCCTTTTTGAAGGGAATGCAGGTGTGAACCATTAGCCATTAACACATGCAGCATCTGCGGCTGAATGTACCAGCCTACGAAAGGAATCTAGGAGGCACCCCACCAACATGTTCTGAAGATACAGAAGGTTTTAGTTTCAGCCATATTTGAAAGAAAAGAATGCCCCCTTTTCAATACTGTAATCTTATATGAGGGTGAGGTGAAGTCGCTCAGTCGTGTCCGACTCTTTGCGACCCCATGGACTGTAACCTACTAGGCTTCTCCATCCATGGGATTTTCCAGGCAAGAATACTGGAGTGGATTGCCATTTCCTTCTCCAGAGGATCTTCCCAACCCAGAGATCGAACCCAGGTCTCCCGCATCAGAGGCAGACGCTTTAACCTCTGAGCCACCAGGGAAACCTGTAATCTTATATAGGCAAAAATATTTTTTAAATAGTTAAATCCATTTTTATATGAAAATTTAATTATATCTGTGTGTTCTCAGTTGCTCAGTCTAATATCCTCTTTTCATGTATTATGCTGCATAAGTTTCTTCACTTACAAATAGTCAGAAGTCCAAACACGGTTTTGAGGTCCAGAAATGTGTATGTTGTAAACTTTCCCATTTAAATCTTATTTGCACTAGAACCTATTCCTATATAGAACAAGTACTGTTTTGTTTGGATTGACATAGTCAAGCCAGTGACTTACATGTTGATGTATGGCAAAACTCATACAATATTGTAAAGTAAAAATAAATAAATAAATAAATAAATAAATAAATAAAATTAAATTAAAAAAAAAGAATGGGCAACTAGCATCATGTTTGAGGGTATTCACAAAAGACAGTTTTGTGAGTATAAGAAAAAAAGTCATCATAAAGACTGAAGATACAGTTTATTACTAATAAACACTACCCATTTTCAGATCTAGTACAACATTTTTTGGATGCCTTTGGTTGTTTGTGGAATATGAAAAAGAGTAAAGTTTATACAAAATCACCAAATTTTGAAAATGAATCTCTTTGCCATATTATGGAGCTCTTATAGCCTCAATATTCTATGCAAATAAGTTACCTTGGTTCTTTGTCTAATGGTGAAATGCAGTAGGATTGTTTAGACAGTAACAGAGGTCTGAATATCCTAAGACTGCATCACGTCTCTCCACAAATGAAAATAGAGTTAAAAATGGTTAAAAAAAAAAAAAAAGGTGGTGGTGGGGGAGCACCAATATTTTAACAGCAAGTGCCCTGATGTGAAAGATTATGTGAATTTCCAAGTCCATAATCCCTTAGCTACCAACCTAAAATCCATGAAGTTCTGAGACAGCAGGGGAGTACATTGTTACATGTACTTCAGAGAGAAATTTGACAATATCTGGTAAAAATAAAGATGAGTACAGGCTTTAAACTAGTAGATATATATCTAAGAGAAACTGTCAATATTCTTCATATATATTTATATATATATGAAGATAATTACTTCATATATATGAAGATAATTACAAGTGCATTAAAGCATTGCTCAGAATAGCAAAATAACCTAAATGTTCTTAAACTTGAGAATAAACTTGTGGTCTCCTTATGGAATGGGATACTGTACAGCATCAGTGTGAAAAACTAAGTGTATTCTGTATATCAACATGGAATCATCTTAAAAGCATCGTGTTAAAAAGACTGTTCTATACATCCGTGTCTCTTTTGCTGTCTCACATACAGGGTTATCATTACCATCTTTCTAAATTACATATATGTGTGTTAGTATACTGTATTGGTGTTTTTCTTTCTATCTTACTTCACTCTGTATAATTGGCTCCAGTTTCATCCACCTCATTAGAGGGTGGGATGATTTGGGAGAATGGCATTGAAACATATATAATATCATATAAGAAATGAATCACCTGTCTAGGTTTGATGCAGGATACAGGAGCTTGGGGCTGGTGCACTGGGATGACCCAGAGGGTTGGTGTGGGGAGGGAGGTGGGAGAGGGGTTCAAGATTGGGAGTGGATTCATGTTGATGTATGTCAAAACCAATACAATATTGTAAAGTAATTAGCCTCCAATTAAAATAAATAAATTTCATTTTTTAAAAAAGAAAAAACAACCACAGGAATGTGTATGTAACCAGATAATTGATGCTGGGCATTGTGTGGGACTGTGCCAGACTCCAAAAACAATTAAATCATTTTAAACTCATATTTTGGAAATGAACAAACAGTGACAACTACCTATCTTGTGAGCAAGTTGAAACACAATAATGATGTAATTTGTTGCCATTTTTCAGTGTGTGGTATCATATTACATGCCAGATGAATAAAAAACTAAATCATGAATGACATATAGAATAAATGATTGCATGGGTCATATTGTAACAATTGCTTTACATGGTTGATGCTTTCCTAAAGATTGATGAGTTTAGGAAAGTCAAACAAAATTTGATTAAATGTTTACATAAATCCTTAAAAAAAAAAGCAGCATGTTAAGTTAAAGGAAAAGAGGTATGTTTCAGAGTGACATGTGCAAGATGACCTTCCCTCAGTCACTAACAAGCTCTGTTCCTTTCTATGTCTTAGTTTCCTTATCTGCCTATTGAACTAATAACAGTATCAGGTTAGTAGAATGGGTGTGAGAATTAAAGGAACTAATATAACCAAAGTGCTTGGAACTCTATTTGGACAACAGTAAATTATCAAGTGAAAGTGCAGCAGCAGCAATTTATCAAGAAATACCATTATTACAAACATTTACATAAATCTTACATAAATGTACAAAACATACAAAATAACTGATTTTTTTAATGGGTACACTTATGTTATAATTTTATAAAGACTACATGGTGACAATGTACACAAATTTTGGAAATTGTGCAAGGTAAGAGAAGGTTAGAAAGAGGGGAGAATAATAGAATTAGAGAGCAGGCTTTTATGTAATGCTTTATTTCTTTAAAATTATGATGCCAGTATGGGTGAATGTAGATTTAAGCTTAACTGGATGTTTGCTAAGGGGTATTAGTTATGGTAGCTATATTAATAAACATTATGTTTATCTCTTTGCAATTTTTTATGCTTAAAATATTTAATAGTTATAAGCAAGATTGTGATATTTTTAGAAAAAATTAAATTATTATGCTAGTAAAATTTTTATAGGGAAATAAAAAAATGCAGCCAAGAGGTCAAACATAAAGGACAAATTTTGGGTGGCAACTCAAAACAATTCTTTTTCCTCTGGGAAGGGAGCCCAGATCCAGAAGAGGGCCCTCAGAGGCCACAGGGGTCCTGCTTTTTCCTGTCTATCCCAGATGATTTATTCATGTTGGGTCAGTAAAATGTATTCTGGTGTGAAGCAATATTCAAGAAGATACACAGGCTAGCAGACGTTAAAGCTAAAAGAGACAGTCTAACTCCAAATGCTGAATTCTTGGAGTTGCTTATGGATCTACTGTTGTGTTTTGAACATTCAATCCTGCCTTTGAATCTGGGAGATATTGCAAGACCATCCAACAAAACCTCCATTTTGCTTACAGTTCAATTCTTGACTCACAGCAAAGAAATCTACAGTCTTAAAATTAGTAGTTTATCTCTGATACTGAGAGGGTAATCACTTAGGAGAATCCTTCTGTGGGCATAGATTATTTCCAGTTTCATCCAGAGGAGACTTCCAGAAGCATTTTCAGAGTCAGAATCTATGGATTCATAGTCTGTCCAACTCTTTGTGACCCCATGTACTGTAGCCCTCCAGGCTCTCTGCCCATGGAATTCTCCAGGCAAGAATACTGGAGTGAATAGCCATTTCCTTCTCCAGGAGATCTTCCCACCCAGGGATTGAACCTGGGTCTCCTGCATTGCAAGCAGATTCTTTACCATATGAGCCACCAGAGGAGCCTCAATAAAGCTATTACTTCCTCTACATTCAATTCTGTGTGCTTAATTTGTCACACAGCAATTCAAAGGTAAATTGCTACAAATATTTTGGATATGCAATGCAAAATGTGTAGCAAATGTAAAATTAATGGATGTGCCCATTGTGATGATATACCCAAGAGCTTTTATTTTTTTAATGTTTTATGTTAATGAAATTAACATAGACTTTTAATGAAATTATTAACATAAACATTTATGTTAAGGAAGTTATTAACATAACAGAGGATTAGATGGTTGGATGGCATCACCAACTGATGGACCTGAGTTTAAGCAAGCTCTGGGAGTTGGTGATGGACAGGGAAGCCTGGCATGCCACAGTCGATAGGGTCACAGAGTCAGACATGATTGAGTGACTGAACTGGACTGAATGAAATTATAAATCTGTTACTCTGTGTAACTGAGGAAATGTTTATATATTGTTTCGTATTTGGACATGTGCAATTGGAGGCCAAGTATATTCATGAGGCTATTTGACAATTGATTCAACATATAGTAATAGTTCTTTCTTCAAATCCATACATTTTAAGGAAAAACGTGTTAAAATTAACAAACAGGATGATTTTCATAACATGAGTGATATGAAACAATGGGAAAAGAGGATTTTTGATACATAATATATACTATTATATATGAATGGATTAAGTAGGTCTTCTGTGAACAGATAGTTTCACTTCCTGAAATTAACAGAAGATCTCATAAAGAAGTTTCCACTGAAAATCAGCTGTCAGGAAAGAGGTTGACTATAGTATTTTAAATAATAGAACTTCTTCAAAACAAAAAAAGGGATACAACAAAGATTACTCTTTAAAATTTATTAACATTTTTGCTCAACCTCATTTGCAAAATGTGATGGTGAATTTGAAAGAAAGTTGCAATTTAATGTTTGTGCTATCAAAAGAAAATTATATCATATTCAAAACATTTTTTCTTTTGATTATTCAACTGAATATAATTTAGCACTTTAAGAGGTTAGTAGATAGGCTCTCAACAAGACTTGGATCACAAACAAATTTAGCAATCATGCTAATTTCTGTTTTCCTCCTTAATTCCAGTATGTGGTGAATTAAGCGCTCTCTTTTTTCTCACTTTCTCTAGAGCAGGGAAGGGTTATAGCTGTACACACATGACAAAGTTATGTTTCTTTAGATGAGGAAGACAGTGCAGTGTTGTCTGGTGCTCTTCTTTGGACATTTTACATGTCTGACCAGTGCTGGTCTCTATATTTACTAATCCTAGGGAAAGAGTTTCAAGGAGAAGGACAAGATCTGAACCAATGTCTTTATTAAAGCCAAGATATCAAAAATACCTGCTCCCTTTGGCATGGGTTGGTGGGTGGGGGGTGGGTGGGCGCTCAAACATAATACGTTTTTCAGTTCAGTTCATTTCAGTTCAGTCACTCAGTCATGTCCGACTCTTTGCGACCCCGTGAATTGCAGCACGCCAAGCCTCCCCGTCCATCACCAACTCCTGGGGTTCACTCAGACTCACGTCCATCAAGTCCGTGATGCCATCAGCCATCTCATCCTCTGTCGTCCCCTTCTCCTCCTGCCCCCAATCCCTCCCAGCATCAGAGTCTTTTCCAATGAGTCAACTCTTCGCATGAGGTGGCCAAAGTACTGGAATTTCAGCTTTAGCATCATTCCTTCCAAAGAAATCCCAGGGCCGATCTCCTTTAGAATGGACTAGTTGGATCTCCTTGCAGTTACTTAACTTTAGTTCTTGAGTGTTGGAGGAAAACGCTCAAAAGGGTCAGTTTATCTGTCACTCTTTTTTTTTTTTTTTTTTAAATATAGCTTTGTTCGTCTTCATATAGATAGAGGCTTTGACTGTTTTTAGACTACAGTTATATTTAAGATAATTGTCTTCTATTGACTGTTTACTTTTTGTTCGCTCTTGTAATTTGTCACATTTATTAGCATAAGCTGAATCATAATACTCCTTGATCATTTTACCATTTTTAAGATCTGTGGTGATATCCACTGTCATTCCTAATGTTGCTGATTTCTATCTTCTGTATTTTCCTGAGATGTCTAGCCTGAAGTTTATCAATATTATTGGTCTACTTATAGAACCAGTTATTTGCTTCATTGATTTTTTATTAATTTTGTATTGCGTATACCTTTGATGTCTGCCCTTTATGATTTTATTTCTCCTGCGTACTTTGGGTTTACTTTGTGTGTGTGTGTTTTTCTTCTTAAGATGAGAGTGTAGGTTATTGATGTGAAGATTTTTTTTCTTTTATCATATAGGTATTTTAGTGCCAAAAATTATCCTCTAAGCTCTGGTTTATCTCCAGCAGGTATTTTGATAGGTCATGTTTTAATTTTCAAAAATTTATTTGATATGCAGTACAAATTACTTTCTGATTTTCCTTTGGATTTCTTTTTAACCCATGAGTTATCCAAAAGTTATTATCTAATTTCCAAATTTCTGGGAATTTTCCAGCTTCCAATATGCAAGCAAATTTAGAAAACTCAGCAGTGGCCACAGGACTGGAAAAGGTCAGTTTTCATTCCAATCCCAAAGAAAGGCAGTGCCAAAGAATGCTCAAACTACCGCACAATTGTACTCATCTCACATGCTAGTAAAGTAATGCTCAAAATTCTCCAAGCCAGCCTTCAGCAAAACGTGAACCGTGAACTTCCAGATGTTCAAGCTGGTTTTAGAAAAGGCAGAGGAACCAGAGATCAAATTGCCAACATCCGCTGGATCATGGAAAAAGCAAGAGAGTTCCAGAAAAACATCTATTTCTGCTTTATTGCCTATGCCAAAGCCTTTGACTGTATGGATCATAATAAACTGTGGAAAATTCTGAAAGAGATGGGAATACCAGACCACCTGATCTGCCTCTTAAGAAACCTATATGCAGGTTAGGAAGCAACAGTTAGAACTGGACATGGAACAAAAGACTGGTTCCAAATAGGGAAAGGAGTATGTCAAGGCTATATATTGTCACCCTGCTTATTTAACTTATATGCAGAGTACATCATGAGAAACTCTGGGCTGGATGAAGCACAAGCTGGAATCAGGATTGCAGGGAGAAATATCAATAACCTCAGATATGCAGATGACACCACCCTTATGGCAGAAAGTGAAGAACTAAGGAGCCTTTTCATGAAGTGAAAGAGGAGAGTGAAAAGTTTGGCCTAAAGCTCAACATTCAGAAAATGAAGATCATGGCATCTGGTCCCATCACTTCATGGGAAATAGATGGTAAAACAGTGTCAGACTTTATTTTTCTGGGCTCCAATATCACCGCAGATGGTGATTGCAGCCATGAAATTAAAATGCCTACTCCTTGGAAGGAAAGTTATGACCAACCTAGATAGCATATTCAAAAGCAGAGATATTACTTTGCCAACAAAGGTCCATCTAGTCAAGGCTATGGTTTTTCCTGTGGTCATGTATGAATGGGAGAGTTGGACTGTGAAGAAAGCTGAGCACCGAAGAATTGATGCTTTTGAACTGTGGTGTTGGAGAAGACTCTTGAGAGTCCCCTGGACTGCAAGGAGATCCAACCAGTCCATTCTAAAGGAGATCAGTCCTGAGTGTTCATTGAAAGGACTGATGCTAAAGCTGAAACTCCAGTACTTTGGCCACTTCATGTGAAGAGTTGACTCATTGGAAAAGACTCCAATGCTGGGAGAGATTGGAGGCAGGAGGAGAAGGGGACGACAGAGGATGAGATGGCTGGATGGCATCACGGACTCGATGGACATGAGTTTTAATGAACTCCGGAAGTGGGTGATGGACCGGGAGGCCTGGTGTGCTGCGATTCATGGGATCGCAAAGAGTCGGACATGACTGAGCGACTGAACTGTCCTGAACTAAAGCTGGTCCCAGGGCCTAAGATTAATGTATTAAATTTGATTACTTTATATCTCTTTTTCCTTTACTGTTACAGTTTTATCATTTGAGATCACCAGGCTGAACAGATGAGTCACTGATTTAACTGGTATTCTTTCATCATAGTATTGTGTTTTTATGTGATCCCTGAGGAGACTGGAGGTTTTTATTTTGTTTTGCTTGTTTTCTCTCTTGCCTAAATTACTTCTATGCCCTCTGGGGTGAATCATTTTGTATTTATTTTTGTCTATCATGTTGCAAGAATTTTTTTTTCCCCAAACTTTTTGTAATCCTGGTTCTTCATTCGTATTTAAGAGCGAGCCAATCTAAATGCTGACTATGAGCTCTAATGGGTTTTGCATCAACCTACGACTGGTCAGGGAGCCTACCATTAGGCAGAAGGTCTCTTAATCGTGGAAGAATTAGTTCTGGGGCACCAAGTGCTTGTTCTGATTCCCCCCAGGGATTTTGTGCACTTTCTTTAGATACTATTCTTTAGTTCTTTGTCTGAGTTTTTGAGGGGTGTAATTGTGTAGCTACTGATAATTCTGCTCGTGCAGGTGGAGTATATTTTGATTGGCTTTCTTATTTATAGGTCACTTCTCATTGTTTGATACTTACGTAACTGGAATCTCTGAGCTCTGAGCTTCTCCAGGGTTCAGCTAATAAAACGGGTTTTCTTCTTAGATTCAGTTCTCTCCATACTCCTTCCTGCCAGCCATTCTTCCTTTCTTCCTTTGTGAGTAGGTCCAATTATATCTGATTCTCTTTAATTATTATTAATATTAATAGGCATATCTTAATCCTTGCTATTTGCAGAGCTTTATTTTTTAAACAGAATTATGCCATTGTATCCTTGCTACCAGGAGTCATTTGATATGTGTGCTCAGCTGCTCAGTCGTGTTCAACACTTTGTGGCCCCATGGACTGTAACCCGCCAGGCTCCTCTGTCCATGGCATTTTCTAGGCAAGAATACTGGAGCAGATTGCCATTTTCTACTCCAGGCGATCTTCTTGACCCAGGGACCAAACCTGTGTCTCTTATATCTCGTGCACTGGAAGGTGAATTCTTTGTCACTAGTTCCACCTGGGAAGCCTGTGTTCTCATGGAAGTGAAGTCACTCAGTTGTGTCCGACTCTTTGCGACCACATGGACTATAGCCTACTAGGCTCCTCCATCCATGGGATTTTCCAGGCAAGAGTACTGGAGGGGGGTGCCATTTCCTTCTCCAGGAGATCTTCCCAATCCAGGGATTGAACCCAGATCTCCCACATTGTAGGCAGACACTTTACTGTCTGAGCCACCAGGGAAACCACAAGAAAAGATGCTATTCATTTATTAATGTAATTTATTATAAAGAAGATTTTTCCATATTTTAGAGATTTCTAGGAATATAGGAAATATGTGTAAAAAATGATGCAGAAACTCTGGGAATTATGTTGCAGGGGCTTGTTCAACACTTTGTATATATGTTGTTGCTTTGTAATAGATGCTATTTGATGGGCTAGAACTAAACTGAATTTTTAATTAAATGCTTTCTACCAGGTTAAAGGTAATCAAATAAAATGACATCTCAATTATTTGAGAACTAGTGTGCTGAAACGTATATAAAATTCAACAAAATGCTTTTGTTCTGAAGACCTAAGTGACAAGGTGTCAATGAGACGATGCTGCATAACACTTTGGTATCTGTAGTCGAGTCTGTAATTTCTTAAGCACGTATTTTCTTGTATGTTTTCCAAGGTAGTGGAGTTCCTCAAGATTCTTGGAGTAATGTTTGGGCAGAGGAAACATCCAGTTCCATAATATTTTCTCCTTTGGGGGAAGTTGGCCAGATATAGCGCTCCATATCTGGCCCTTTATGAGGGTTCCCATCACAGTTACCAGGCTGTATGTGACTCACCAGGAGGAAACAGATTTAGGAAAACAAAAGAGCTGATTTTCTGTTGCTATCTATTTGGAGTCTGAGGGATAGAGACACTGTGGAAGGAAGGCAAGGAGAAGAGAGGGAGGGAGGAGAGAAAGACAGATACATTTGACACCAGTTATCATGAATCATAGAATCTCAGAAAAGCAGAGTGCATCTTATTCAGCCCCCTTTCCAATATGGATCTACATTTCCAGCTCCTTTAACAGGATGGTTTAAATACTTGTATTCGTACGTAGCTCAGTTCTCTGTACGCTGTCATGTATTAATATATTTCAGATCTAACAGAGCTGGGAAAAATCTACCACCTCGGTTGCTTGTCTTCTGGAACAACATAAAATAATGCAACTGCCACTCTGGTTTTTGAAGATGGATTTTGGTTTTTTCTTTTACATCTTCTGGCATTTTTAGTTAAATGTCTTATTTCCTTCAGTCACTCTTTACTTAAACACTTAGTGTTTTGCCTGATTTTTTTCTTGGTACTCCCTAATATTCAGTTTTCCTTTATAAGCTTGTTAGGATTGCCTCATAGTAAAGAATCCACCTGCAATGCAGGATACCCCAGTTCGATTCCTAAGTCGGGAAGATCCCCTGGAGAAAGGATAGGTGACCCACTCCAGTATTCTTGGGCTTCCTTGTGGCTCAGCTGGTAAAGAATCTGCCTGCAATGTGGAAGACCTGGGTTTCATCCCTGGGTTGGGAAGATCCCCTGGAGATGGGAACAGATACCCACTCCAGTATTCTGGCCTGGAGAATTCCATGGACTCTATAGTCCATGAGGTTGCAACAAGTTGGACATGACTGAGCGACTTTTACTTCACTTTACAAGCTTAGTAAGATTGAATTATAACCTACACATAAAGGTACACAAGTTGTAAATGTGTAGCTCCATAAATTACCATAATTTAATTAGTACCCAGAGTAAGAAAAATAATGTTACAGATATCAAATAAACCCCCTCTGTGCCCATTTATTCACTACTCTCATACCCCCAAATGTAATCATATTCTAATTTCTAACACCAATGAACAGTATTGTCATTTTTGACATATTTTATAAAATTAGAGCCAGACTGTCTGAATGTCTCACAGTTTTGTTTACAGGAGTCATCCATGTTGTTCTGTGTAGTTGTAGTGTATACTAATTCATTTATGTGGTTTTTCCACTATATGATAACACAATTTATTTTTGTTTTACTGTTATGCACAGTGGATTGTTTACAGTTTGGGGCTGCTATGAAGGTGCTGTGAATATCCTTGTAAATGTCTTTGTGTACATATGTGCATAAGCTTTCTATTTCTATTGGATATATACTTATAAATAAAATTGTCAGGTTATAAGCTATATATAATATGTTTAATTTGAGCTTCTCAGGAGAAGGCAATGGCACCCCACTCCAGCACTCTTGCCTGGAAAATCCCATGGATGGAGAGCCTGGTGGGCCACAGTCCATGGGGTTGCTGTCAGACACGACTGAGCGACTTCACTTTCACTTTTCACTTTCATGCATTGGAGAAGGAAATAGCAACCCACTCCAGTGTTCTTGCCTGGAGAATCCCAGGGATAGGGGAGTTTGGTGGGCTGCCGTCTATGTGGTTGCACAGAGTCGGACACGACTGAAACGACTTAGCAGCAGCAGCAGCAGGTGGCACTAGTGGTAAAGAACCTGCCTGACTATGCAGGAAACATAAGAGATGCGGATTTGATTCCTGGGTTGAAAAGATCCCCTGGAGAAGGGCATGGCAACCCACTCCAGTGTTCTTGCCTGGAGAATCCCATTGACAGTGAAGCCTGGCAGGCTATAGTCCATAGGACTGCATACAGTCAGACACAACTGAAGTGACTTAGCATGCACACGTGTTTAGCTTTCGTAGATAATGCCAAACACTTTGTAAAACAATTGAGACAATGTACATTCCCAGCAATCATACATAGGAGTCATGGCCCCAGTCTCATTAACATTCATTTATTTTAAATTTTGATCTTAGAAATTCTCGTAAGTGTGTGATGTTATCTCACTGTGATTTAAATTTGCATTTCTCTGATTATTGATGAGGTCTTCCGTATGTTCATTAGTCATTTGGATAGCCTTTTTGAGAAGTGTCTGTTCAAGAGTCTTCCATTTGTCTATTGTAATTTTGGCCTTTTCATAATTGATTGAATGTATTTTCCATATGTTCAGGATAAAAAGTATCTGTTCATTGTGTGTGCTGGAAATATCTTCTCCCACTCTATACCTTGACTTTTTCTATCAATGAAAGCTCCCAATTTTGATGTAATAGTTCAATTGATTAATTTCTTCCTTTATGACCAGAGCTTTAGTTGTATCCTGTTTTACATATCTATGCTATCTCAAGATCATAAATATACGCTCCTATGTTATCTTATAGTAGTTTTATGGTTTAATGTTTACATTAGATGTGTATTTTGCCTGCATTTACTTTTTCAAATACGTATGAAGTAGAGGTCAGGTTCCAATGAGATGCCTGTTATATCAATACATCCTAGCAAAGATGTCAGGCAGGTACAGATAGAAAAATTTGGATTTCCAAGTCTACATTGAAGTTAAAGTTCTGGGGGTGTTTAGTGTGCAAATGCTCAGTTATGAGATTGCTGTTACTAGAGAAATGAGCATAGATTGAGAAGAAACCTGAAGACAGAGTCCAGGGACACTCCAGCATGTCACCTGAATCTTCACTCAGGACTCTGCTGGTGCTAATGTGGAGGACAGTGTTCTAACATAGGGTGGCGTGCCCTCCATGGATTCTGACTATCTGGATATCACCTTCAGTGGTGCATCCCATGATCATGTTGGCTTATGCCACAGTCAAGTCAGAAAATAAACTTAGTTCAATGTTACAGTAAGCTAGAATGTCATATTTTAACATATGAATTGTTATTAAGCCAAATGCTTCATTCTGTCCTAATGGAGTTAACTAGTTGGCATACAAAAGCAATGATTCATTTTTTTTGTTTTGTTTTGTTTTTTCTTGAGCATTTTATGAGCTTTTCATGTTCTTTGAGTTATTTGTCTCAAACTATCAGGATATTTTGGGATTCTAAATAAGGAATCCAACATGTTAGCTATGCCTCATACATCCAGACATTCAACACTTTTAGGTTTGATAAGTAAGGCATTAATAGGGATTATTGGACACTGTAAGGTCATATCTTGAAATCTTTGACTGATACACTAGAAAACTTCCTCTTCTAGCTGACATTGTTTCCAAAGCTCGTTTAAGCAAAGCTGTTCAACTGTATGTAACTTATTGTCATCCCGGTTGTTACAAGGCACTTTTCTAAGTTCTTTCCAGCAGTGACAATATTTGACTCTTTGCATCCACATGCTTAGTATTCATATCCTGTGAACCACCTTTTCTTCTATACTGTCACAGAGAGTTTATAATGAGAAATAAGTTCACTGAGTCTTTTAGAGGTTAAACCATGTAGTTTCTGGCCAGCAAGGTCTAGAAAAAAATGCCTTCATCTCTAGTTCTGTTCTTTTTTCTCTAGTCCACAAACTGTGACTTCAAAATTGCAGAGGTATTGAATTTAAGGACCCCTAGTAACTGTGAATACGGACTCAAAACTCTCTTACTGTACCTCATGACTGTTATGAATGCCATGTAAAATGAGATATTGCTGCTCCTGATCTTAGGAGCAGGCTGCTACTATTACACTCCCAGGAAATATTTGAGGTCTGAAACTTGTGTCTCGGTTACAAGGGATCATTTATTCCTGAAATATTTGCAGTAGTATTTTTATAAGACATGTGACCAAATCATAATATGTGCCTTTAGCAGTGAAGGGATAAGGTGGTTGATTATCAGTAGGAAACTTGGATGTTATATACTTGAAATTGGGATACAAAACAGAACAGACAGCTCAAGATCGCAAAGGGAAAAATTAGTAATCCATGAATAATAAACAGGAAAAATATTTACAAAAGGTAGGATGTCAGAATACCTCTGAGATCAGTTTAACATATATGATCTGCACTTATGTATAGCAGATTACCTAAATTCAAACTGACCTTGGCCACTGTATGGAGGCAGTATTTTTGAAAGAATGAGCTGTACTAAAACAGTTTCTGCAATATATTAGGCACAACTATGCTTTCCTTCCATGTTAGGCATGCAGAACTTTTTCCCACCTGTTTATTTTTCCTTAAACAAATATATTATCTGATATAACTTGTCCAAAGAAAATTTTTCTCTTCCTCTATATGAATGAACTCCCCTCTTACCCTTTTGCTAAATCCTGGAGTTGTGATGTAGTTCAGGATCTTATATTACATCCATGTCACTTTTTGGAATCACTTCAATGGTATAGTGACTTGAATTATTTTCAAGTATTTAATCAGCTTCTGTTTAAGTTGATTTTCTCCTTTGATGGTGTAAATTTATTTTCCAAATGCAAATGTATGATAATACAGATTGGACTCCCAGTACTGTTATAAAGTTTGAAACAAATAATAAGCTTTTGTCTTAAAGTCTTTATAGCTGTAAAAAGTAGAAAAATTAAGAATGTTTTATCAAGTCTGTATGGTAGGTTTCATGTGCGTGTGGGCTAAGTCACTTCCATCATGTTCAACTCTTTGTGACCCTGTGGACTGTGGCCCAACAGGCTCCTCTGTCCACGAGATTCTCCAGGCAAGAATACTGGAGTGGGTTGTTATTTCCTTCTCCAGGGGATCCTCCCGACCCAGGGATCGAACCTGCGTCTCCTGTATTGGCAGGCGAGTTCCTTACCACTGGCACCACGTATTGCAGCTATTAAATACTGTAGTCGTTTATTTTCTTTTCATTGTTGAAAAATTAAAGTGTAATTCCATGGGAATGGATGGCTCCTGAAGAAATGGTTCTGAGTGTCCAAAATATAAGGAAGAAGTTTTTTAATAAATGGATTTAGACTTAACTCTGTGATAAAAAATGGTAGGTGTCTGAATCAAAGTTTTAGATTTATAATTAAGCCGTGATATTTACTTGTTTGAGCTCTTTGGGAAATGATATGCCTTTTCTGTACCTCAGTTTTCTCAGCTATGGATTCAAGGTGAAAAATATCTCTTAGTCATTCAATTATGGAACACTTTAAATGAGATAGAGTATGTAATGTTCTTAGTGAGTGCTCAGTAAATATTAGTTATTACTATGTATTACTAAGTATTATATAAAGTAATGATCTCAGAGGGTTGAAGAAAGGAACCACTAGGAAAAATTAAGAAGTTTCAGTTACTTTTGGTGGGCTTCCCTGGTGGTTCTGATGGTAAAGAATCCACTTGCAGTGCAGGAAATTCAGGTTCGATGCTTGGGTCAAGAAGATGCCCTGGATAAGGGAATGACTACCCACTCCAATATTCTTGCCTGGAGAATTCCGTGGACAAAGGAGCCTGGTGGGCTTCAGTCCACAGGGTCGCAAAAGGTTGGACATGACTGAGTGACTAACACTTCTGAAATTGAGACTCAGAACTAACAGTTTATTATAGCTATATTAAATACCTAACAAGTTAAAATGACATTAACTTTTAATCCCATTGTTTTATCATACAGCAGTTTGTTTAATATATAAAATTAATTTTTATTGGAGTGTAGTTGCTATAATATGTGCTAACCATGGGAGTGTTGCACTTATCTCCCACGCTGTAAGGTCATGCTTAAAATCTTGCATGCTAGACTTCAGCATTGTGTGAATCAAAACTTTCCAGGTGTCCAAGTTGGATTTAGACAAAGAAGGGGAACCAGAGATCAAATTGGTAACATTCACTGGGTCATAGAGAAAGCTAGGGAATTTCAGAAAAACATCTATCTCTGTTTCATTGATTGCACCAAAGCCTTCAACTGTGTGGATCATAATAAACTGTGGAAAGCTCTTAACAAAATGGTAATACCAGAACATCTTACCTGTCTCTGGAGAAACCTGTATGTGGTTCAGGAAGCAACAGTTAGAACCAGTTCAAGAGTGAGAAAGGAGTATGACGGGGCTGTCTGCTGTCACCCTATTTGTTGAATCTATACACTGAGCATATCATGAGAAATGCCTGACTGGATGAGTTACAAGCTGGAATCAAGATAGGCAGGGGAAACATCAACAACCTCAGATATGTGGATACCACTTTATTGGTAGAAAGCAAAGAGGAACTAAAGAGTCTCTTGATGTAGGTGAAGGAGGAGAGTAAAAGAGCTGGTTTAAAAATAAATATTAAAAAAACTAAGACCATGGCATCCAGTTCCATTACTTCATGGCAAATAGAAGGAGAAAAGGTGGAAGTAGTGACAGATTTCCTCTTCTTGGGCTCCAAGATCACTGCAGATTGTGAATGCAGCCATGAAATCAGAAGATGTTTGCTTCTTGGCAGAAAAGCTATGATGAACCTAGACAGTGTGGTGAAGAGCAGAAACATTACTCTGCTGACAAAGGCCCGTATAGCCAAGGCTTTGGTCTTCCCAGTGGTCATGTACAGTTGTGAGAGCTGGACTTTAGAGGAGGCAGAGTGCCGAAGAATTGATGCCTTCGAACTGTGGTGCTGGAGAAGACTCCTGAGGTCCCCTGGACAGTAGGAGATCAAATCAGTCAATCTTTAAGGGAAATAAACCCTGAATGCTCATTGGAAGGACTGATGCTGAAGCTGAAACTCCAGTATTTTGGTCATGTGATGCAAACACACTGGAAAAGTCCCTGATGAGGGCAAAGATTGAAGGCAGAAGGAGAAGAGAGTGTCAGAAGATGAGATGTCTGGTATCACCAATGCAATGGACATGAACTTGGGAAAACTTCAGGAGATGGTGAGGGACAGAGAGACCTGGTGTGCTGCAGTCCATCGGGTTGTAAAGAGTTGGACACGACTGGGCGACTGAACAGCAACATAGTTGCTTTACAATATTGTATAAGTTTCTACTGTATGGTGCAATTAATCACCCATCAGTTCAGTTCAGTTCAGTCGCTCAGTTGTGTCCGACTCTTTGAGACCCCATGAATCACAGCATGCCAGGCCTCCCTGTCCATCACCAAATCCTGGAGTTCACTTAAACTCATGTCCATTGAGTTGGTGATGCCATCCAGCCATCTCATCCTCTGTCATCCCCTTCTCCTCCTGCATCCAATCCCTCCCAGCATCAGGGTCTTTTCCAGTGAGTCAGCTCTTCACATGAGGTGGCCAAAGTACTGGAGTTTCAGTTTCAGCATCAGTCCTTCCAAGGAACACCCAGGACTGATGTCCTTTAGGATGGACTGGTTGGATCTCTTTGCAATCCAAGGGACTCTCAAGAGTCTTCTCCAATGCCACAGTTCAAAAGCATCAATTCTTCGATGCTCAGCTTTCTTCACAGTCCAACTCTCACATCCATACATGACCACTGGAAAAACCATAGCCTTGACTAGATGGACCTTTGTTGGCAAAGTAATGTCTCTGCTTTTCAGTATGCTATCTAGATTGGTCATAACTTTCCTTCCAAGGAGTAAGAGTCTTTTAATCACCCACACATATGCATATATCCCTTCCATTTTGGACTTCCTCCCATTCGGGTCACCTGCTGGTGGTAAGTCACTTCAGTCGTGTCCGATTCTTGCGACCCCATAGATGGCAGCCCACTAGGCTCCCCGATCCCTGGGATTCTCCAGGCAAGAACACTGGAGTGGGTTGCCATTTCCTTCTCCAATGCATGACAGTGAAAAGTGAAAGTGAAGTCGCTCAGTCGTGCCCGACTCTTAGTGACCCCATGGACTGCAGCCTACCAGGCTCCTTTATCCATGGGATTTTCCAGGCAAGAGTACTGGAGTGGGGTGCCATTGCTTTCTCTGATTCAGGTCACCACAGGGCATTAAATAGAGTTGCTTGTGGTGTATAGTATGTTCTCATTAGCTATCTATTTTATTCATAGTATCAATAGTGTATATATGTCAATCTCAATTCCACCTCCTTCCACTCCCCTTCTCCCTCTTGGTATCCATACATTTGTTTTCTCTATCTGTGATACAGGGTTATTTAAAGTGGAAATTTGTGCTTTGTTGTTGTTTTAGGTCACTAAGTTGTACTCAACTCTGTTGACCGTAACACCAGCCTCTTATGTCTATGGAATTTCCCAGACAAAATACTGGAGTGAGTTGCCATTTCTTTCTTCAGAGGAACTTCCTGACCCAGGAATGGAACCCTCACCTCCTGCTTGGCAGGCAGGTTCCTTACTGCTGAGTCACCAGAAAACAATAACTCAACTTTTGCCTACATTTTGAGTTTATCTGATTAAGATAATTAACATTTTTCATTTGATAAACTTTCCTTGATAGAAAATATGCCATATTTTGTGCATTTTGAAATGTAAGTGTATGAATAAATAAATAATAAATACCACTGGAGTTTGAGGACATTGTGTGTGTGTGTGTGTATATATATATATATATATATATATATATCCTTTCTCTGTTCTTCACCTAAATTTAGATTTGATTGAGAGAATATCCTAAGGTCAGATGGAAAAAGATGTTCTTCAAACAGATAAATACATCTCTATTGAATGGATACTTAGGCTTAAAGCACAGGCACTTGCCATTGCTACTATTTTTCCTAGGATAGGTTTTGGAACAACTAGCCTAAAGGGAATGTTTTGCTCTACAATGTAGAGTTTAATTTATCTAGGATCACTCTGGTGGCTCAGTGGGAAATAATCTGCCTGTCAATATAGGAGTCATGGGTTCAGTCCCTGGGTCAGGAATATCCCCTGGAGAAGGAAATAACAACCCACTCCAGTATTCTTGCCTCTGAAATTCCATGGGCAGAGGAACCTGGTAGGCTACAGTCCATGGGGTCCCAAATGAGTCAGACACAACTTAGCAACTAATCAACAACAGGATCACTACACCAGTTCACACTTACAGCTTTATTAGCTCTACCCAGTTGAGAGAAACAAGGATTACCACCTTGTCCAATTCTATAGGGAGGAGTAAGAGGTAGAACAAAGCAGTTTTCTTAAAAATTAATAGGTTCTAAGTAAGTATAGGAGAAGAGAATACAGAAATGAAACCCTAGGTGCATGCCTGTTAAAGCTGGACTGCTTGGCAAGAACACTGACATTCACTGCAGTTGTGTAAGATGATCAATATCCTAAATGATCTAGCCTAAAAAATAACCTAACAAAATAAGATACATTTGTACATATAAACATGGAAAGTGAAAGTGAAGTTTACTCAGTCGTGTCCGACTCTTTGCGATCCATGGCCTATACAGTCCATGGAATTATCCAGGCCAGAATACTAAAATGGGTAACCTTTCCCTTTACCAGGGCATCTTCCCAACCCAGGGATCAAACCCAGGTCTCCCACATTGCAGGTGGATTCTTTACCAGCTGAGTCACAGGGAAGCCCAAGAATACCAGAGTGGGTAGCCTATCTCTTCTCCAGTGGATCTTCCTGTCCCATGAATTGAACTGGGGTCTCCTGCATTGCAGGCAGATTCTTTACCAACTGAGCTATCAGGGAAGAATTCAAAGGGCTAATAGCAGGTAATGATGTCATTTTTTTGAAATTTCAAGATAATTAAATGAAAAATTATTGAAACTACTAAGTAAAAAGACAAAATATCAGTTCTTTGCTTTTTGTCAGATCATTCCAGTATAAATTTAAATATAAAAAGTAATCATTAGGTTTAGGGTGTATGTGTGTGCTCAGTTGCTCAGTCATGTCCTATTCTTTGATACCTGACAGACAGTAGCCCTCCTGCCAGGCTTCTCTCTGTCCATGGGATTTCCCCATCAAGAATTCTATAGTGGGTTGCCATTTCTTCCTCCAGAGGATCTTCCTGACCCAGGGATCAAACCAGCATCTTCTGCATTGGCAGGCAGATTCTTTATCACTGAGCCACCAGGGAATTCAGCAGCCTGGTGGCTAACTTCTTTTCTTACCTTGGTTGCTTAGCATGAAGCTGGCTCAGCAGGTATGAGTTAGTTCAATAGAACAGTCACTGGGGTCCAAAGGCAACCCCTTTCAAACAGGGCCTCTCCCCTGACCAGAAAGTTTTACTGATACAGATCACACAGATTTCCTTGGCCCTTAGCCTTACACACTCATGGGGTTTTACTGATGCCAGTTTCCTCTCTGCTGGAATGTTGGCCATGTGCACGTGGATTTGAGCAGTGGATGATGAGCACTGAGGGCTGGGCATGCTGTGTGTTCTACCGCTTCTTGCTGATCAGTTTTCTCTGGATAACCCCCATATTCTGTCTGCACTGTGGTGGTGTGTGCCCATGACTAGCAACTAGGAAGCAGAGAGGGACACTCATGTTTCAAGGTAAACACAGGGACAACCATCAAAAGCCAAAAGTATGAATTATGTGGCTCAGATGGTAAAGGATCCGTCTGCAATGTGGGAGACCCGAGTTCGATCCCTGTGTCAGGAAAATCTCCTCGAGAAGGGAATGGCTACCCACTCCAGTATTCTTGTCATGGACAGTGGAGTCTGGCAGGCTACAGTCCATGGGGTCACAAAGTCAGACATGACTGAGCAACTAACACACCCACACACGAATTATACACTACATCAGGAAGGCAGAATGGGTAGATGTCAGTGAACTTGGATTGGACACCTGTCTTCTGAGGTCAGTGTGATACTAGAAAGAGAAATTTAGTCTTAAGAAGATAAAAAGAGATTGATGATGAAGAGAATTCCAAGCCATTGAACTATTTTCCTCAGAGAAAGTGTGTTTAAACTAGGAAGAAAGGAATTGAGTTTATTTTGCACTGGCAAGATCACATATTTTGCCACTAGTTGAAATGAAGGATCACAAGGTAAGTTCAGTTACAGAGAAAAAATTTTAAAGTTCCATCTTTCATGACTCAGTTATAAAAAATTCATACTTCAATTAAAAGAGAAATTGTTATTTGTATTCTACTTGAGGTCATGTTAAGATAAATTATTTGTATTTTTAAAAATAGGAGTTAGATGATTTCTCTTGGAGAGAGATTTCTGTGCAAATACATTTTCTTTGGAACAGTATTTACTTTTCAACCAAATGCTTACTAAGCATGTCTTTGACTTTATTTTCCAAAGGCAAAAGTTGGCCTAATGGGAGAAGAAAAATATCAAAATGATTTTTCTACTGTGTTTTCATAATAATCATCTTTCCTTAAACATAAAAGAAGTTATACTAGTACATCTAACTCTAGATACAGGCTGGAAGCCTGAAAAAGATTGTATCACCAAGAGGAAATAACATTAAAAAAATCCTCCTGTGATTTACTACTGTGCTGTATGCGCTATTCATGTCCAACTCTTTGTGACCTCATAAACTGTAGCCCGCCAGGTTCCTCTGTCCGTGGAATTTTCCAGGCAAAAATACTGGAGTAGGTTGCCATTTCCCCCTCCAGGGGATCTTCCCAACTCAGGGATCAAACCCACTTCTCTTATGTCTCCTGCTTTGGCAGGTGGATTCTTTACCACTGCACCACCTGCGAAGTCCACTGACTCACTACATCACCTTTTAAATGAGAGAAATGGAAACAAATGCCAGGAATGTGCTTTCAAAATGAGCTTTTTGGTTGTAGTATTTCATTTTGGCTCTAAACATAACCTACAATTGAAAAGAGGACATTTGTTTTTACAGAAAACCAAAACCAGTTTGTTTTGTCACCTACTCTGTAACATTTCATTATGCCAGCTGTTGTTTTTTATTTTTGAATCTTTTTCTTTAGAAACAATTTTAAACAATTGAAAATATACAAGAATAATACAATATCTGTATACCTTTTACCCAGATTCACCTATTGTTAGCTATTATTTTTAAGGACACTTGTCAAAATTTTAGTATGTTGAGTACTAAAAGCTAGTCATGCTGCTTTGCTTTGTGTGTTTGATGGGCAACATTCCTGTTTCCAGGGATGGTGGGCTCTGGCCAGTCCATGTAAGTCCTCTTAGGCCAATAGGAATCAAATTACCTTTCTTAGGGTGGCCTCTCTACTTGTTGACAGAAGAGTCAGTGAAGCTCCCAAGAATAGGTATAGATTAAAAGTTAAAGTCTCATTTTCCAATCTCACTGCTCCTTCTGAAACTAACAGTATCTTGTAAATCTTTCCAGAAACATTCCATGGATGTACAAAGATATATGGCTATTACTATAGCAACAGGTACATAGTGGTAGACCCATGAAGAGATATAAATACATTTGTAAATGGAATTATCAATATAAATTTAGAAATAATTTTCCATATATACTATAATGGGATTATGTTGTATATGCTTTTCTGCAGCTTACTGTTTCCATGTGGCAATAAATTTGAATTCATTTGTGAAGTTAGGTCATATCGATTTGCCTCAATCTTTTTAAAAAACTGCATAGTATTTCTTTTTTTTTCTTTACACCTTTTTCTGTTATAAAACTAATAAATATCCTTAGCTTACCTGAGAGTTTCTGTAAAATAAATTTATAGCAGGGTATGTGTGGATTTAAATTGTGATAATTTTTAGATAATTTTGATAATGATTGATATTTCTTGTGTTTGGAAAATAGTATACATTCAGAAAATATTTACAGAGAGAGGGAAGGGAGGAAAAGAGGCAGACAGGGAGTGAAAGAAGTAGTGAAGGCTAGTCTCTTGAGACAGTTTTCTTTACCTAAGCGAAGAAGAAGATGGACCTTTCAAACAAGATTATGATTGTTTTTATTTAACAGTTTTCTATTATGCTTTATATTTTGAATTTATGTACTTTTTATGTTGTGTAATTTTTATATCTTTCAGAGACAAACTTGACTGTTACTTCCTTAGGAGGAATATAAAAAATAGAAGGTTAAATATTCTGTTTTTTTTTTTTTTTTTACTATGTTTTGCTGTATTTCTATTTAATGCCCAATAGGACTAAAATATCTAGGTAGGTAAATAAACGGATATAGTATAGATATAAAAGGATAGAGCTATTGGATAAAAGAACAATTAGTAAAACTGACTAGCATGGCAATTAATTGTCATATTTACTCTGATTTTTTAAATTAAAACTAAAACCAGAATACCACACTTTGTATTGTCTTGTAGTACCCTAAACTTCTTCATCACACTTGTATTTTCTTTCAATATCTGTTTCCTTAGATAGACCAGAGGTAAGAAGCACCATAAGGAATGAGACCATGTCTGTCTTTTCAGTGTATTTTCTAAATAAGGATGTTTAGGTGTTCAGCATTTGTTAAAAGCAAAAAGGTGGGGAGGAGAGAATTAGAGAGACACAGAGAGATAAAGAGAAATGGACAGAGATAGAGAGAAATAGAGAGAAAGGAAGGAAGGGAGGCAGGGAGAAGAGGAAGGAAATGAGCAGGGTGATGATGCCAGGAGTTAGAGCTGTAAATATGGGGGAAATCGGTGAAAACCACTGCAGACAGTGACTGCAACCATGAAATTAAAAGACACTTGCTGCTCGGAAGAAAAACTATGACAAAAATAGACAGCGTATATAAAAGCAGAGACATCACTTTGCTGACAAAGGTCAGTATAGTCAAGTGAAAGTGAGAAAGAAGTCACTCAGTTGAGTCCGACTCTTTGTGACCCCATGGACTGTAGCCTACCAAGCTCCTCTGTCCATGGGATTCTCCAGGCAAGAATACTGGAGTGGGTTGCCATTTCCTTCTCCAGGGGATCTTCCTGACCCAGGGATCGAACCCAGGTTTCCCGCATTGGAGGCAGACGCTTTAACCTCTGGTGAAACTAGGGTTCATCCAGTATGTAGGATGTGACAGTTGGACCATAAAGAAGGCTGAATACCAAAGAGTTGATGCTCTCGAATTGCGCTCCAGAGAAGACTCTTAAGAGTCCCTTGAACAGCAAGGAGATCAAAGCAGTCAATCTTAAAGGAAATTAATCCTGAATATTCATTGGAAGGATGGATGTTGAAGCTAAAGCTCCAATATTTTGGCCATCTGATGCAAAGAGCCGACTCATTTGAAAAGACTCTGATGCTGGGAAAAATTGAGGGCAGGAGGAGAAGGGGGCAACAGAGGATGAGATTGTTGGATGGTTATCATCGACTCAATGGACATGAGTTTGAGCAAGCTCTGGAAGAGAGTGAAGGACAGGGAATCCTGTGTGCTGCGGTACATTGGGTCACAGAGTAAGACACGACTGAATGACTGAACAATAACAAGGTGAAAAGTCAATGGTAAGAAAGAAAAAAACTCACAGGTATATGAATCTCAGTATTTTCTGACTTTAGAATTGGGAAACATTGGGTCATTTTCCTGAAAACCAGAGGAGTTGACTGTAGCTTAGTTTCTGACTGCAGAGTGAAAGCTGTGAGTGTTGGAAGGTCTAGAGTAAGAAGGATTGTTTGTAGGACTTGTTTTTCCATTTCAGGGATACAGAGAGAACTAGGAAAGGTATCACTACAAAGATGAATACCTGCTTTCTACTATTAATGCTAGGAAAGTAGGAATATAATTCCAATCATGATCCATCATAGAAGGGGCTGTTTGGAAATTCCACTGGACTCGAAGCTTATGTAATTTAATAGTATGAAGGTTCTCTGAGGTAGTTTTGCTTATTTTTATTTTAGATTAGAGTACAATATAGTAGAGACATTTATAAAACATTTCCTAGCTGAAATTTCTATTTGAATCTAGTATATCATAATTATATAACTCTTCATCTTAATATTTTTCTATGTCTGTATATACCTGGTCTTCCCTGGTGGCTCAAATGGTAAAGAATCTGCCCACAAAGCAGGAGACCTGGGCTCAATCCCTGGGTCAGAGAGGTATTTATATAATTATACTGCGGAGAGACATTGCACTAAAGGAATGAACCATCTTAAATTCCATGCCATTCACAAGTGTTGCTCAACATAAAACAGTAAGAAGTAAATTATTCAATTTATAAGTGTCTTGCTTTTTCTGTTTCACTTTCATTTTTGGGCTGTGTGTGTTTTCACCAACATTTAAAAGTGGGTTCTTGAAAGGAATATAAATGATACATTTAATTATTAACAGGTTGCATGTTTTTGTTCATTTCACTTATCAGTATGCCTGACTGATGGCTGATTCCAGTAATGACAGAGAGTGGGCTTCAAATTTTGCTCTAATAGGGTGAATTGTTAACCTATGGAACATGCCTCCTTTGGATTTCCTCTCAATTATTGGAGTTAAATCAACAGGAGGCTGATGCTGCTCATACCTTTAAGAAGAAACTGGCAGAAGTAGTGCTCATAGCAAAGTTTCCTTTACAAGTTAGGAAAACATTTTGGCTTCATCCTACGTATACTACACTCCAAGGTCTATTGCTACTGTTTTCCGAATTACTCACTGACTTGATGAATGGCAGTTACAAGTAGTGCTTTTATTGCAATACACAGATGTTGGTATTTTCCACAATTTTCTGGAGGTAAAGGAGAGCTTTCATATAGAAAAACTTATTTTAGATGTAATAAAAGAACCTAGATTTCTACTTTTTAAAGATCCATACAACTCCTGGATTTTTATTTTTACTTATTTTTTTTTTTAAAAGAAAGTCTATTTAAACAGCCTGTCTTTCTTGGCATTGATAGAAAGCAGATGTTACCTGATGGGATGAAGCCAGGAGGTTTAACGCAGAATAATACAGAGATAGAAACATCACACTAGTATCTCAGACGGTAAAGCATCTGCCTGCAATGGGTTCAATTACTGGGTTGAGAAGATCCCCTGGAGAAGGAAATGGCAACCACCCAGTATTCTTGCCTGGAGAATTCCATGGACAGGACTGAGCCTGGCGGGCTACAGTCCATGGGGTTGCAGAGTCGATATGACTGAGCGACTAACACACACACAGAAACATCATGTTAACGGTCAGAAATGGCTTAGAATTTTAATATACAACTGAGTAAAGCTAAGAGAGTGGGTGTGTGTTTTTGTGTGTATAAACTTATGGGTATGTATGGAGAGAGAGAGAGGTTCAGATGGAGCTGATGATGAAAGTTCAGTTCAGTTCAGTTGCTCAGTCATGTCCAACTCTGCGACCCATGAACCACAGCATGCCAGGCCTCCCTGTCCATCACCAACTCTTGGAGTTTACCCAAACTTATGTCCATTGAGTTAGTGATGCCATCCAACCATCTCATCCTCTGTCATCCCCTTCTCCTCCTGCCCTCAATCTTTCCCAGCATCAGGGTCTTTTCAAATGAGTCAGCTCTTTGCGCCAAGTGACAAAGTATTGGAGTTTCAGCTTCAACATCAGTCCTTCCAATGAATACCCAGGACTGATCTCCTTTAGGATGGATTGGTTGGATCTCCTTGCAGTCCAAGGGACTCTCAAGAGTCTTCTCCAACACCACAGTTCAAAAGCATCAATTCTTCAGCACTCAGCTTTCTTTATAGGCCAACTCTCACATCCATACATGACTACAGGAAAAACCATAGCCTTGACTAGACAGACCTTTGTTGACAAAGTCACGTCTCTGCTTTCTAATATGCTGTCTAGGTTGGTCATAACTTTCCTTTTAAGGAGTAAGTGTCTTTTAATTGCATGCCTGCAGTTACCATCTGCAGTGATTTTGGAGCCCAAGAAAATAAAGTCAGCCACTGTTTCCACTGTTTCCCCATCTATTTCCCATGAAGTGATGGAACCGGATGCCATGATCTTCGTTTTCTGAATGTTGAGCCTTAAGCCAAGTTTTTCACTCTCCTCTTTCACTTTCAAGAGGCTCCTTAGTTGTTCTTTACTCTCTGCCCTAACAATGGTGTCATCTGCATATCTGAGATTATAGCTATTTCTCCTGGCAATCTTGATTCTAGTTTGTACTTCCTCCAGCCCAGTGTTTCTCATATGTACTCTGCATATAAGTTAAATAAGCAGGATGACAATATACAGCCTTGACATACTCCTTTTCCTATTTGTAACCAGTTGGAGGTGAAAATAAGGAAATGTTTTATGAAAATATTCTATGTTAAAATTCAGTTCTCCAAATAATTTGGCATTACTTTCATTCATTCATTCATTCCATTTCTGTTTCCCCATCTATTTCCCATGAAGTGATGGAACCGGATGCCATGATCTTCGTTTTCTGAATGTTGAGCCTTAAGCCAAGTTTTTCACTCTCCTCTTTCACTTTCAAGAGGCTCCTTAGTTGTTCTTTACTCTCTGCCCTAACAATGGTGTCATCTGCATATCTGAGATTATAGCTATTTCTCCTGGCAATCTTGATTCTAGTTTGTACTTCCTCCAGCCCAGTGTTTCTCATGATGTACTCTGCATATAAGTTAAATAAGCAGGATGACAATATACAGCCTTGACATACTCCTTTTCCTATTTGTAACCAGTTGGAGGTGAAAATAAGGAAATGTTTTATGAAAATATTCTATGTTAAAATTCAGTTCTCCAAATAATTTGGCATTACTTTCATTCATTCATTCATTCCATTTATTTTAGTTTTTACTGGACTGTAGTTGCTTTAAACAGTATTGTGTTAGTTTCTGCTGTATAGGAAAGGGAATCAGCTATATGTATATATGAATGAGTGTTCAGTTGCTCAGTCATGTCCCACTCTTTGCGACCCCATGGACAATAGCCCACCAGGCTCCTCTGTCCATGGAATTTTCCAGACAACAATATTGGAGGAGGTTGCGATTTCTTACTCCATGGAATGTTCCCCAACATAGGAACTGAACCTGCATCTCTTGAGTCTCCTTCATTGGCGGGCAGATCCTTTACCACTGTGCCATCTGGGAAGCCCCTATATGTATAAATATATCCCCTCTTTTTTGGATTTTCTTTCCATTTAGGTCAGCACAGAGCATTGAGTACATTTAAATTTATTTCAGTTGTTTTAAGCTCACAAAGTGTGTGACTTAATTAGAAATTATAATTCAATATAAAGAAATGTAGGGATGAATTTCTCAGAAAAAATTTTCCAAGGGTTTTTTTTGTGTAACTATACTGTTTTCTATTTGAGCGCCTTACTATATTCAGAAACTTAAGACTGTTTCGGAGCAAGGGATAAAAGCTTACATTTTGTTAAATAATGTGACTTTTTAAATCAATAAGACTTTTGCCTTGTGTATAATTATGTATACTAGCAAAGCTCTACAGTGAAATCTGAATAATGTTCATAGTTGTTAATTTTTTCCCGTATGTCTGCTTTCTCCACACATACGTAGCCTTCCCTATTATCAACATCAATGGAATGAGGGATGTAGGTTCATCAATTCATTACAACTGATGAACCTACCTTGACACATCATGATCACCCAGCGTCCATACTTTACATTATAGTTGACTCTTGGTAATGCGCATTCCGTGGGTTTGGACAAACGTAAAGTGACATGTACCCATATGCTGGAAAATCATTTGTGCTTTGCCTTTTCATCACTCTCCACTGCCTGGCCCCCAAACCTTTGACAACCACTGATCTTTTACTGTCTCCATAGTTTTACCTCTTTCAGAATGTCATATAGTTGGTACTGTACAGTATGTAGCCTTTTTCAGGTTGGATTTTTTTTTTTTCACTTAGCAATATGTCTTTAAATTTCTTCTGTGTCTTTTCATGACTTGGTAGCTCATTTCTTTTTAGCACTGAATGTTATCCCAGGGTTCGTTTATCTATTCATTTTGGTTGCTTCCAAGGTTTAATAATTAACAATAAAGCTGCTCTAAGCATCTATGATTATGCTTCTGTAAGCATAATCATTCAACTCCTTGGGGTAAATATCAAGGAATTCTCCAAAGATTTTTTGATATGCTTTGAATACTTAAAAATTTCCCTACTTTTTGTTTATATGCCATTAATGGAATATTTTATGGTTTCTATTTTATGTGTGATAGTATGTTTTGATAGCTTTTCACCAATACCTGGCCTGCCTAGATGTTAACCTGTTTGTATGCTACCTTCTGTGATTTTTTCTGTGACCATATATCTGTGCCAACTAGTGAATTTTTGTTGATAAAAATAATGATTTTGCTTGAATAGTTCATAAATGACCCTCAAAATGATAAAGTGAAGAGAAGTAAAAAATTCTAAATGATGTTTGAACAAATCAAATGAGTTTTCATAGTTATCTCCTTTGAATTGTATCTCAGCAATATTTTACCCACTGAAAGTATGTTAAAACTTTAAGGCAGAATAATATTCATTAATATCTATAGGTTTTCAGGTAACTTACATATTTATTTGATCTGTATTTTATGAAGTAATTTATTATTTGAAGAGATTTCAGTTCCCCTATTCACTTCCCCTTTCTGATCATAATAACAACTTCTTTAATAGAAGTTCTAATAATAATAAATAACATCAACAAGATGCAGAGGGAAATGAGTCTTCTCTCTGTTCCCAGAAGACCATCACACTGGTTCAAAGTTGTAATACTCTAGACTCACCTGAAACCCCCCCAATCCACCTTGACTGGACATAGTGCTGAAGTAGTAAAAAGCTGCACATTTAAGAAAAATAGAACAATTTTCCCCAACTTTATTGAGATATAATTGACATATAAAAATCTTATCTATTTAAATGTATAATATGATGATTTTATATATGTAAATAGTATGAAATCATTACCAGAATCAAGCTAATTAACATGTTCATCATCTCACACACTTTTTTCCTGGTGAGAACACAGATCTATTCTCATAACAAATTTCAAGTATACTGTACAGTATTATTGACTACAGTTACCATACTGTACATTAGATCCTCAGAATCTGTTCATCTTATAACTATCCTTATACCCTTTGACTGATATCTCCCTGTTACCTACCCCTCCACAGCCCCAAGCAACCACCATTCTACTCTTTTCTTCTTTGAGTTTGACTATTTTAATTAAGATTCCACATAAAAGTTAAATCATAAGGAACTTGTTTTTCTGTGTCTGGCTTATTTCATTTAGTGCAATGTCCCCAGGGTTCTTCAGTATTGTTACAGATAGTAGGATTTCTTTCTATGCCTTAATACTATTTCATAATTATATTTTTATAGCTGAATTATATATATATGTATATATATAATATATGTGTGTGTGTTATCTCTTTGAGGTCTAGATATCATTTCCTCTGGCTATATAGCTGGAAATGGGATCTTAGTCTTAAGGAACCTCTGTACTATTTTTTTCAAAGGCTCTACCCATTTACATTCCCATCAACAGTGTACAAGGGTTCCATTTTCTCCATATCCTCTTCATTGCTTTTCTCTTAAGGTTTTGATTATAGCCATTCTTTAACAAGTGTGAGGTGATATCTCATTGTGGTTTGGATTTGCATTTTCCAGTGATCAGTGATGTTGAGCACCTTTTCAGATAATTGTTGGTCATTTGTAAGTTTGCTTTGTAAAAATGTCTATTCGGATCATTTGCCCATTTTTTAAAACCAGATTATTTCTCTTTTGCTGTGAATTGCATGAGCTCCTCATGTAATTTGGATATGAATTTCTTATCAGGTGTATGGTTTGCAATTATTTCCCCCAAAGAGTAAATTCTAACAAAATGCATGCTATTATTATATCTAAAGAGAAACAGCCACTTGCTTTTTCTCTTCCATTCTCTCCCATGTCTTTCCTGTGATATTCATTACATTCTTCCTTATATTATAGTAATTTGCATTCACATATTCTTTGCTTCATGTTTTAAATATTTTTCTTAAACCCATTGTTGCTATGCCCAGTTCCTTAATGATAATAGTACAGAATGTATGTTGGCTTAATTAACCAATATAATTTAAAGATCTTTTATCAGAATGAACCTTAAGCTACAAAGCCCTTTGGAACCTTCTTGTCAATACTATATAATCTGCAAAAGTGAAATAAGATCCTTCCTAAATGTAAAACTATGGTTCATGTTCATTGATAATTATAAAGGCTTTTTACATCTTAAATCTTGTGATTAACCCAGAAACTTGCTGGCAGGAGGGTCTCATCAGTCAGGGATCAGTTGCTCCGGGTGGCCTATAACCATGAGGTCATTATCAGCTGCAGGGTGAGCTAGGCTCACTGTGTGTAGGTTCACTAAGTTGGTCTATCAGTTCTCCAGGAGAAAATGCAAATAAACGGGTTCCAAACCCCTTCAGAGCACACTGTAAATCTTTGTAACTTCATGGCCAAATGGTAAACCGCAGGACCACATGACTCAATTCCCTCGAGACAGTCATGTTATTCCTGTCAGACTTTTCGTCCCTCATACATCAGCTGGAAGCTTTCATCTCCTTTTAAAGTCATGGCCCCTCAAGTAGGGGTGAAATTACACCTGTCAGTAATAAATGTGCCAGTACTCTATATCATTCTGTCATGTCACAGAAGATATTAAAAGGAGGCATAGCTTATTCTACATTGTTAGTAACACTTTTTCCCCTTTTCTCTACAGTACGTTTCAGTACCTTCCAGTTATGTAATTGTTGAGAGAATTTAAAACTTTCTCACTAAGATAGTTTTAAAAATATTCCCCATAAATTCAGGAGCCTTGAAGAAATTAGCTTCCATGTGGACTATACGCTATATTCAGAAACTGTGTTAAACTTCTTTGACAGAAAGATTAAACTGTATACATAATCTACAACGGCAATCTAAATGTGCCCCTTAGCACACTTGTTCTGTTTATTTTTTGTACGTTACCCTCTGATAACTTTCTGTTTGCCTGTAATACCATACAGCAGGTGCACCTGGAGAGCCACCATTTTATTTACACAGAGAACAAAGTTAATGTTTTATCAAATGCAGGTCACACCTGGGTTGAGACATTAGTAGGAAACAGGGTTCAAGTCAAAACTGCAACTTGCTCTTAGCTTGATATTTGAACTCCACTGAGCAAACCCTCTTGAGTTCTCTTGAAAGTTCTGAGAACTTAGTCTCTTAACTCCCCATTTACTGGAGGATGAAAGGCAAGCTGGGAGGCTGAAATGCATTACTTGTAGTGCTACCACCCCTATGATAGGTGTTGACCTAAGCAATGAGAAAAAATGAATGGTGTCATTACTGCCCATAACATGTACTTCATATGCTGTCCCAGCTAGAGACTTCTTGAAATACACTTGTGTGTGAGGGAAAACGTGTGGGTCAGTGTCCTAAAACTGAGCTATAGACGAGTTGAATGCATATTGTGTGAACTTCACAAATCTCTGATAATGGCCATGCTCTAATGGGTTTTTGTTGTCATTGTTATCCCTCAAGGAGAAAGTATGGGCCAGTTATTTTTAGATTAGTGATACAGTGAAGAGTACATGAATACAATTATCTACTAGAATTGTTATATTTTGTTTGCCACAAGCATGGTATTTTATTTTTTTCAGAGCCCAAAGGAAATAATATAATTCTTCATTTCTATACCTTTGTTTCTCACCCTGTGTTGTCCTTTCTCTTATTTCACCTAAGGATAAACATAACACAGCAAACTAAGGTACAGAGCCTAAAATTTAGTAAAAAGGATGGACTGACTTGCTTGTTATAAAGAATTTATCTCAAAAGAACAATATAAATTTGATTTCTCTGAAAAAGATTACATTAGAGTCTGATGAGAAAAAAAAATCCTGAAGTATCTATTTCAAGCTTATGAATTAATATGGCTTAGATGGTAAAGATCCTGCCTGCAATGCAGAAAACCTACTTTCTCTCCCTGGATTGAGAAGATCCCTGGAGAAGGGAATGGTTACCCACTCCAGTATTCTATCCTGGGAAATCTCATGGACAGGGAAGCCTGGTGGCCTACAATTCATGGGGTCTCAAAGAGTCGGACATGACTGAATGACTAACACTTTCACTGTCATCCTTATTTACAGAAACCTACCCTAAACCATATGTAAGGCTAAAAATGTATCATTATTACATATTATATGGTTTATTGTTTCTTTCTTTTTAAATTTTTTATTTTATATTGGAATATAGTGGATTTGAAACATTGTAGGGTGTACAACAAAATTATTCAGTTATACATATACTTACATCTATTCATTTTCAGAGTTTTTCCCATATAAGTTATTACAGAATATTAAGTAGTGTTCTCTGTGCTATTTAGTATGTCTTGTTGATTATCTATTTATTTATAGTAGTGTCTATATGTTAATCCCAAACACTGAATTTATCCCTCCTCTCTTTGCCTTTTGGTAAACATAAGTTTGTTTTCTGTATTTGTGAGTCAATTTCTCTTTTTAAATAAATTCATTTATATAATTTCTTTAGATTTCACTTATAAATGATATCATATATTAGTCTTTTTCTGTCTGATTTACTTCAATTAGTATGACATTTCTAGGTCTGTCCATATTGCTGCAAATGGCGTTCATTTGTATGTCTGAGTAATATTTCCTTGTATATATGAACTACACCTTCTTTATCTAGTCATCTGTCAATTTCTTCCATTCATCTGTTGGTTGCTTTCATGTCTTGGCTATTGAAAATAGTGCTGCAGTGAGCATCAGGGTGTGTGTATCTTTGGATTGTGGTTTTCTCTGGATATGTGCCCAGGAGTGGATTGCTGGATGATACAGTAGCTCTATTTTAGTGTCTTTTAAATTTTTTTAAATATAAACTTATTTATTTTAATTGGAGGTTAATTACTTTACAATATTGTATGGGTTTTGCCGTACATCAACATGAATCTGCCACAGGTGTACACGTGTTCCCCATCCTGAAAACCCCTCCCTCCTCCCTCCCTGTACCATCCCTCTGGGTTGTCTCAGTGCACCAGCCCCAAGCATATTTTAGTTTTTCAAAGAAACTCCATACTGCTCTTCATAGTGGTTTCATCAATTTACATTCCAACCTACACTGTAGGAGGGTTCCTTTTTCTCCATACTCTCTCCAGCATTTATTTTTTATAGACATTTAATGATGGCCATTCTGACCAATGTCACTGATGTCTCAATGGTATAGACCTAACAGAAGCAGAAGATATTAAGAAGAGGTGGCAAGAAAACACAGAAGAACTGTACAAAAAAGATCTTCATGACCAAGATAATCACAATGGTGTGATCACTCACCTAGAGCCAGACATCGTGGAATGTGAAGTCAAGTGGACCTTAGAAAACATCACTACAAACAAAGCTAGTGGAGATGATGGAATTCCAGTTGAACTATTTCAAATCCTGAAAGATGATGCTGTGAAAGTGCTTCACTCAATATGCCAGCAAATTTGGAAAACTCAGCAGTGGCCACAGGACTGGAAAAGGTCAGTTTTCATCCAATTCCAAAGAAAGGCAATGCCAAAGAATGCTCAAACTACTGTACAATTGCACTTATCTCACATGCTAGTGAAGTAATGCTCAAAATTCTCCAAGCCAGGCCAATACGTGAACCATGAACTTCCAGATGTTCAAGCTGGTTTTAGAAAAGGCAGAGGAACCAGAGATCAAATTGCCAACATCCACTGGATCATCAAAAAAAACAAGAAATTCCAGAAAAACATCTACTTCTGCTTTATTGACTATGCCAAAAGGCTTTGACTGTGTGGATCACAAGAACCTGTGGAAAATTCTGAAAGAGATGGGAATACCAGACCACCTGACCTGCCTCTTGAGAAACCTATATGCAGGTCAGGAAGCAACAGTTAGAACTGGACTTGGATCAACAGACTGGTTCCAAATAGGGAAAGGAGTATGTCAAGGCTGTATATTGTCACCTTGCTTATTTAACTTCTGTACAGAGTACATCATGAGAAATGCTGGGCTGGAAGAAGCACAAGCTGGAATCAAGATTGCTGGGAGAAATATCAATAACCTCAGATATGCGGATGACACCACCGTTATAGCAGAAAGTGAAGAGGAACTAAAAAGCCTCTTGATGAAAGTGAAAGAGGAGAGTGAAAAAGTTGGCTTAAAGCTCAACATTCAGAAAACGAAGATCATGGCATCTGGTCCCATCACTTCATGGGAAATAGATGGGGAAACAGGGGAAACAGTGTCAGACGTTATTTTTTTGGGCTCCAAAATCACTGCAGATGGTGATTGCAGCCATGACGTTAAAAGATGCTTACTCCTTGGAAGGAAAGTTATGACCAACCTAGATAGCATATTCAAAAGCAGAGACGTTACTTTGCCAACTAAGGTCCATCTAGTCAAGGCTATGGTTTTTCCAGTAGTCATGTATGGATATGACAGTTGGACTTTGAAGAAAGCTGAGCGCCGAAGAATTGATGCTTTTGAACTGTGGTGTTGGAGAAGACTCTTGAGAGTCCCTTGGACTGCAAGGAGATCCAACCAGTCCATTCTAAAAGAGATTAGTCCTGGGTATTCTTTGGAAGGACTGATGCTAAAGCTGAAACTCCAATACTCTGGCCACCTCATGCAAAGAGTTGACTCATTGGAAAAGACTCTGATGCTGGGAGGGATTGGGGGCAGGAAGAGAAGGGGACGACAGAGAATGAGATGGCTGGATGGCATCACCAACTCGATGGACGTGAGTCTGAGTGAACTCCGGGAGTTGGTGATGGACAGGGAGGCCTGGTGTGCTGCAATTCATGGAGTCACAAAGAGTCAGACACAACTGAGCGACTGAACTGAACCGAACTGAATAATTAGCAGTATTGAGCATTTTTCATGTGGCTTTTGGACATCTTTCTGGAGAAATGTCTATTTAGATCTTCTGCCCATTTTTTGATTGGGTTGTTTGTTTTTTAAATTGAGGTGCATAAGCCATTTGTATATTTAGACTGTTCATATATTTAGGCTATTTGTGTCTTTTGTGTTTTCATACAAATTTTAAGCCTTGTCAATTGTATCATTTGAAAATATTTTCTCCCATTCTGTGGGTTATCTTTTTGTTTTCTTTATGATTTCCTTTGCTGTGTAAGAGCTTTTAAATTTAAATATGTCCCATTGTTAATTTTTGTTATTTTTTATTGCTCTAGGAGGTGGATCAGAAAAGATCTTGCTGAAATCTATGTCAAAAAGTTTTCTGCCTATGTTTTCCTCTAAGAGTTTTATAGTATCCAGTCTTACACTAGAGCTGCAATCTACTTTGAGCTTTTTATTGTGTATGGTGATAGAAAATATTGTAATTTCATTCTTTACATGTAGCTCCAGTTTTCCCAGAACCACTTACTGAGGAGACTGTCTTTTCTCCACTGTATATTTTTGCCTCCTTTGTCATACATTAATTTACCATAGGTGTGGGGCTTATTTCTGGGCTTTCTATCCTGTTCTATTTATCTACAATTCTGTTTTTGTGCCAGGACTACACTGTTTTGACTACTGTAGCTTTATAGTATAGTTTTAATTTGAGGCATCTGACTCCTCCAGCTCCATTTTTTTTTTTTCTCAAGATAGCTTTGGCTATTCAGGGTCTTTTGTGTTTCCATACAAATTTTAAGAATTTTTTTGTTTGTTTTAGATCTGCAAAAAGAAAATTCCATTGATAATTGGATAGGGATTTCATTCAATTTATGGCTTGCCTTGAATAGTACAGTCAATATTAATCCAATCCAAGAACATGGAATATCTCTTCACCCGTTCAGTTCATCATCAATTTCTCTGGTCAATTTCTGGAAACTCTGGTCTTTTGTCTCCTTTAGTTATGTTTATTCCTAGGTATTTTATTGTTTTTGATGGGACAACATGTGGTATTGTTTCCTTAATTCCTCTTTCTGATCTTTCATTGTTAATTTATAGAAGTGCATATTGATAATTGGATAGGGATTTCATTCAATTTATGGCTTGCCTTGAATAGTACAGTCAATATTAATCCAATCCAAGAACATGGAATATCTCTTCACCCGTTCAGTTCATCATCAATTTCTCTGGTCAATTTCTGGAAACTCTGGTCTTTTGTCTCCTTTAGTTATGTTTATTCCTAGGTATTTTATTGTTTTTGATGGGACAACATGTGGTATTGTTTCCTTAATTCCTCTTTCTGATCTTTCATTGTTAATTTATAGAAGTGCAACATATTTCTTTGTATTAATTTTGTATTCTGCCATTGCCTTCTCCTTGTATTCTGCACCAAAAAAGATGTCCTTTTCACTATAGGGGACAGGAATGCAAAAGTAGGAAGTCAAGAAACACCTGGAGTAACAGGCAAATTTGGCCTTGGAATATGGAATGAAGCAAGGCAAAGACTAATAGAGTTTTGCCAAGAAAATGCACTGGTCATAGCAAACACCCTCTTCCAACAACACAAGAGAAGACTCTACACATGAACATCACCAGATGGTCAACACCAAAATCAGACTGATTATATTCTTGGCAGCAAAAGATGAAGAAGCGCTAATCAGTCAACAAAAACAAGACCAGGAACTGTGGCTCAGATCATGAACTCCTTATTACCAAATTCAGACTGAAATTGAAGAAAACAGGGAAAAGCGCTAGATCATTCATGTATGACCTTAATCAAATCCCTTATGATTATACAGTAGAAGTGAGAAATAGATGTAAGGGCCTAGATCTCATAGATAGAGTGCCTGATGAACTATGGAATGAGGTTTGTGACATTGTACAGGAGACAGGGATCAAGACCATCGCCATGAAAAAGAAATGCAAAAAAGCAAAATGGCTGTCTGGGGAGGCCTTACAAATAGCTGTGAAAAGAAGAGAAGTGAAAAGCCAAGGAGAAAAGGAAAGATATAAGCATCTGAATGTAGAGTTCCAAAGAATAGCAAGAAGAGATAAGAAAGCTGTCTTCAGCGATCAGTGCAAAGAAATAGAGGAAAATAACAGAATGGGAAAGACTAGAGATCTCTTCAAGAAAATTAGAGATACCAAGGGAACATTTCATGCAAAGATGAGCTCGATAAAGGACAGAAATGGTCTGGACCTAACAGAAGCAGAAGATATTAAGAAGAGATGGCAAGAATACACAGAAGAACTGTACAAAAAGGATCTTCACGACCCGGATAATCATGATGATGTGATCACTCATCTAGAGCCAGACATCTTAGAATGTGAAGTCAAGTGGGCCTTGGAGGGCATCACTATGAACAAAGCTAGTGGAAGGGATGGAATTCCAGTAGAGCTATTTCAAATCCTGAAAGATGATGCTGTGAAAGTGCCACACTCAATATGCCAGCAAATTTGGAAAACTCAGCAGTGGCCACAGGACTGGAAAAGGTCAGTTTTCATTCCAATCCCAAACAAAGGCAATACCAAAGAATGCTTAAACTACTGCACAATTGCACTCATCTCACATGCTAGTAAAGTAATGCTCAAAATTCTCCAAGCCAGGCTTCAGCAATACGTGAACCATGAACTTCCAGATGTTCAAGCTGGTTTTAGAAAAGGCAGAGGAACCAGAGATCAAATTGCCAACATCTGCTGGATCATGGAAAAAGCAAGANATGTGAGAGTTGGACTGTGAAGAAGGCTGAGTGCCGAAGAATTGATGCTTTTGAACTGTGGTGGTGAAGACTCTTGAGAGTCCCTTGGACTGCAAGGAGATCCAACCAGTCCATTCTGAGCGAGATCAACCCTGGAATTTCTTTGGAAGGACTGATGCTAAAGCTGAAACTCCAATACTCTGGCCACCGCATGCGAAGAGTTGAGTCATTCGGAAAGACTCTGATGCTGAAAGGGATTGGGGGCAGGAGGAGAAGGGGACGACAGAGGATGAAATGGCTGGATGGCATCACTGACTCGATGGACGCGACTCTGAGTGAACTCCGGGAGTTGGTGATGGACAGGGAGACCTGACGTACTGCGATTCGTGGGGTCACAAAGAGTCAGACACAACTGAGCGACTGAACTGAACTGAACTGATTAATGAACTTTAGTAGTTTTTTGATGGTCTCTTTAGGATTTTCTCTGTAGCTGTGTTTGTGTGTGTGTGTGTGTGGGTGTGTGCTATGTCACTTCAGTAGTGTCTGACTCTTTGTGACTCTGTGGACTATAGCCTGCCAGCTCCCCTGTCCATGGGATTCTCCAGACAAGAATACTGTAGTGGGCTGCCATGCCCTTCTTAGAGGATCTTCCCAACCCAAGGATTGAAACAGCATCTCTTAAGTCTCCTGCATTGGCAGGCAGGTTCTTTACCATTAGCACCACCCCAGAAGCCCCTTTCTAGGTATACTATCATGTCATCTGCAAACAGTGAGAGTTTTACTTCTTTTTTCCCTCTTTGGATTATTTTTATTTCTTTTCTTCTCTGATTGTCATGGGTAGTACTTCAAAAAAATGTNATTGGAAGGACTGATGTTGAAGCTGAGACTCCAATACTTTGGCCACCTGATGCGAAGAGCTGACTCATTTGAAAAGACCGTGATGTTGGGAAAGATTGAGGCCAGGAGGAGAAACGGACAACAGAGAATGAGATGGTTGGATGGCATCACCAACTCGATGGACATGGGTCTGGGTGGACTCCGGGAGTTGGTGAGAGACAGGGAGGCCTGGCGTGCTGCAGTTCATGGGGTCTCAAAGAGTCGGACACAACTGAGTGACTGAACTGAACTGAGATTACTATTTTAAGTAGTTTTGAGATTTATTTTTGAAAATATTTGTGTTTTAGAACTTGTACGATTCAGTAGCTGAAATAATGAGCCTCAAATCATTTTGGTAAAACAATGAAAATAAAAAATTAATTTTGTCTTTTCTGTTGAGAAAAAAATCTTCCAGCGAACACAGGGAAAATACTGTCTTACTGTTAAAATAATTTACTTATCTATCTTCTGAGGTAAATACAATCAAAATAATAGACTGTTTAAGATAAATTTATTTAGGGCTGAAATATGAGATGTCAGTTATAATACCAAAAGAAATTAGCATTATAGTGAAAGGTATTTTTTTTCAAGCTTGTCGTTCATGTTTTGTTAACTAACTCAATATATAAGAAATAAATGTAATGCAAGTTAGTTATGGTATGCAACTTGTAAGTTTAACCTGATTTCAAGATAACAATATGTGATTTTTATGACAAAGAAATGTTGATCTCAGATGTATTTTTAATAGTACATATGAAGAATAATGATATTTAAACTAACTGTAAAAATAAATGGATTAATCATTTCAAACTAATTTAAAGCTTGACAAAGTGAATTTTTGCATAAATATTACTTCTTATTGACTATCATGTAAACATCAATACATATGAAAACTCAGGTATGCAGTATTATCCTAGCACTTTCCCCAATTCACATAAATCTGTACACTCACTTAACATGAATGTTCCTTCTACTCCTTTTATTAGCCCATTTTCTCTACTATAAATGTTAGAAAAAAGCATAAAGACCTTCGATCTGTAACTCTTTTTATTCATGAATGTCTTTGTGTTTACCATGAGTTGAAAATAGTATGTGAACGTATATTTAAATGATAGCCTACGCCTATTAACTCAAATGAGAAAAACAGGTAATTCGTGTGACTCATTTCCAATTACAAGCACAACATAAACTGTTAACACCATTCCGAATAGTACTTTTCTAATTACAAGATCACAGAGAGAAAGACAACTGAAGGAGAACTTGAAGACAGCGCTGTCTATAGAAGCCTGCTGGAGTATTCATGATCACTAACAACAGATGAAACTGACAGACTAGTGAAATTCTCACCTCATTCAAGTAGCTTCACAATAAACAGACTGACCTTTTGATTTCAAATTTTAATTATCAATTCTTAATGTTTCACTATAATTAAATCTAACCTTTCAAATTGAGAGCAAATTGTAACATTTTGAGTTAATAATAAAACAATTCATAAAATGCTGAGTCATAAATATAAAAATGTCAACAGCCATATTGCTATTTTTAAGGTAGAAATTGCTAGGTAATCAGTATAAAACTCTGAGACCTAGATCTTGTTTTCAATACACATCCATTGGCCTAAAGTTAATTCCTTCCTCTGATAAATTATCACACTCAGATCCAGGGAAGGGCAGTAATTAGCTTCTATTCCATATGCCTAAGGGAAAAACAACTGGTGATCATTAATCTTTAGCTCATACATCTGGTCTACTGTAAACTGGCCAGGGAGCATGAAAAAGGGTGATGACTTAATCTGAGGATCAAGAGAAGCCATACAGATGTTAAGTTAAGCATCTTGATCTTTAAATGATTAAAAATTATGCATTTTAAGGACAGGAGACAACCAAAAATGTAGATATTCAGGCTATTAAAACTGTGGTCCCACCTTTGGGGGACTGTTTAACCCCTCTCAGAGTCTATGCTGAGAGCTTTGTACTTTCCTTCTCTTTAATAAATCCTATTTGCTTGCTTGTGTGTTTGTGAAATTATTCTTCAGCTCTGCAAACAAGAACTCAGATTCCCATTTCATTTTCATGTCAAAAAAGATTCAAATGCATCATATATTGTAACAGTTGAATCTAGAGAAAAATAAAAAATTAACTCTGCCCACTAAATAAAATGAGTGGGAAAATAATATATATGTTCAAAGAAAAAAATTTTTTTTTACATAAACATAGAGCTCTTCAAAAAAATAAAGCTCTTCACTCTTTCTAAATAGTTAACATATTAACCAAACAATAAGTTAAATCTAAAAATGAATAAAGTACCAAGTAAAAGGTGGTACAGCAGCTTTTAATAGCTATTTTTACTAGATAAAATATAACATTACAAATTTTGTGGTCGTCTCTATTTAAACAAAGTAAAAATATTTCATTTATGCTTGAGATTTTCCATTTGGAAATGGACAATATCAGATAGATTTTATGGGTTTCTTGTATTCGACCTCTTGTAAATTTAAAAAAAAAAAAAAAGGAGTGAAGGAAGGAAGGAAGGGGAACTTTTTTTTCAAATGCCCATAATGGCCAGAGATGACTGTAATTAAGATGTTGAAACAGTATTATTTTAAAAAGGACGGCGCTTTGGTAGGGGCTAAGTAGACCTTCTGTAGTGCAATTCTTTATATAAACATATGTGGATGATGGTTACACAGGAGTTCTCATTCTGTGAAGATGCTAAGGTAAATAAATTTATCTTGATGCATTTCTGATTTATTTACTGATTCATATGCAGCATACAGATTAAACCTCATACTCCTACACATAATAATTAATGAAAAGATTTTTTCTTTTTTAAAATCAAAGAAAGAATTGCTAAGCATCCATTACTAGAGACTTGAAAAGGGAAGATGGCTCAAGAAGGATGACAAGCAAATTCTGAGAAATCTTCTGTGATTTGGAGACATCAATCACCAGGTGACCTCTTTGGGGAAATAGAGGATTACAGGAAAATAAGATTACTGGAGAATCACTTTCTTACCCTAGAGTCCCTGGTGAGGAAATGAAAATTGTGCACATCCAAATTCACACTACCTAAGACTCTTTGTTTAAGTCAAATTTTCAGAGTCCTCAAGCAAAGTTTATGGAAGCAAAATGAAATTCCCCAGGAAAAAAAACAAGAAAAGAGCCTAAAAATCAGCTTATATTTAGCATATATTTATAATAAAAGCAAATCAGTTATATGTGATGTTTAAGGGGATATGAAATAGGCAACATTTTATTTATGATCTATAATTCACATATGATTACATATATAGATAGATAGCATTTCAAAACTTGAATTTATTGCATTCAGATATGAAAGATGGGCTAAATGCTTCTTCCTCTTCTAGGAAGAATCATTAAATTATAATCATAAGTATAGTTATATTCATTCTAAACCAATAAAAGTAAATATGAATTGTGTTATAGCTGCTTTGCTGTTGTTTATTCGCTAAGTCATATCTGACTCTTTGCAACCCCACGGACTGCAGACTGCCAGGCTCCTCTGTCCATGAAATTTCCCAGGCAAGAATACTAGAGTGGGTTGCCATTTCCTTCTCCAACAGATCTTCATGATCCAAGGATCAAACCATGTTTCCTGCATTGCAGGTGGATTCTTTACTACTGAGCCACCTGAGGTTCCCACAGTTGATATAAATAGATCAAATACAAAGATATCTGAAATCTTGCTGACCAAATCATACATTTCAGAGTTTATTTCATAGCTCAGTATGAAAATCAATCTCTCTTAGGTTATACACACATATACATATACAAGTATATATTGAACAAAATAATCATACACTATGTGGGGGAAAAGATAAGACAAGCAAGGAATCAACCTGCCTGACTTCAGGCTTTACTACAAAGCCATAGTCATCAAGACAGTATGGTACTGGCACAAAGACAGAAATATAGATCAATGGAACAAAATAGAAAGCCCAGAGATAAATCCACACACCTATGGACAGCTTATCTTCGACAAAGGAGGCAAGAATATACAGTGGATTAAAGACAATCTTTTTAACAAGTGGTGCTGGGAAAACTGGACAAGACTTGTAAAAGAATGAAATTAGATCACTTTCTAACACCATACACAAAAATAAACTCAAAATGGATTAAAGACCTAAACGTAAGACAAGAAAACTATAAAACTCCTAGAGGAGAACATAGGCAAAACACTCTCTCCAGAGATAAATCCACACACCTATGGACAGCTTTTCTTCGACAAAGGAGGCAAGAATATACAGTGGATTAAAGACAATCCTTTTAACAAGTGGTGATGGGAAAACTGGTCAACCACTTGTAAAAGAATGAAATTAGATCACTTTCTAACATCAGATCATCCTTATACCAAATAACTTTCTATGGTTTAATTTAAAGTTTTGTGATACTATTTTCACTTAAACAGAAGTTGAGCAATTCTCTCAATCCTCTCAATTAAGTGTGAAATACCTCTGAGCACCCCAAACCCTAACATTGCACTTTGGACTCTCACTAGAAGTCTTCCATTTAATACATATTTGTTAAGAAGCTTGTTTTTCTGTTCTATTTACCTTTAGAATATAAGAAGCACCAACCTTAAAGAATTAAGTATGATAGTGAGAACGGAAAAAATAACAGCCAAGGAGGGAAAGGAAAGTAACAGTAACGTACTAGATATGTTATTAGGCTCTTTCACATTTAATACTCACAACTGTATGTCAGGTACATTACTTGTTCCCCCAAAAAACACATTACTTGTTTCCTAGGCTAAGACAAAGGGCATAAGGCATGCATTTTTCTTCAAGATTGGTAAGGAACAGAATTGGGACGTTAACTCAGAATATTCCCTCACGGGTAAAGAATCGGCCTGCCAATGCAGGAGATGCAAGTTTGACCCCTAGCTTGGGAAAATCTTTGGAGAATGAAATGGCGACCCACTCCAGTATTTTTGCCTGGATAATCCCATGGACAGAGAAGCTGGTGGTTTACAGTCCATAGGGTCACAAAAGAGGTGAACATGACTTAACGACTAAACAACAGCAAAATTTTACCTTAAGTGAGTGGGAAAAAGTCAGAAGAAAGACAAATCACCTATATAATGTAAATGTTGTCTAGTGTGTTTGTCAGAGAAAGAAGTACTAGAAAATTCATTTTAGGGAGATCCATAAAAATGGGTAAGTCATTGGCATCATGTCTTTTCTGGAATTGAAGTCACTGGCATCATTCTTTTCTGGAACCTCTCATTTTCTAAGGATAATTCATACATTATTTTACATATTTTTGTTGTCATTGCCTGAATCATTTAACTCTAAATCTGATGGGACCCCTATGGTGTTGCAAATAAATTTAAGTAACTCAGTTCCTTAAATTCAATTCATTATAATCCCAAATTACATTACTTCCTCCATTCTCTCTCCAGAACTTGGTCACATCCATAATGTCAGTCAGGACAAACAGAAGCACTTGTCCTCTGCCCCGTTTCAGTTGGCTTTAGTGTTTCACTGGTATACATCCATGTAGCAGTATTTTGCAAAATGCAGTCCACACGTGACCTCCATGAGAAACCCCTATGTTGCTTTTGTAGAATGCTGAATTAGTTCATCGGGAACTGGGGCTTAGGCACTTAAACTCTGAGAACCACTTTCAGTTCAACATCATTTCTTTTTGTTCATATGATGGTGCTGTTTTGAAACTGATGGCATTTTACAATCCATCTACACCTGCAAGGACTAATGCTTGTTCAGAACACTGTTGACTGAGGCAAAAGTGATGAGAAAGACAAGAATCTGTCTTCAGTTTATAACTCTGAACACTGTTGGCCATGCTTTTCCCTGTATCTTTGCCAGAAAAGCAGGCAGGCACATATTTGATTCATTTTCTCTAATTATTTTAAGTTACTATTACTGCCTTCCAGTTAGTATGGAATTGGGTTTTGTTAATTGATGCTGTTGTTCATGGGCCCCTGTCCTATATGTTAAGTACATTTGTTATCTTTTCCATTTTTTTTCTCTCTGTATCTATAACAAATGATCCATTTACAAGTTAAGTTCACCCCAACAGACTGTTAATGTCAGTTTGGACTGAAGTTATATTCTTCCGATCTTAATGAGAAGAGTTTTGATTAAAATTTGCTGCTATCTTTGCATATTTCAAGTCTCAAGGGGTGATTCAAAACATATAGAAAGAGTGCTCCTGATAGAAAGTGTCTTAAGCGGTGCATTTATATGACTAATAACCATGTGGTGCATCCAGCAGCTCTATATTTAATAGAGATGGCAGACAGTCCATAGCAGTCGTGAGGCACTGACTCTAAATTAAAGGCAGTTCTACTGAAAAGGAGCTCTTGATGTAACGGATATCACAGATACTCTCATTGGAGAAGCTGGCACTGATTGGATGTGGGTGATGTGGAAGAACTGTGGAGAGGCATAAGTTACTATGTTCTTGGAAGTCTGGCTGCACTCCTGAAAAGTTAGCAGGCAAAATTCATGTAGTTTGTTTGACAGAGAAGTTGGGTGATATGGGAAAATGCTTTTTTTTTAACTTGGAAAAATAAATTCTGACAATATATGGCAATGTGGCTCTTTTTAAATGTGGTTACAAGACTTTAAATGAATTAGGGGAAAATTAGGGATATACAATTAAGAGATACAAACTACTCTCTATGAAATAGATAAGCAACAAGGATATATTGTATAGCACAGGGAATTATGGTCATTATTTTGTAATAATTTTTAATGGAATATAATCTAAAAAATACTGAATCATTATGCTGTACACCAGAAAATATTATAATACTGTAACTCACCTATACTTCAGTAACAAAAAAATACGGCTTTGAGTGTCAGTTAATGGGATTTCAGTGTTAATATAGCTTGATGTCAAAACTAGATAATAAAATTTTTGGTTATCCCCTGCCTCAAAAAAAGTAGATATATTAGTCCCACTTATCAAAAATTAAAATAAAAATTGAACTTCACTATTATTAAAATGTTGTTTGAAGTTGACATGTTTGAAATGTTTTTTGATCAGAGAAAAGAGAAAAGAAAGAGAAAAGAAAAAAGAAAAGAGAAAAACATGATTTTAATGTCAACATAAATAAGACACCTTTGGTTGCACTTACACCAAAGCTTTGTGAGCTATATTTAATTATAGATTCATTTCCCTTTCTTCACTGATATATTTAAATGTTTATTAACTAATTATATTTTAAACATCATTTTATTATGGATAGCCTCACTGGTGAAGAGTACTAAAACATCATTTTTTCTTAATAACACTTTACTTATTTGAAAATCTCTTCATTTTATTGCATTAACTCTTTCTTTCTTTCTATGTAGTCGATAAATTTTGGCTAATACTGAGAATTGAAAGCACTAATATTTACTAATATGAAGAAATTAGTGTACTAGTCTTTAGAAATCCTGATTTGAGCTTAGGGAACTGCAAACAGAGTACAGAATTTAGAAACTGTTGGCTGTTTACTGGTCAAACATTGTTCACTGGCTAGGTAAATAGTGATATGGAAGCAAACTCATATAAGTAGAAAGTAAATAGCAGTGTATTTACTTTTTTCTAATATTTTCAACTATTTATAACAAAGCATTTTGGATTACTGAAGCCAAACTTCTTTACAAAGTAAAGCTTTCAGAATAGTTAAATACCCAGCTCCAGTGTGTCTACTCGGGAAAAGAAAACTGACACCACTGACTCACCCTAGGTTGGCATGCATTTTGGTACTTCCAGCAATGATAGCTTAGGAGTAATTTCTGTCTTCTGTATTTAACTCCACAACCTCTGCAAGAATTTTAAGACATTATTAAAGAATCACATTATTGCTTGTGAGAATGGCATTTAGCTGTGTGGAAACCTGGGCCCTCATGGTCTCCTTTAAAGTAGAGCAATACCATTCCTTCAGGAGCTTGGGAGCTGGTAATTAGCCTTAGTTATCCACCGCTTAGTTACTAACCTTCTCCAGGAAAGGGCTTCCCTTGTGGCTCAGCTGGTAAACAATCCTCCTGCAATGCGGGAGACCTGGGTTCAATTCCTGGGTTGGAAAGATCCCCTGGAGAAAGGAAAGGCTATCCACTCCAGTATTCTGGCCTGGAGAATTCCATGGACTAGTCCATGGGGTCCCAAAGAGTGGGACACGACTGAGCAACTTTCACTTCACTTCTCCAGGAAAGAGTAGCTATTTCCTTTGATTGCTTGATTCCACTTCAGATGTCTAAGAGTTTACCTCACATAAAGTTATAACAAATATCACATTGTTTTGTGTTATGTTGTATTGATTCTATTTTCATGTAATTTTATTTGTGTGTCTTCCCAAGTTAACTGTAAACTGTTTACTTTGGGTGCCAAGACTGGAACCAGACCAAAGTGGCTCTTTTCTGTGAACCCAGCAAAGCCTTCTGGCTGCCCCTAAACATGTAAAATTACAATGAAGGGTTGCGGCTGCTAAGTCGCTTCAGTTCTGTCTGACTCTGTGTGACCCCATAGACAGCAGCCCACCAGGCTCCCCTGTCCCTGGGATTCTTCAGGCAGGAACACTGGAGTGCGTTACCATTTCCTTCCCCAGTGCATGAAAGTGAAAAGTGAAAGTGAATTTGCTCAGTCATGTCCAACTCTTTGCGACCCCATGGACTGCAGCCCACCAGGCTCCTCTGTCCATTGGATTTCCCAGGCAAGAGTACTGGAGTAGGGTGCCATCGCCTTCTCTGACAATGAAGGGTTACTAATCCCTTATAACCTATAAGCATCTCATGGCTATTAATGAAGGTCAAGTATGGAAAGAATGAGGTTTTACTCTTTCAGGTCTTTGAAGGAAAAATAAGGGGTCAAGCCACATATACTTTTGGAATTAAGATGTAGGAATTATTGTATAAAGTCAAGTTATTTTTGAAGAAAAAAGTATTATCTACAGTGTGTAAAATTTTTCATCTCATGTACATGTAAGTAAAGAGAGTAAACAGTTTTTCTTAAACAGAAGCATAGGACTAAAGGACAACCAAGCAAATAATAATTTGATAGTAATTAAATCTAAGTCTTTCAAGTTTGTGAGCAAGGGTTCTTATATTCAGAGTTATGCCATGGATACAAAGATGTTAAGGACCTCTACTGTTTTAGGAAAAAATTAGAGCTATATAAAAATGATTTAGAGGTGAAATAATATGAAGTAAAGATCAATGAAGTCTTAGAAGATAAAATGGAAACTCAAACCGAAATCATATAAGCACAAACCAAAATCATATAAATCAGGAAAGGAGTTTTTTCTGAAGGGTCTTACAGCCAAATCAGTCACATAAGCTCTGATATTTCCATGATTTTTTATTACTAATGAGCTAAAAAAAAATTATATAAATTTTTCTTAATTCAGAATTGAAGATGAGATAGTTGATGACAAGTAGATTTATTTAGTGTAGTTAGAGTAGGGTTTACTATGTTATAAACAGGACAAACTGTTACTTAAAATAACTATATTTTAATAGAAATGAAATAAAAATAAAATTTTTATTTAAAATACCTATGAAACTCCTACCCAAAACTATTAAAACATGGAGGAAGTGTGACATCTATACATGTAATCTTGATTACTCTTTTGGCTTCCTGGACTCAGTTTCAATGTGTGTGTGTATTTGTGTGTGTGTGTGTGTGTGTGTGTGTGTGTGTGTGTGTAATTTGAATTAGTTCTGACAATGTCTACTTGGAGATAGTATCACATTACCCAGGTAAAGGGCTCAATCAGTGGCATAAGACCATTCTCCACTTCAGATGCCAATCACAAAAGTCCCACTGACTTTAAATCAGTGGTTCCCCATGACCTCTTTCTTGGGTTCAGTTAATTTACTGGAATGGCTCACAGAATTCAGAAAAGCCTCTTTATTCACTAGAGTGCTGATTTATTGGAAAGGATATTAAAGAATATAGATCAGTAGCCAGTTAAGGGATGTATAGGGAAAGTCCCAGGAAAAACAGCTTCCTTCCTTGTGAAGTTTGGTGTCTGATATGGTGGCATCTGGAAGTATCCTCGTTCACCAGCCTGGGACTCTGAACCCCCGCCTTTTGGGTTTTATGGAAGCTTCACTGGTTATTTTTGCTCAGGTGCTCAGTTGTGTATGACTCTCTGCAACCCCACGGACTGCAGCATGCCAGGCTTCCCTGTCCTTCACTCTCTTCTTGAGTTTGCTCAAACTCACATCCATTAAGTCAATGATGTCATCCGACAATCTCATCTTCTGTCACCCCCTTCTCCTACTGCCTTCAATTTTGCCTAGCATCAGGGTCTTCTCCAAGGAGTCAGTTCTTTGCATCAGGTGGCCAAAGTATTGGAGCTTATCTTCACCATCAGACCTTCCAATGATATTCAGTACTGATTTCCACTAGGACTGACTGGTTTGATCTCCTTGCAGTCCAAGGGACTCTCAAGAGTCTTCTCCAACACCACAGTTCAAAAGCATCAATTCTTTAGCGCTCAGTCTTCTTGGTGGCTCAGAGGTTAAAGTGTCTGCTTGGAATGCAGGAGACTCGGGTTCGATCCCTGGGTCAGGAAGATCCCCTGGAGAAGAAAATGGCAACCCATTCCAGTACTCTTGCCTGGAGACTCCCATGGAGGGAGGAGCCTGGTAGGCTACAGTCCATGGGGTCGCAGATCCTTCCAATGATATTCAGTACTGATTTCCACTAGGACTGACTGGTTTGATCTCCTTGCAGTCCAAGGGACTCTCAAGAGTCTTCTCCAACACCACAGTTCAAAAGCATCAATTCTTTAGCGCTCAGTCTTCTTGGTGGCTCAGAGGTTAAAGTGTCTGCTTGGAATGCAGGAGACTCGGGTTCGATCCCTGGGTCAGGAAGATCCCCTGGAGAAGAAAATGGCAACCCATTCCAGTACTCTTGCCTGGAGACTCCCATGGAGGGAGGAGCCTGGTAGGCTACAGTCCATGGGGTCGCAGAGAGTTGGACATGACTGAGCAACTTCACTTTAACTTTTCAGCCTTTTTTATGGTTCAACTCTCACATCTCCTTCATTACCTGGGCATAATTGATTATCTTTCAGTTCAGTTCAGTTCAGTCACTCAGTCATGTCCAACTGTTTGTGACCCCATGAATCGCAGCATGCCAGGGCTCCCTGTCCATCTTTATCCACTGGTGATTGATACAACCTCTAGCTCCTCTCTCCTACCTGGAAATCACGGGGTCGAACTGAAATTTTCAACCCTCTATAATCACATGGTTGTTTCTCCTGGGCACCAGCCCTCATCCTTAGTATTTTCCAAAAGTAACCTTCCATAGTATAAGCTCAATTGTTATGGAAGGGGGTTTGTTGAGAATAACAAAACATCCATTTCACCTTTGCAGCTCTGAAGCCCTTTCAGGCACTCAGGATAGGAGAACAAATACTGTCATAAAAATTGTTCCCATTCTTCTATTGGCTCAGAAAATTCCAAGTATTTGGGAAAACATGAGCCAGGAACTGTGGAGGAAGAGCAAATATATATAGGATTTTGTCATCTGAATGACCGAATCTATATTTCTTATAAATCAGGATATCACATTTAATAAAGTGATCTTTGATATCTTTCAGTTTTTCAGTCATTCAAAACTCAGGTTCTACATTGAGTTGTTGAATATTTTATTTTATTAGGAGGTAATTGACTTATTTGTCTGAATACATGAACATAGAAACTAGATATGAAATGAATTACCTATATAGCATTAAAATCCAGTAAGAATCAGTTCACCACCAAAGTTAATAATCCAAAATCACTGCAGATGGTGACTGCAGTGATGAAATTAAAAGAGCTTGCTCCTTGGGAGAAAAGCTCTGACAAACCTGGACAACATATTAAAAAGCAGAGACATTATTTTGCTGATGAAGGTCCGTCTAGTCAAAGCTATGGTTATTCCAGTAGTCATGAATGGATGTGAGAGCTGGGCCATAAAGAAAGCTGAGCACTGAAGAATCGATGCTTTTGAACTGTGTTGTTGAAGACTCTTGAGAGTTCCTTGGACTGCAAGGAGAGCCAACCAGTCCATCCTAAAGGAAATCAGTCCTCAATGTTCATTGGAAAGACTGATGCTGAAGTTGAAGCTTTGGGCCACCTGATGCAAAGAACTGACTCATTGAAAAAAAACCCTGGTGTTGGGCAAGATTGAAGGCAGGAAGAGAAGGGGATGACAGAGGATGAGATGGTTGGATGGCATCACTGACATGATGGACATGAGTTTGAGTAAACTCTGGGAGTTGGTGATGGACAGGGAGGCCTAGCATGCTACAGTCCATGGGGTTGCAAAGAGTTGGGCATGACTGAGTGACTAAGCTGACTTAAAATAATCTGAAAAGATCCATACTCCAGTTCGCACTTCATCATGCTATGTTAGGGAAGGTGGTTGTTGTTCAGTCGCTAAGTCGTGTCTGACTCTTTGTGACCCCATGGACTGCAGCACTCTAGGCTTCCCTGTCCTCCACTATTTCCTGGAGGTTGGTCAGGTTCTTGTCCGTTGAGTTCGATGTTATCTAACCATCTCATCTCTGCTGGAAAGATTGGAGGCAGAAGGTGAAGAGGGCGGCCGAAGATGAGATAGTTAGATGAGGTGTTAGAGTTGGATCCCTTATCAAAACTCATTGAGTTGAAATGCCACAAGGTGGCCATGGCCTGCACAAGGCGGAGGCCTTTCTGAGAGCACTGAACACCCTTCTCTTTAGAGTGACTTTCTACTTCCTTATATTTTTTTGATAGTTGGTCTTACTGCTTTTCAGACCTGTGGCATTTTGTGAATACATTTAGGGTTGGAAAACATCTAATAACTCATTTCATTAACCTTATTATCCTCTCCAGTCATAAAAGAAACACAAAAATATTTTATTTAATGTGCCAGCCACCTAACTAGATGCCTTATATATATTATGTATCTAGAATATAGTTAGATATTAAGCAGATACTTAACACTGTTGAAGGACTGAAATGCAGTATATTTTCTTTCTTCTTAAAATAGTGCAAACAAGTCTTCAGTAAGCACCTGTTAAACCTCTCATTCTCTAAGCTCCCATCACTGGTTGTGACAGTTCATTTGATTTGCCCATGTAAAATATCTGCTTATATATACAGTTTATGTTTAGGCATATATTCCAGGATGATTATGTCTAATGCACTGGTTTGTAATATTTCTTTCTCTATTGCCGTGGGATAAGCTGAGGTTGAGAGAATTTGTGATGATGCTGTTAGCAGCCATTTTCTGCTATAAAAATGACTAAGTTTAGTTCAGTTCAGTTGCGCAGTCATGACCGACTCTTTGCGACCCCATGAATCTCAGCACGCCAGGCCTCCCTGTCCATCACCAACACCCGGAGTTCACCCAGACTCACGTCCATCGAGTCCATGATGCCATCCAGCCATCTCATCCTCGGTCGTCCCCTTCTCCTCCTGCCCCCAATCCCTCCCAGCATCAGGGTCTTTTCCAATGAGTCACCTCTTCCCATGAGGTGGCCAAAGTACTGGAGCTTCAGTTTTAGTATCATTCCCTCCAAAGAAATCCCAGGGTTGATCTCCCTCAGAATGGACTGGTGGGATCTCCTTGCAGTCCAAGGGACTCTCAAGAGTCTTCTCCAATGCCACAGTTCAAAAGCATCAATTCTTCTGCGCTCAGCCTTCTTCACAATCCAACTCTCACATCCACACATGACCACAGGAAAAACCATAGCCTTGTCTAGACGGACCTTAGTCGGCAAAGTAATGTCTTCTGCTTTTGAATATACTATGTAGGTTGGCCATAACTTTTCTTCCAAGGAGTAAGCGCCTTTTAATTTCATGGCTGCAGTCACCATCTGCAGTGATTTTGGAGCCCCAAAAAACAAAGTCTGACACTGTTTCTACTGTTTCCCCATCTATTTCCCATGAAGTGATGGGGCCAGATGCCATGATCTTCGTTTTCTGAATGTTGAGCTTTAAGCCAACTTTTTCACTCTCCTCTTTCACTTTCAACAAGAGGCTTTTTAGCTCCTCTTCACTTTCTGCCATAAGGGTGGTGTCATCTGCATATCTGAGGTTATTGATATTTCTCCCAGCAATCTTGATTCCAGCTTGTGTTTCTTCCAGTCCAGCGTTTCTCATGATGTACTCTGCATAGAAGTTAAATAAGCAGGGTGACAATATACAGCCTTGACGTACTCCTTTTCCTATTTGGAACCAGTCTGTTGTTCCATGTCCAGTTCTAACTGTTGCTTCCTGACCTGCATACAGATTTCTCAAGAGGCAGGTCAGGTGGTCTGGTATTCCCATCTCTTTCAGAATTTTCCACAGTTTATTGTGATCCACACAGTCAAAGGCTTTGGCATAGTCAATAAAGCAGAAATAGATGTTTTTCTGGAACTCTCTTGCTTTTTCCATGATCCAGCGGATGTTGGCAATTTGATCTCTGGTTCCTCTGCCTTTTCTAAAACCAGCTTGAACATCTGGAAGTTCACGGTTCACGTACTGCTGAAGCCTGGCTTGGAGAATTTTGAGCATTACTTTACTAGCATGTGAGATGAGTGCAATTGTGTGGTAGTTTGAGCATTCTTTGGCATTGCCTTTGTTTGGGATTGGAATGAAAACTGACCTTTTCCAGTCCTGTGGCCACTGCTGAGTTTTCCAGATTTGCTGGCATATTGAGTGCAGCACTTTCACAGCATCATCTTTCAGGATTTGAAACAGCTCCACTGGAATTCCATCACCTCCACTAGCTTTGTTTGTAGTGATGCTTTCTAAGGCCCACTTGAGTTCACATTCCAGGATGTTTGACTTTAGATGAGTGATCACACCATCGTGATTATCTGGGTCATGAAGATCTTTTTTGTACAGTTCTTTTGTGTATTCCTGCCACCTCTTCTTGATATCTTCTGCTTCTGTTAGGTCCAGACCATTTCTGCCCTTTATCAAGCCCATCTTGGCATGAAATGTTCCCTTGGTATCTCTAATTTTCTTGAAGAGATGTCTAGTCTTTCCCATTCTGTTTTCCTCTATTTCTTTGCATTGATTGCTGAAGAAGGCTTTCTTATCTCTTCTTCCTATTCTTTGGAGCTCTGCATTCAGATGCTTATATCTTTTGTTTTCTCCTTGGCTTTTCGCTTCTCTTCTTTTCACAGCTATTTGTAAGGCCTCCCCAGACAGCCATTTTGCCTTTTTGCATTTCTTTTCCATGGGGATGGTCTTGATCCCTGTCTCCTGTACAATGTCACGAACCTCATTCCATAATTCATCAGGCACTCTATCAGATCTAGACCATTAAATCTATTTCTCACTTCCACTGTATAATCATAAGGGATTGAATGGTCTAGTGGCTTTCCCTGTTTTCTTCAATTTCAGTCTGAATTTGGTGATAAGGAGTTCATGATCTGAGCCACAGTCAGCTCCCGGTCTTGTCTCTGTTGACTGTATAGCACTTCTCCATCTTTTGCTGCAGAGAATATAATCAATCTGATTTCAGTGTTGACCATCTGGTGATGTCCATGTATAGAGTCTTCTCTTGTGTTGTTGGAAGAGGGTGTTTGCTATGACCCATGCATTTTCATGGCAAAACTCTATTAGTCTTTGCCCTGCTTCATTCCGCATTCCAAGGCCAAATTTGCCTGTTACTCCAGGTGTTTCTTGACTTCCTACTTTTGCATTCCAGTCCCCTATAATGAAAAGGACATCTTTTTTGGGTGTTAGTTCTAAAAGATCTTGTAGGTCTTCATAGAATGTTGAGATTCAGTTTCTTCAGCATTACTGGTTGGGGCATAGACTTGATTACTGTCATATTGAATGGTTTGCCTTGGAGATGAGCAGAGATCATTCTGTCATTTTTGAGATTGCATCCAAGTACTGCATTTTGGACTCTTTTGTTGACCATGATGGCTACTCCATTTCTTCTGAGAGATTCCTGCCCGCAGTAGTAGATATAATGGTCATCTGAGTTAAATTCACCCATTCCAGTCCATTTTGGTTCACTGATTCCTAGAATGTCGATGTTCACCCTTGCCATCTCCTGTTTGACCACTTCCAATTTGCCTTGATTCATGGACCTGACATTCCAGGTTCCTATGCAATATTGCTCTTTATAGCATTGGACCTTGCTTCTGTCACCAGTCACATTCACAACTGGGTATTGTTTTTGCTTTTGTTCCAACCTTTCATTCTTTCTGGATTTTTTTCTCCACTGACCTCCAGTAGCATATTGGGCACTTACCAACCTGGGAGTTCTTCTTTCAGTATCCTATCATTTTGCCTTTTCATACTGTTCATGGGGTTCTCAAGGCAGGAATACTGAAGTGATTTGCCATTCCCTTCTCCAGTGGACCACAGTATGTCAGACCTCTCCACCATGACCCACCCGTCTTGGGTTTCCCCACGGGCATGGCTTAGTTTCATTGAGTTAGACAAGGCTGTGGTCCTAGTGTGATTAGATTGACTAGATTTCTGTGAGTATGGTTTCAGTGTGTCTGCCCTCTGATGCCCTCCTGAGGACCACAGTATGTCAGACCTCTCCACCATGACCCACCCGTCTTGGGTTTCCCCACGGGCATGGCTTAGTTTCATTGAGTTAGACAAGGCTGTGGTCCTAGTGTGATTAGATTGACTAGATTTCTGTGAGTATGGTTTCAGTGTGTCTGCCCTCTGATGCCCTCCTGCAACACCTACCATCTTACTTGGATTTCTCTTAGCTTGGGCGTGCGGTATCTCTTCACGGCTGCTCCAGCAAAGCACAGCCGCTGCTCCTTACCTTGGATGAGGGGTGTCTCCTTCAGCTGCCCTTCCTGACCTTTAATGTGGGATGTCTCCTCTAGTCCCTCCTGCTCCTGCACAGCCACCACTACTTGGACGTGGGGTTGCCCCTCCCAGCCACCACCCCTAGCCTTGGGCGTGGGGTTGCTCTTCCCCGTTGCCGCCCTGGCCTCAGACATGGGGTGGCTCCTCTAGGCCGTCGCCCCTGACCTCGGATGCGGGGTGGCTCCTCCTGGCTGTCGCCCCTGACTTCAGACACAGGGTAGCTCCTCTCAGCCATTCCTGCGCCATCGCAGCCTGGCACTCTAGGCCGCTGCTCCTGACCTCGGATGTGGGGTAACTCTCCGCTACGCTTAGTGCGCCAGCCCGCCACCACCGCCTGCACTTAGTGGAAACTATGGAACTATTAAAACAAAAAGCAGAGTGTAAACTCTTGCTGCTGAGAGAAAAACTTTTGAGATAGCATAGAATAATGAAGAGCAGAGGCGAAGGGGTGAGAGCTAAATCAAGTTCACTTCAAATCAGCTCTGCTACCAGCTTCTTAGGCAGGATGATCGCTATGGTCCTCAGTGCCATCATGTGTTAATTAGAGAAGGTAAGATGTTCCTCAGATTATTGGTTTCATTATATATGTGATATAATAAATATAATAGCACATTTAAAAGAGTGTGCATGCTATTTTATAAACACTGTTAATGATGTAAAGAGCTGACTCATTTGAAAAGACCCTGATGCTGAGAAAGATTGAGAGCAGGAGGAGAGGGGACGACAGAGGATGGCATCACCAACTCAATGGACATGAGTTTGGGTGAACTCTAGGAGTTGGTGATGGATAGGGAGGCCTGGCGTGCTGCGGTTCATGGGGTCGCAGAGTCAGACATGCCTGAGCAACTGAACTGAACTGAATTGAATGTTAGCTATTATTTTTTAACATTTTCACTTAGCTGTTTAAGCATTCTACCTTGATTACAGTTATTGTGAAGTGGTGTGATCTTAGAACAGACATCCCATACCTTTTTTGAACCATGGACTGGATAATTTTTCCAGGGACTCAGGACAGGGGAATAGCTTTGAGATGATTCAAGCATATTACATTTATTATGCTGCCACTGACTTGACAAGAGGGAAGCTCAGGTGGTAATGTGAACAGCGGGGAGTGGCTGTAAACACAGATGAAGCTTCAGTTGCCCACTACTCACCTCCCATCATGTGGCCTGATTCCTAATATGCCATGGACTAGTACCAGTCTAGGTGTTGGGGACCCTGGTCCTAGAGCATATAGGTTGAATATGTGTGACAAAACATGCTTTCTTTGGTAGGTTACTATAACTTAATTATTAAATTATATCTAAAAGCACAGCCACATTGGACTTACTAATTTCAATTTTCTAAGCTTCTAAAAGCATTTAGGGTACTCTTTTTTTAGTTTTTGGAGACACCATTATGAACACCTGAAAGTGAAAGTGAAGTTGCTCAGTCGTGTCTGACTCTTTGCGACTCCATGGACTGTAGCCTACCATGCTCCTCCGTCCATGGGATTTTCTGGGCAAGAGTACTGCGGTGGGTTTCCATTTCCTTCTCCAGAGCATATTCTGAACACCTAGTATCATTTAATTGTAGTTGCATTACAGTTACAATTGAGTAAGAGTTCCATTTAGTGAAGATCAGTTAAACTTGAAGTGTTAAAATGTAAAAGATGCAGGAAGCCCACTGTCTAACCTGAAATGATTAAAATGTGAATAGTGAAATACAATGAACCTTATGTATTCCACTGAGATCACTGAAATCATTTCATATTATGCTACATCCCAAAGGAATTTAATATATGAAATGATTAATTGTACAAAAATTGTACTTTCTTAATATAGTCATCCTAGAGTTCAGTCGCTCAGTCATGTCCAACTCTTTGCTACCTTAGAGTAATCCTTAGAGTAATCCAGCTTTATAAAATTCTGTAATTCTTAGAATTATAAAGTAGGAAATTACTTTCATTCATGTTTGTAGATATTTTTCATTTGTAACATTTTAGCTTCTCTTGAGTTTGCTGCTGCTGCTGCTGCTAAGTCGCTTCAGTTGTGTCCGACTCTGTGCGACCCCATAGACGGTAGCCCACCAGGCTCCCCCATCCCTGGGATTCTCCAGGCAAGAACACTGGAGTGGGTTGCCATTTCCTTCTCCAATGCATGAAAGTGAGAAGTAAAAGTGAAGTCGCTCAGTCGTGTCCGACTCTTAGCGACCCCATGGACTGCAGCCCAGCAGGCCCCCCCGCCCATGGGACTCTCCAGGCAAGAGCACTGAAGTGGGGTGCCATTGCCTTCTCCGTCTCTTGAGTTTAGTATACATGAAACTAAGATGAAAACAGCTGAAATAGTGATTGTCATATGCACCTTTTCTTAACATAAAATGTGCTTCATGAAAGAAAGAAATCCCTACAGAATACTGAATCTGGAATGGACTATGCTTACCATAAATTAAAGATTTAGAATCTACTTTTTCTTCTCCTTTTTTTTCCCCCCTACTGCAAACAGTCATCCTATAACAAACAGTTGTCCTATAACTGTCACTTGCACTCTTACTTTACTTGATTAAAGTGAAGTGAAAGTCACTCAGTCATGTCCCATGGAATTCTCCAGGCAAGAATAATGGAGTGAGTAGCCTTTCCCTTCTCCAGCAGATTTTCCTGACCCAGGAATCAAACCAGGGTCTCCTGCATTGCAAGCCGATTCTTTACCAGCTGAGCTGTGAGGGAAGCCCACTTTACTTGATTACATTTAGACTAAATAATACTCAGTTCAGTTTGGTTCAGTTCAGTCCCTGAGTTGTGTCCAACTCTTTGTGAGCCCATGGACTGAAGCATGCCAGGCCTTCCTGTCCATCACCAACTCCGGAGATTACTCAAACTCATGTCCATTGAGTTGGTGATGTGATTCAACCATCTCATCTTCTGTTGTCCCCATCTCCTCCCACCTTCAATCTTTCCCAGCATCAGGGTCTTTTCCAAGGAGTCAGTTCTTCGCATCAGGTGGCCAAAGTATTGGAGTTTCAGCTTAAACATCAGTCCTTCCAATGAACACTCAGGACTGATCTCCTTTAAAATGGAGTGGTTGGATCTCTTTACAGTCCAAGGGACTCTAAAAAGTCTTCTCCAACACCACAGTTCAAAAGCGTCAATTCTTTGGTGCTCAGCTTTCTTTATAGTTCAGCTCTCACAATCATATCTGACAACTGGAAAAACCATAGCCTTGACTAAACAGACCTTTGTTGGCAAAGTAATGTCTCTGCTTTGTAATATGCTATCTAGGTTGGTCATAACTTTCCTACCAAGGAGTAAGCGTCTTTTAATTTCATGGCTGCAATCACCATCTGCAGTGATTTTGGAGCCCAAAAAAATAGTCTGCCACTGTTTCACTGTTTCCCCATCTATTTGCCATGATGTGTTGGGACCAGATGCCATGATCTTAGTTTTCTGAATGTTGAACTTTAAGCCAGGTTTTTCCACTCTCCTCTTTTACTTTCATCAAGAGGCTGTTTAGTTCTTCTTCACTTTCTGCCATAATGGTGATGTCTTCTGCATATCTGAGGTTATTGATATTTCTCCTGGCAATCTTGATTCCAGCTTGTGCTTCTTCCAGCCCAGCAATTCTCATGATGTACTCTGCATAGAAGTTATATAAGCAGGGTGACAATATATAGCCTTGACGGACTCCTTTTCCTATTTGGAACCAGTTTGTTGTTCCATGTCCAGTTCTAACCGTTGCTTCCTGACCTGCATACAGATTTCTCAAGAGGCAGGTTAGGTGGTCTGGTAGCCCATCTTTTTCAGAATTTTCCACAGTCTGTGGTGATCCACACAGTCAAAGGCTTTGGCATAGTCAAGAAAGCAGAAATAGGTGTTTTTCTGGAACTCTCTTGCTTTTTCCATGATCCAGCGGATGTTGGCAATTTGATCTCTGGTTCCTCTGCCTTTTCTAAAACCAGCTTGAACATCAGGGAGTTCACGGTTCACATATTGCTGAAGTCTGGCTTGGAGAATTTTGAGCATTACTTTACTAGCATGTGAGATGANAACTCTCTTGCTTTTTCCATGATCCAGCAGATGTTGGCAATTTGATATCTGGTTCCTCTGCCTTTTCTAAAACCAGCTTGAACATCTGGAAGTTCACAGTTCATGTATTTTTGAAGCCTGTCTTGGAGAATTTTAAGCATTACATTACTAGCGTGTGAGATGAGTGCAATTGTGTGGTAGTTTGAGCATTCTTTGGCTTTGCTTTTCTTTGGGATTGGGATGAAAACTGACCTTTTCCAGTCCTGTGGCCACTGCTGAGTTTTCCAAATTTGCTGGCATACTGAGTGCAGCACTTTCACAGCATCATCCTTTAGGATTTGAAATAGCTCCACTGGAATTCCATCACCTCCACTAGCTTTGTTCGTAGCGATGCTTCCTAAGGCCCACTTGACTTCACATTCCAGGATATCTAGCTCTAGGTGAGTGATCACACCATCATGATTATCTGGGTCGTGAAGATCTGTTTTGTATAATTCTTCTGTGTATTCTTGCCACCTCTTTTTAATATCTTCTGCTTCTGTTAGGTCCATACCATTTCTGTCCTTCATTGAGCCCGTCTTTGCAAGAAATGATCCTTTGGTATATATAATTTTCTTGAAGAGATCTTTAGGCTTTCCCATTCTATTGTTTTCCTCTATTTCTTTTCACTGATCACTGAGGAACGTAGGTTTAATTTTTTATTTTTATTAAAATGCAACATTTTATGAAAAGCTAAGATAAATTCTCCAAAACAAAATTGCCCTCAAGCTTAGTATATATTAATGACTGCTGTGTACTCTTTATCTGTAACTTATTTTTAGATTTGAAATTAATAAAAGAAAATATGAAGATAAAATAGCAGATTATTTCAATGTTTTTCATGCTTATTTTCATTCTCACAACTGCTCTCTGATTCCCCTCAGGTAATACAGCAGTAATTTGCTAGGAAGTGGATTTTTATGACCCATGTTAGTATTGAAAGTAGCAACAGGCATTCATCTGTCAATAATAGTATTCTAACAACCATGGGCTCTCACTTATTTAACTTTACTACCTTAGCAACTGCAGAGCATTTGGAGATCTTAGATCTTTTGTTAAATATGGCCCACTAATAATTAGATTGTTTTACATTCTGATAGAATTATAAATTATATGTTTCTGGAAGAAACTTTGCATACATTCACTAATATCCAAAGTAAATGTACCGTGAAAAGCAAATCTTATCAGTATTTCAGCTAGTTAATAGGAGTACTATATTATTAACTAAATGACAAAACTTTTGGATATGACCTCAGTTGTCATGTATTATGGCCACTAATATTCTTCAGAGGGTTTAGAGAATAACAACCCATCCTTCCCCTGAAAGCTCACTCTTTTCTTCAGGGGTACAGACAGGAATTAGAGAGGGAAAAAGAGGGCCTCTGCCTGGTAGGAAAAAACAGCAGCCTTGACCTTGGCTACTCAAGTAGTATCAGATGCCACATTCTCAAACCTTTCCTTATCAGTATTAAAAGTTTAGCTATGGATGAACATTTATAATTACTTAGAAAAATTTTGAATGATTCTGAAAGTTTACTTTTCAAAGAAAAGCAATAAAAAATAAAATAATTGGCAAAAAGGACTTAAAAAAAAAGCATTCACAAGTTGTAGCATTTAGCTTCTTAGCATTTGTCCACAAGTTGTGAAGGGGATGCTCAAGTGTCTATTGAAATGTTAGGGTTTGATAACATTCACCTGGACCAGACAACTTCGCATTACAAATGAAGCTCAGAAAGGCTAAGAGGCATGCCCAAAGTGACATAGCTGATGGAAAAGCCTGTTCTAAATGAACATATCTTGCATTCCTATGTTTAGGATTTGCACAACACTATGTATACAAGGATAGAGAGCAGGAGTGGGTCGACTATGGCCTGTGAGCCAAATCCAGCCTACTGTGTGTTTTAGTAAATGAAATTTTATTGGCTTACATCTGTGTTCATTCAATATCATATTGCTTATGGCTGCTTTTGTGCTATTTGACAGTATATTAATTATAACAGACTGTAATACCCTCCCAAATATAAAGTACATATTATCTGGCCTTTTACAGAAAAAGTTCACCAATTCCTGGTATACAAAACTAAGGTATGAGGGTATGCTAACAAAGAGAAAATTGAAATACTTTTATAAAAAGTGTTGATTATGTTGATGTACGGCAAAACCAATACAGTATTGTAAAGTAAAATAAAGTAAAATATTAAAAAAAATTAAAAAATAGAAAAAAAAAAGTGTTCAATGTGCCTATCAAAAAATAGTTTGAAACTTTATTCTGAATCTCCAGTCAAAAATAAAGATTATGGCCATCCATGAATATCATAAAGCCTGAGTCCTTCATTAATTACTTTTGTTCATTTTTTAAAGATCAAGAATCTGAAACCTATTGTATTACATTTAATGAAGATAAAATGTTAGTATGGAAAGGCTATATAAAAGGTATGGATAATATTCTCTAAATTGTATTCTAACAAAATAGAAAGAAAATGAGAAAAAAATCATTGTCAGCAAGGTATAATAGATATGATATAATGTACAGTAAGAAGGGGAAGTGATAGACATGCACTTTCATTCTTGTGAAACTCTCTTACTTTGGAAAGAAATGGTTGTCAATGCCTGTGCATTTCCTTGACAGATTATACCACGCTGCACAATGGCAGCATTTGTCTTTGGTCTGTGGACCTAAGACATTCAGTATTGATGGGACCTTTTTCAGTACAGGTAATAATAAGGTGGTCAGTCAAGCAACCGAAAGATCGAGTTTAAAGTTAAAATTAAAGAAGAATTCCCAGCACTATAGCATTTCATTTTATGTAAAGCTTCTCACCAACCAGGCTCGTTTACTTGTCATAGGTCCCCAAATAAGAATATAAGGTTGACATGAAAGATATAAACATGTAAGGTAGCTTCATTCCATGGAAAAGGAACTAAAAGAAACACTAGAACAAGCCTATTAGATGACTTAAAAGAATGGCAGAAAGAGTAATTAACAAAAGTCTCGAATCTCTATCATGTCCTTTAAAAAAATAACATGTCCAAGCAGCAGTTCATCCAAAGGTCATGGAGCCTTACTTCCCAGTTTTCACTGGAGAAGCCACTGTTAATTTAATTTAAATGATTATTAAAGTATCAGTACAATGTTCTGATGCTTTTGTTCTGATTTCTTTTGTACACATAGTTGTCTCTCAAAATATTTAGTTTATAGTATTATGGTTGATTTCTAGCAATAAAGACAATTCTTTTTTAACTTTCTATGTGTACTTAGCATTTAGATAGGAGGGAAACTGGTGACTTCTGCAGTGTTCAGAGTTCAGGGTGATTCACCTTACCAAACCATCTTGTGTTGACAGATGAAGAAACTGAGGCTCAGAGAGCCTCATTACCAGAGTTACACAATGAATGAGAGCATGGCTGGCAGGCAAGAAACAAATGACCCCAACCTCTGTCATAGACTCTTCACAGTGCCACTCTAATTCTCTACTTGGAGAACTTTTATTCAGTTTCTTTATTGAGATATGGCAAGGAGTTAAGTTATGACAAAGAGCTCTGATTTGAGGACATTTCCTTCAATGTTTAAATATTATTGTGCACTTTATTGATATGGGTGCTTGTGATTCTATACATTTTGAAGCATGTTTAGCCATTCTTGTTAGGTCTAGTCATGGGTCCCCAGATGAGCATACAGGGTGGACATGAGACATACAAACAAGTAACGTAGCCTGATCCTTATTTCTCATTCCGAAGAAAAGGAGCTAGAGACTTCCCAATTCAGAAGCACTAGGACAAGCCTATTAGATGACTAACACGTGGAGTCTTGGGTCACATTTTCCTGAGACTGTAAGTGCTAGATCACAGTCTTCAGTAACTAGATCAAGTCCCTGACTAGAGTTTCTGGATCAGCAAAGCTGTCACATTTCCCAGTGTTCTGTTGTTCCCCCATAAGTTATCACTGAATGTAAAGTACTGCAAAAATGCTAGGTGTGATTCCCTAAGGGAGCAAGCAGCGATTCTTATATTTGGTGAACATATTAGAGCACTCATTCTTTTTCAGATTGTCTTAATCCGCTCAGGCCACCGTAACAAAATGTCTTGGAGTAGGTGATGGAAACAACAGAAAGGTATTTCCTCATACTTTCTGGAGACTGGAATTCTTAGGTCAGGGTCCTGACATGGTCAGTTTCTGGTAAGGACTTCTTCCTGACTTCCAGATGGCCAGCTTCTCAGTGTGTCTTCACACAGCAGGAAGAACAAAGACAAGTTCTTTGGTTTCTCTTCTCCTAAGGAGAGTAATCTTATCATGAGTGTTGTAACCCCCTCCCCTGACTTCATCTAAACCTGATTACCTCCCAAGGGCCCCATCTCTAAATATTATCAGAGTTGGGATGGGAGCTTCTGCATATGCATTTTGGGGGAGGGAAACACAATTCAGGAGCTACACCAAGCAGGAAGGATACAAGGGTAAGTAAGGCATAGATTTTTCCTCTAGCAGGGAAGACAGACGTAAACAGAAAGTATCACAATACAATGCAGACAGTGCCATCAGTGAGCAAAATACAAATACTCTGAGGAGGGTAGTGGGTCATTTCATCTGTTATTCATCTCATAGAAGGACATGGAGATGTGTTTTTGGTGTGGAGAAGGCAGAGGTGCCATTCACGGTAGGATCAGCTACACAGTTTGTCAGAGGACCAGTGCAAAGTGAAAATGGTGGGGCTCTTTTTCTAAAATTTCTAAGAATTTCAAGGCAGTGACAGTGAAATATTACACTCAGTATGGGCAAAGAACAAATATCGTATGATTCCATTTATGTGGGGTAGCCAAAGCAGTCAAATTCAAAGAGACAGAAAATAGGCGAGGGGCTATGGGGGGGAGAGAGGGGAGAAGGAGATACTATTTTTTTAAGGACTTTTAGTTTGGGATGATGAAAAAGTTCTGGCAGAGGATGGTGGTGACAGTTGCACAACAATGTAAATGGGCTTAATGCCCCTGGATTGTGCACTTAAAAATGATTAAGATGAAAAAAAAATGATTAAGATGATAAATTTTATGTTATGGCTATTTTACCACAGTAAAAAATAAATGAACCAAGCATGGGGCTCTTCTGGGTCCAGGGCACTATGTGGCTGCTGGGAGGTATACTCTGATTTTTAGCAGCGAGGAAAACATTGAGTCTTTAGATCTGCTGGAATGCCAGAGGGGTGTGTGTGTGTGTGTTTTGTGTGCACGCACACACACGTGTACCTGGACTGGCAGGAGATGAGAGCTGGAAAAGTAGACTGAGACCAGGTATTCTGACCCATAGTATTGCTTGCCTCCCCTAAGAGGTTTGCCCTTGTTTCCTCTTAATTAGCCACCTGTTTCGTTCAGGTATATATCCCTTGGGCACAGTAATCCTGTCTCAAGTTCTGAGCTTAATACTGATTAGCCTATGAAAACCGAGCAATACTCAGAGGATTCCCACTGCCAGTGGTTAGTTAAGCAGCAGCCCCAAATTTGTGTTCATATATTTTCCTCCGTGGAATGCTAGGAAACACATGTAGTCATGTTTCAGGATTAGTCCTGGGAATTGTATAATTCCTCCAAAGTGAACTCCAGCAGTGACACTAGATATCACCTATACTACTCATTGCATTTGTTTAAATGTCGTCTGTTTTTTCTCTGTGTCTATTTTCTGGTGAATTATTATTTTCCTTTTGTGTGCACATTACTTACATTCTGCATCTCAGAGGGTTACTCAAGATTAATGAGTGGTCCCCTGTGTATAGAAAGTGACAACCTCTGCAGGTTATTATTTTTTGTCTTTGTTTTTACCAATTGTCTTTTCTTTATTAAAAGTTAATTTATTTATTTTAATTGGAGGCTAATTACTTTAATAATTATAATTATTTTACAATTACTTTACTAATTACAATATTGTAGTGGCTTTTGCCATACATTGACATGAATCAGCCACGGGTGTACATTTGTCCCCCATCCTGAACCCCCCTCCCACCTCCCTCCCCATTCCATCCCTCAGGGTCATCCCAGTGCAGTGCCCCTGAGCGCCCTGTCTCATGCATCAAACCTGGACTGATGATCTATTTCACATATGGTAATATACATGTTTCAATGTTATTCCCTCAAATCATCCCACCCTCGCCTTCTCCCACAGAGTCCAAAAGTCTGTTCTTTACATCTGTGTCTCTTTTGCTGTCTTGCATATAAGCACACTGTTACCATCTTTCTAAATTCCATATATATGTGTTAATATACTGTATTTGTGTTTTTCTTTCTGACTTCCTTCACTCTGTACAATACGCTCCAGTTTCATCCACCTTATTAGAACTGATTCAAGCGCATTATTTTTAATAGCTGAGTAGTATTCCATTGTATATATGCACCATAGCTTTCTTATCCATTCATCTGCCGATGGACATATAGGTTTCTACAGGTTATTATTAGAGAATATCATCCATCATTTGCTCAGCAAAATCCAAATGAAAATATTTTACATTTCCATGCAAGTATTAATGTGATATGTAAAGAAATATGCTATGTTCATTAATTAAATTTTCTGCATATTTATGTCACTATAGCTTCCCTGGTGGCTCAGAGGTTAAAGCGTCTGCCTCCAATGTGGGAAACCCGGGTTCGATCCCTGGGTCTGGAAGATCCCCTGGAGAAGGAAATGGCAACCCACTCCAGTATTCTTGCCTGGAGAATCCCACGGACAGAGGAGCTTGGTAGGCTACAGTCCACAGGGTCACAAAGAATCGGACACGACTGAGTGACTTCACTATCACTATAGACAGAAAAGTGAAAAGTGAAGTCGTGTCCGACTCTTTGCGACCGCATGGACTGTAGCCCACCAGGCTCCTCCCTCCATGGGATTCTCCAGGCGAGAGTACTGGAGTGGGTTGCCATTTCCTTTTCTAGGGGATCTTCCCGATATGGGGATCGAACCTGGGTCTCCTGCATTCCAGGCAGATGCTTTAACCTCTGAGCCACCAGGGAAGCCCTAGAACTAGACATGGAACAACAGACTGGTTCCAAATAGGACAAGGAGTACGTCAAGGCTGTATATTGTCACCTTGCTTATTTATATGCAGAGTACACCATGAGAAATGCTGGACTGGAAGAAACACAAGCTGGAATCAAGATTGCCGGGAGAAATATCAATAACCTCAGATATGCAGATGATACCACCCTTATGGCAGAAAGTGAAGAGGAGCTAAAAAGCCTCTTGTTGAAAGTGAGAGAGGAGAGTGAAAAAGTTGGCTAAAACTCAACATTCAGAAAACAAAGATCATGGCATCTGGCCCCATCACTTCATGGCAAATAGATGGGGAAACAGTAGAAACAGTGTCAGACTTTATTTTTTTGGGCTCCAAAATCACTGCAGATGGTGACTGCAGCCATGAAATTAAAAGACGCTTACTCCTTGGAAGAAAAGTTATGACCAACCTAGATAGTATATTCAAAAGCAGAGACATTACTTTGCCGACTAAGGTCCGTCTAGTCAAGGCTATGGTTTTTCCTGTGGTCATGTATGGATGTGAGAGTTGGACTGTGAAGAAGGCTGAGCGCAGAAGAATTGATGCTTTTGAACTGTGGTGTTGGAGAAGACTCTTGAGAGTCCCTTGGACTGCAAGGAGATCCAACCAGTCCATTCCGAAGGAGATCAACCCTGGGATTTCTTTGGACGATGCTAAAACTGAAGCTCCAGTACTTTGGCCACCTCATGCGAAGAGTTGACTCATTGGAAAAGACCCTGATGCTGGGAGGGATTGGGGGCAGGAGGAGAAGGGGATGACCGAGGATGAGATGGCTGGATGGCATCACAGACTCAATGGACGTGAGTCTGAGTGAACTCCGGGAGTTGGTGATAGACAGGGAAGAGTCGGACACGACTGAGCGACTGAACTGAACTGAACTGATAGATAGAAAATATTAACATCTGCTAAATATGATTCCAGATAAATTATATGAGTTTAAAAAATTTTATTACACAGTGTACTATTTTGCAAGACTTATTTTATGCTCATCCAAGCATTTTAAAGACTAGATCGGTGTATCTGTACAGATGTAAAAACACTATATCCAAAACTTAAAAGTCATTTCTACAAAGTTAATATGTTCATTATAGTATGAGTGAAGTGAAAGTCACTCGATCGTGTCTGACTCTTTGCAACCCCATGGAGTATAGTCCATGGAATTCTCCAGGCCAGAATACTGGAGTGAGTAACCTTTCCCTTCTCCGGGGGATCTTCCCAACCCAAGGATTGAACCCAGGTTTCCCTCATTATAGGCAGATTTTTTACCAGCTGAGCCACAAAGGAAGCCCAAGAATATTGGAGTGAGTAACCTATCCCTTCTCCAGCAGATCTTCCCAAATCAGGAATCAAACTGGGGTCTCCTGTATTACAGGCAGATTCTTTACCAACTGAGCTATCAGGGAAGTCCTGATGGCATATTTAGCTACATTAACATTTTCTCTTTTAAACTCCATATCACACTGGTATTTATCTGGAGATTTCACAACATTTGATCCTTTTTAACACTTAGTTTAATTACTTTTTAAATTAAGTATGGACTTCTTTGGTGGCTCAGATGGTAAGAATCCACTTGTCAATGCAGGAGATGGAGGTTCAGTCCCTGGGTTAGGAAGGTACCTTGGAAAAGGGAATGGCAACCCACTCCAGTATTCTTGCCTGGGAAATCCCACGGACAGAGGAGCCTCGTGGATTACAGTCCATGGGTCGCAAATAGTGGGACATGACTGAGGAACTCACACACACACACAAATTAAGTATATACTCTTTAGTAGGTGTTGTGCTAGGTGCTAAGCAGAATTTAATCATGAATAAGTAACCTATCCACAGCTTACGTTTCATATGAAAGTGCAGATGAGTGTAGCAAGGAAGAGTAGAGAGGGCATCACATGGATATGGCCACAGAGTGGGAGACATTCACAAATCATGAAGCTGAACAGGAAAAGTTGTCATGTGAGTTAAGCAAAAGGGATGGGAAGAATCTATGTAAGCTGAAATTAAGCAAAGTACAATTTGTCAGTACTTAATGAAGTTGTCATTTGGGTGTGCAAGGAACATGCAAAATCAATGGTAGGTGCCTACTTCAGGAATCATGGATATTTAGGGGTAACTAAGCGATAACTAAATGAAGCTAACAGAGGGGAATGGTTCTGCATTTAATAGGGTCTTAAAGACAGTCCGAGAAGTTTATAGTTAATCTGAGGCTTTTAGGAAGTTAAAAAAATTTTAAATGGCAAATTATCAGTCTAAATCTTCTGTTTAGGAAAGATTAATCTGTTAGGAGTGTGAAGAGTAATTTAAACTATGGAAAGATAGAGGTCATAGGATCCAGTTGGAAGGGATATGGTAAACAGAAAACCTCAGAGGAGTTGGCAACAGGCAGAACTTGGATTTAAGCACTGTCCTGAATAATATAGTTGGCTGGGGAAATGAATGCTGGCATTATTAATTGAACTAGAAAAGTCAGGAGAAAAGTTGCTTATGAGAGGATATAATTAATTCTGTTTTGTCATTTTATAAATTAATAGGAACTCTTCAGGTCCACTGTACCAAAATTACCACTGTCTACCTTGATACTTCAGGGAAAAGTCAATAGTTTTATAAACACATCATAGATCAACTACATTGTCTACTACATACAAGACATTACTTTAAGTGCTGGGATATGCAATGCTTAATAGAACAGACAGAGATAAAGACCTTTCCCTCCTGGAGCTTACATTCAGTGTTAGAAAAACAGCAAAGGACACCTGAATGAAATAGGAAAATCCAGAGAGATGCTAAACTGGAACAGAAGCAAAGGAATTGTTTAACAATTGTTAAACAAAAACAGAGTGATCTACTGGGCCAAATGCTGCTGGTAAAGTAGAGAAGTGAAGTGAAAGTCACTCAGTCGTGTCCGACTCTTTTCGACCCCATGGACTACACAGTCCATGGAATTCTCTAGGCCAGAATACTGGAGTGGTTAGCCTTTCTCTTCTCCAGGGGATCTTCCCAATCCAGGGATCGAACTCAGGTCTCCTGCACTGCGGGTGGATTATTTTCCAGCTGAGCCACGAGGGAAGCCCGCTGGTAAAGTAAGAGTAAGATAAATAAATGGTCATTTGGATTTAGTAAGATGAACATTGTTGGTGACTTTATGACAGTAGGTGAGTGGGGAGTGTCCAATTTAAATTAAAAAAAGAGGGAATGATTATAAAAGACTCAGCCACTTATTAGATGATTATGCTGTAATGAAGAGTACAGAAATAAGCCAGGGCCTATAGAGGGTTTTTGAAGTATTTAGCTTGTCTGTTTTGGAGTGGATGAAATTGTAGGATATTTGTTAATTGATGAGAAAATCCACTATAGAAGGGAAAGTTATGATTAAGTAAAGGGAGGAATTCTAGAGCAATGTCTTTGAGTAGATGAGGGGCAATAGCATCCAGCGTACAAGTTAGGGAGTTGGCTTTTGGATAGGAAGATGGATGACTTATCCTATGTGATAATGGAAAGCAGAGTTTGGGAGTCCTGTGTAGATGGATATGATTGAGGGAATATATGAAAGTTCTGTACTTACTGCCTCTATTTTCTTTGTTTCAGAATAAAACGAATCAAAGAAGTTACTAAGAGTGAGTTTTTTTGTGTAACTCTCATCAATAATCAGAAAGATATTATTGTATAAGAGATTTAATGGTAAAAGGAGAACAATTTTGTTTTACAGTGTAATACACCTTTTTAAAAGACAGTTGTAGACATTATACGATGTTTTAGTATCTGTATGAGATATGGATTTTTGTGTCATGTGAATTATAAGGTAAAGCATCAATAGCTCTGGTGTCCCTCAGTGGGAAAGCAGTTGAATGCATTATGGTACATCCACACTGGGACTACTGTGTAGTTATTAGAAAATGAATTTGTTAGTTCCACAGCTACTTGACTGGAGGGATTTCCAATGTATCTCTGTCAGGTGAGAAAAGTTCCAGTTATGGGTAATGTAGTTATTATGATCCCAGATTTTATAAAAATGAAGCAAGTATCTTGTGTGCATTTTTGTATATCATATTATTAATATAAAAAGCAATTAAAATGGATGTATAGTGACATATTAGCATTAACTGCCTTTTGTAGAGTGAGAATTCAGGTGTGATGGAGACATTGATAGCTTTATTTTTATAGATCTTTTCATTGTTTCACGGATGATAATGAGTATACTTTTTAAAAATTAAAAGTTAAAGAAATTTCCCTGGCAGTCAATGGTTAAGATTCTGTGCTTCCAGCATAGGGGGCACAGGTTTGGTCCCTAGTCTAGGAACTAAGATCCCACATGCCTCCTGGTGTGGCCAAATATTAAAAAAAATAAAGAGCAAACAGATCCAGAGATTCTGAATTGTTCAATATCATCTTTACATAACACAATATCTTAAAAATTGTTAACAGACTTAATTCCATTTTAAGTTCTTTTTTTTTAAGGTTTTTTTTGACATGGATCTTTTTTTAATATAAATTTATTTATTTTAATTGGAGGTTAATTACTTTACAATATTGTATTGGTTTTGCCATACATCAACATGAATCCGCCACAGGTATACATGATGAAAAGTATCTATATCGACTTTTTAATATTTTTCATTTGTTGTGGTTTAGTCACTAGATCATGTCCGTCCTTTTGTGACCCCATGGACTGTAGCCCACCAGATTTCTCTGTCCGTGGAATTTCTCAGGCAAGAATACTGGAGTGGGTTACCATTTCCTTATCCCAGGGGATTCTCCTTGATCCCTGGGGACTGAACCCGTGTCTTCTGCATTGAAAGTGAATTCTTTACCACTGAGCTCCCAGGGAAGTCTTATATTTTTCGTACTACTATTTTCTTCCTATATCCCCATAGAATGACAGATCAATTGGTAATTGGGTTGAAGGAGAATATAGTAGGTATCTATGTGTTCTATGAAGCCGAATTCAGATGGGCAGATGGCAGCTTGTGCTCCTTCAGTGTACTTTGCGACCTATGTAGAAGAATTTTATGCCAGAGGCAACTTGCTGCCCCTGTAAACGGGCTTATGTGTGACTCTGGGCCTGTTGCCTAACTTCATGAATAAATATTTCTCATGCTTTGTTATGAAATGAAATAATTTTTAAAATGCCTAATTCATAGCAAAATGTGAGCAAAGAAAGAAAAAAGAATATTAGTTGCAGAAGTATTTTTCATCCCCACTCTCACTGATCTTTCATCAGTGTTTATCACTTTGAGTCGAGTTTTCCTTCTTGGAAGACTTTATTAACTGAGCTTCTATGACATGACGCACTCCCACAGAAGTCTCACCCCAGTTATATCTTCCATTTCAAGCTTCTTGCCTGGGTTTCAGAGTACTTACTTTAGGTACAGATATTCTTCACTAGATCAAAACTTGAAACCTGACATTGTTCAAACTGAACTCGCCATCTTTCCCATTGCTGTTCTCCGATGTTTGCAGTCTCAACAAATGTTGAGGGGCCTTATGAATGCTTCAGTTCAGTTCAGTTTGGTCGCTCAGTCATGGCCGACTCTTTGTGACCCCATGAATCGCAGCATGCCAGGCCTCCCTGTCCATTACCAACTCCTGGAGTTCACTCAAACTCACGTCCATCGAGTCGGTGATACCATCCAGCCATCTCATCCTCTGTCGTCCCCTTCTCCTCCTGCCCCCATCCCTCCCAGCATCAGAGTCTTTTCCAATGAGTCAACTCTTCACATGAGGTGGCCAAGGTACTAGAGTTTCAGCTTTAGCATCATTCCTTCCAAAGAACACCCAGGACTAGGTGTTCTCCTTTAGAATGGACCTCCTTTTAGAATGGACTGGTTGGATCTCCTTGCAGTCTAAGGGACTCTCAAGAGTCTTCTCCAACACCATAGTATAAATGCTTAGAGTCCTTATAACTGTAACACACAGAGGCAAGAGAGGGGGAGCCAGAGACATGGCTATCCTTTATCCAATTGTGGAGACGTACTTCAACAGCTAGCAAAGAAGTACGGCCCACAGTTCGAAAGTTTATGAAGTATTTCATCTTATCCCTCCAGAAGCCAGGAGAGTGATCTTAGAAGTGGATTCTCTCCCAGTTGAGCCTTCAGAAAGTCCAGTCTTTAGCATCTTTTACTCCCTTTGATTTTTTTCTGTTTCCTTAGACTGTATTAATTTCCTGCTGCGGCTGTAATCAATTACCACAAAAGCTGGTGACTTAAAACAACACAAATTCATTGTTCTAAGATTCTGGAGGTCAGGTGCCTGAAACAGGTATCACTGGGGTAAGATAGGACTTCAGTCCTGCTAGGGCCTCAGGAGTAGAATTTGTTTCCTTGCCATTTTCAGCTTAGGGTGACCACCTACATTCCTTGGTTTGCGATCTGCCTATCAGTGATGGGATGCATCTTTCTCATACTGCCATCTCTTGTGTTTCCCCTTTTCTGTCTCTCTTTTTGATTACGAATACATTAGGCCCATCCAGATAATCCAGGATAATCTTCCCATCTCAAAGTCAACTGATTAGTAAACTTAGTTCCACCTCTAGTGTTTAACTGCCCCTTGCCAACTTGGCAAGTTTTAGGGATTAGAAAGTGAATATCTTTGGGGGCACTGTTACACCTAATGGGCTTGGCTGGTAGCTCAGCTGGTAAAGAATATGCCTGCGATAAGGGAGACCTGGGTTTGATCCCTGGGTTGAGAAGGTCCCCGGAGGCAGAAAAGGTCCCCAGGGACAGAGGAGCCTGGCAGGCTATAGTCCAGGGGGTTGCAAAGAGTCGGATAGGACTGAGCAACTAAGCACAGCACACCACAGCATTCTACCTAACACATGGGTTCACCCTTAAAAAATGTATGCAAATAAGATACGCACACACACAAAAAGAGTAGAGTGGGGTGTCAAATACTTATCAAGTAATCAAAGGGAGAGAATGTGAGAGCAAACATAACATGAATGGCATGAGTGGTGATGGGGTCAGGAATAGTCTCTCCTCTCATGTGTTCTTAGGTGTTCCAATAAAATCATACTTGTCCAGTAAGAGTTCAATGAATGACTTTGGAAACACGGGAGACTAAGAGGATGACACAAATTGGTTATTGGCGATAATTAGTGCTTATTCTTTCCCCCATGTCTAGGCTATTTGGTGACAGTGAATCTTGTGTTGCCACACTTGTTCAGAGTGGCTGGAGCTATGCAGTTGGGAAGATCAGCACCAGCTGAGTCCCCACTTTTATGAGCTTGCTTTCTTGGGCAAAATACAACTTATGTCTCCACCTAGAAAATGAAAAATTCTCTTCCGCTTCCACAACCCAGAGACATCTGTGGCCAATGCTAGTCTAAAATCATAATGCCAGGGAAACTTCCTTCTAAATTGTAGAGATGCTGTGCTGTGCTTAATTGCTCAGTTGTGTCCAGTTATTTGCGACCCCATGGACTGTAGCCTACCAGGCTTCTCTGTCCATGGAATTCTTCAGGCAAGAATATTGGAGCAGGTAGCCTTTTCCTTTTCTAGATCTTCCCAACCCAGGGATCAAACTCAGGTCTCCCAAACTGCAGGTGGATTCTTTACCGTCTGAACCACCAAGGAAGGTCCCATACTGTAGAGGTAATCTGACTTTATTTTGTATTGAAAGAATAGATGAAATGTCACTAATTCAATTAGATGACATTGAGAGCAGGAGGCTTGACTTTATGTGATGCAAGTAACTGCCTAGAGTTATAGCTGATTTAAATAGAGTATCTTCAGAATTTGAATTAATAAATATTTTAGGTCACCCTTATCAGTCAGTTGCAAGCGTCTAACTTAGGAAATGTAAAATAACTAGGAAAAAAGGGAGAACTAATAGCTCTTTGGGTACTTGAAATATCTTCCCGTCACTCAGATTAACTTTGAGGTGGGGAAGGGACATTTGGCTTCTATTGTGTGAGGTTCTTTCTATTACCTGCCATATTTTCCAAGGCCTTCATGACTCGGAAGGTTAAGTACCGGTTGTGCCTTTTCTCACAAACAATAAATAGCAAGTAAAAAAGAGGAAAGTGCTTGGTAGACGTTATCTGCAAAGAATTTTTGTTTAGAACCCTTGTTTTTACTGTGGTTGAATGACTTTCAGTCTGAAATATTTGAAATTTAGCATGATCTCCCAACTTGTGGTTGTTTGCACTCTTCAGCTTTTAGGACTGAGCTTTTAACACACAGTCCCTGAAATGTCAACATCCGTCACTAAACATGGTCCCATCTTTGAGCCACAAGTTAATGAGAGTGGACTATTTCAACCGCCAAACCGCAACAGTGCCTCCAGTGTTTGTGCCCTTGCGTTGAGTTGCCATAGTTGCCTGTGTTCTGCATCTGTATTGGAGGGGTTAGCCTCGACATTCCTTCATCCCATGGAATATTTGTTGTTTTAAAAAAGAAAGGAGCAGATGTGCTTCACCCAGATATGCATGCTATTTGGTCAGCCTGGAAATTCTTCCACCATGTCTTTCCTGTCACTGAGTAGTACCACACCAGGGCTGGGCTTCTGTATCCAATTGAAATTGATGATTGCTGGTGACTTGCTAATTATAATAGATCTACTGTCTAGAGTACCAGTGCTGTAATTTATTCCAAAAGGACCCTTATTCCCAGTTTCACATTTACAATTTCAACATTTAATCAGTGATCTCCTATGTGAACCACTCTTATTCTTGAGTGTTTTGAAAGGTTAGGAAAAAAGTCATCCAAATCATTTTGAAAGTTTTATGAGAAAACAAGGTATTGTCACACTTTTTGCATATTCGTTTCTGGAAAATCATGCAAAGTGAAAGGCAATCAGTTGTGTCTGACTGTTTGCGACCCCATGGTTTATACAGTCCATGGAATTATCTGGGCCGGAATACTGGAGTGGGTAGCCTTTCTCTTCTCCAGGGGATCTTCCCAACCCAGGAATTGAACTCAGGTCTCCTGCACTACAGACGGATTCTTTACCAGCTGAGCCACCAGGGAAGCTCATGAATGGTAAGGATTTGGTTTATTTCACTTGGGCTTCCCTAGTAGCTCAGCTGGTAAAGAATCTGCCTGTAATGCAGGAGACCTGGGTTCAATCCCTGATTCAGTAAGATTCCCTGGAGAAAGAAATGGCAACCCACTCCAATGCTCTTGCCTGGAAAATTCCATGAACAGAGGAGCTGGGCAGGCTACAGTCTATGGGATTGTAAAGAATCGGACATGACTGTGCAACTTCCTTTCACTTACATAATGAAATTCGGGTCCATCTATTTTGTCCCAACTGGAAGATTTTCCTTCCTTTATATGGCTGTATACTATATGTAATAGTATTCCATATTATATAGACACATATATGAGATATACATATATACTCATGTGTACATATGTATTACGCTTTCTCTATCCATTCATCCATTGATGGACATTTGAGTTGCTTTCATATCTTGGCTATTGTGAGTTATGCTGCAGTGAACATGGAAATTCAGGTGTCTCTTCAAGATCCTAATTTAAATTCCTTTGGATAAACACCCAGAAGTGAGATTGCTGGATCATATGGTGGTTCTATTTAATTTTTTGAGAAAAAATAATGGTTGCCCCATTTTCATTACCACCAACAGTGTGCAAGGGCTCCCTTTACTCCACATCTTTACCAACAATGATGATGATGTTAGTCGTCCCAACATAATGATGATATTAGTCATCCTAACAAGTGTCATGTACTATCTCATATGATTTCGACTTACATTTCCCTGATGATTAGTTATGTTGAGCATATTTTCACTTACTTTTTAAATCTTTGGAAAAATGCCTTTTTAGTTCATTTGTCCATGAAAAGCATGCATTTTGACTGGTGAAAGTCACTGTCGCCACTCAGACATAGACTCCAGATAATGTGGGAATCCTTGATGTTGGTTTGTTCTTCTTTCCACCTTCCCTTTCCTCCCTTCCTCTGCCCCTCTCTCTTCCCTTTCCCTCTTTCTGCCCCTTTCAAACTACAAACCACACTTAATTGTGCTAATAGCCTAATTCTCTGGGGGTTCAGCTATATAGAATCCATCTGCAATGCAAGAGATGCAGGAGAAGCAAGTTCTATCTCTGGGTCAGGAAGCTCCCCTGGGGAAAGAAATGGCAACCCTCTCCAGGATTCTTGCCTCGGAAATCCCATGGACAGAGGATCCTGGAGGGCTACAGTCCATGGGTTTGCAAAAGAGTTGAACACTATTTAGAAACTAAACAGCATCAAATTGTGCTCATAAAGTGACATAAGTGCAGAATGGATTAACAGATATTTCAATTTTATAGTAATTTTCCAATCTGACACTGATTTTGTTTGTTTTTTAATATAAATTTATTTATTTTAATAGGAGGTTAATTACTTTACAATATTGTATTGGTTTTGCCATACATCAACATGAATCCACCACAGGTATACACGTGTTCCCCATCCTGAACCCCCCTCCCACGTCCCTCCCCGTACCACCCCTCTGGGTCATCCCAGTGCACCAGCCCCAAGAATCCCGTATCATGCATTGAACCCGGACTGGTGATTCGTTTCATATATGATATTAAACGTGTTGCAAATTCTCCCAAATCATCCCATCCTCTCCCTCTCCCACAGAGTCCAAAAGACTGTTCTATATATCTGTGTCTCTTTTGCTGTCTCGCACATGGGGTTTTTGTTACCATCTTTCTAAATTCCATATATATGCGTTAGTATACGGTATTGGTGTTTTTCATTCTGGCTTTCTTCACTCTTTATAATAGGATCTAGTTTCATCCACCTTATTAGAATGGATTCAAATGTATTCTTTTTATGGCTGAGTAATACTCCACTGTGTCTATGTACCATAGCTTTCTTATTCATTCATCTGCTGATGGACATCTAGGTTGCTTCCATGTCCTGGATATTATAAAGAGTGCTGCGATGAACATTGGGGTACATGTGTCTCTTTCAATTCTGGTTTCCTCGGTGTGTATGCCTAGCAGTAGGATTGCTCAAAAGCAGAGATATTACTTTGCTGACTAAGGTTTGTCTAGTCAAGGCTATGGTTTTTCCAGTCGTCATGTATGGATGTGAGAGTTAGACTGTAAAGAAGGCTGAGCACCAAAGAACTGATGCTTTTGAACTGTGGTACTGGAGAAGACTCTTGAGAGTCCCTTGGACTGCAAGGAGATCCAACCAGTCTATTCTGAAGGAGATCGGCCCTGGGATTTCTTTGGAAGGAATGATGCTGAAGCTGAAGCTCCAGTACTTTGGCCACCTCATGAGAAGAGTTGACTCATTGGAAAAGACTCTGATGCTGGGAGGGATTGGGGGCAGGAGGAGAAGGGGACGGCCGAGGATGAGGTGGCTGGATGGCGTCACCGACTCGATGGATGTGGGTCTGAGTGAACTCTGGGAGTTGGTGATGGACAGGGAGGTCTGGCGTGCTGCAATTCATGGGGTTGCAAAGAGTCGGACACGACTGAGCGACTGAACTGAACTGAACTTAATGATTTTGAAACATAGTGAAAGTGAAAGTCACTCAGTCGTGTCCAACTCTTTGTGACTCCAAGGCCTATACAGTCCAGGCCAGAATACTGGAGTGGGTAGCCTTTCCCTACTCCAGGGGATCTTCCCAACACGGGAATTGAACCCAGGCTTCCCACATTTCAGGTGTATTTTTTATCAGCTGAGCCACCAGGGAAGCCCAAGAATACTATAGTGGGTAGCCTTTCCCTTCTCCAGTGGATCTTCCCAACCCAGGAATGCAACCAGGGTCTCCTACATTGCAGGTGGATTCTTTACCAATTGAGCTGTGAAACATAGAGTGAAACAAAAAGGCTTGAAACTGGATTCAAATCGGTTTTTTCAATTCTTTGAATGTATAAGTATTTCTAAGGCACTGAAAAATGAAGTATACAATATAGTTTTCTGTTCAAGTATATAAGCAGTTCTCTTTAAAATAAGGTGAATCAAATGATAAATACTATATAGAGAGCATCTGTGTCAGTGGGCTCCATGCCTCTGAGCAGAGAGCAGTGGCCTTCAAACCAGATGCTAGTGAATGCAGGGGTTTTGTAGAGACCCTACGAACATTCCTTAAAATATAATTTAAAACACTCTCACATGTGTTGTAAAGCTTTTTAGGTCCTTCAATTTGTCAACTTATGAAGACAGGAATTTTTTTTTTCCAGTGTAGGCCATGAAATAAACTCTCTTTTCATCACCATGATGAGTTTGATAAAACTCTGGGAGATGGTGAAGGACAGGGAAGCCTGACGTGCTGCAGTCCATGGGGTCACAAAGGGTTGGACACAACTGAACTACTGAACATCTACCACCATCACGGTGAAGTTGGCTCATATGATAACTGTTTCATCAAATGGATGACTTCATCTTTGCACTGGTCATGTTACAAAGAAAAGCTTATTTCTGTGCATGTTCCCTAATATAAAATTGTGGAAGTAACAATTTGACCACATTCAGAACCAAAGATTGCAAAGGTGACTATACATATTTCATAAGCCATTATATGTACAGATGTGCCTCACATAATTTATAAATATACATAAATATATATACATGTGTATATATGCTGCTGCTGCTTAGTCACTTCAGTCATGTCTGACTCTAGCGACCCCATGGACTGCAGCCGGCCAGTCTCCTCCATCCATGGGATTTTCCAGGCAAGAGTACTGGAGTGGGATGCCATTGCCTTCTCCGCATATCAGTGTTTTAATGGCAAGTACTAAAATGGTATTATAGAAAGATTTCATATGTATTTTATTTTTCATCTGTATTTTATATTTCTAACCGGAATTCCAGATATTGTTAAGTAATTAATGCAATAATAAGCCTCCAAATCTACATTTCATAGTCCGTGAACTATGAAATTATTCATTTCTTCTGAAAGTCCATGGTAGGAGAGTGAAAGTGAAAGTGTTAGTTGCTTAGTTGTGTCCAACTCTTTGCGACCCCATAGACTGTCGGCAACCAGGCTCCTCTGTCCATGGAATCTTCCAGGCAAAAATACTGGAGTGGGTAGCCATTCCCTTCCCCAGGGGATCTTCCTGACCCAGGGATCAAACCTGGGTCTACTTCATTTCAGGAAAATTCTTTACCATCTGAGCCACCAGGAAAGCCCCAGTAGTATAGTATGGATGTTCAAAATTAGCAATAAGATTGGTAGAAGCCCCATGCCCTCCTGTTCCCTCTGGCTGTGCTGTATGCCAGCCAGTCAAGAGCAATTTATTTTTGTTTCAAACCTGTCTGTGCTAGTTGTTCTCTTATTTACTAATACATTAAATTTATATTCAATTGTTCATATAATTAAATGGTATGAAAAGATGAAATTTGGGAGCAAAAAGAAATATTGTTTCTAAGAAAAGTAAGTTAAATGCCTTGGGAAGCTTTGGTTACAAACAGAGCTAAATTTGGTGTAAAAAAATGATGAATTTTTGGAAAAAGAATCATCAAAATCTAGATGATTTTCATGTGCAAGTTGCTTCTAAAGTATTTTCAGTTCCAGTTATGTCTTAAAGACACTAGACTTCATACATGATGCATTGGAGAAAAAAGAAATGTAAGAAGCTCTGAGGAGCAGCTGCTTACTGAGAAAACACCTTATCCATAGTTCTTAAACGGCAACTGTGTGAACCTTTGTATGTTTTACATAAAAATTAAATTGTTTGTATCATTTTCTAGAAAGGGCTTCCCAGGTGGCTCAGTGTAAAGCATCTGCCTGCCATTGCAGGAGCTGCAGGTTCAATCCCTGGGTCGGGAAAATCCCTTGGAGGAGGAAATGGCAACCCACTCCAGTATTCTTAATAGGCCTGGTGGGCTGCAGTCCATTGGTTCGCAGAGTGGGACACAACTAAGCTACTGAACACGCATGCATCATCATTTTATAATCCTCTCCTTAAGTGGGTATTTTTTTTCTTTTTTTGATGTATAGACTACTTACCAGTCTAACTGTGTGAGTGAAGAGGATGTCTACCATAACTCAACCCTGATATTTCCTTTTACCCCTCTTTAATGCTTCCAGGGCAATGTTATTGAAAGATATCAAAATTGAAAAGGTGCTAACAATCTATTACCATTTTCAATTTAATTGTGTGATTCATAATTTTTTTTTTATACTGTGCAACCTAAAGAAAATTTAAAAATAAGGGGAAAAGTACAGGTGATAGACGTGAAAATAAATGTTACTCTGATCCTTGTTTCAAGTGCTCTCAAAGTAGTCATTATTTTCATTAACTACCAAAAAAAAAAAAAAGAAAGAGAATGTAAAGATCATGAATGCAAACAGAAGCAAGAGATTTTAAAACACAATTTAACAGGTTGGGAGATTTATGTAAGTTTTCATCACAAAAAAGTATTTATTTGTCAAAATGTGTCTCAAATACTCTATTTTAGAGTGTAGAAAAGTGATTCAGATGTTGCTTGAGCTTCCTAGCAACAGAGGAAGAACAGGATGCTATCAAATTGACACAAAGGGAATCAGTTAGCTTCATTTTCAGTAAGAGGATAGGGGAGACTTCACATAGGAAGTAGGTTTAAACTCAGCCTTAAATTTTTCTGGCAAATAGAGGGAGAGGTAATTTCTGAGAGAGGAAACTCAGCAAAGGATGGTACAAGAGAAACAGTATTTATAGAGAAGGGTAGAAGCTCTTGGTTGGCGTCCCTGGTGGCTCAATGTTAAAGAATCTGAATCACAAAAAAGTATTTATTTGTCAAAATGTGTCTCAAATACTCTATTTTAGAGTGTAGAAAAGTGATTCAGATGTTGCTTGAGCTTCCTAGCAACAGAGGAAGAACAGGATGCTATCAAATTGACACAAAGGGAATCAGTTAGCTTCATTTTCAGTAAGAGGATAGGGGAGACTTCACATAGGAAGTAGGTTTAAACTCAGCCTTAAATTTTTCTGGCAAATAGAGGGAGAGGTAATTTCTGAGAGAGGAAACTCAGCAAAGGATGGTACAAGAGAAACAGTATTTATAGAGAAGGGTAGAAGCTCTTGGTTGGCGTCCCTGGTGGCTCAATGTTAAAGAATCTGCCTGCCAATGGAGGTGACACAGGTTCGCTCCCTGGGTCAGAAAGATCCCCAGAAGGAAATGGCAAACCACTCCAGTATTCTTGCCTGAGAAATCCCATAGACAGAGGAGCCTGGAGGGCTACAGTCCGTGGAGTCGCAAGAGTTGGACATGACTGAGCGACTCAACCACGACTGCTACCAGAAGCTATTGGTCCTGGAATCTGGGGAGGGAGAGAGCTGCCTAAAGGCCAAGGCACTGGTCCTTTCAAGTAAAGTGGCTTTTTTGAATCACTGATGTTGCCTAAGTCTGAGAATGACGCAATTTATGGAACATCTGTTTAGATGCGTATAAAGTATTCTAGAAGAACCTGTGAAGCTGTGACTAATTCTGCCTATAGGAAAGCTTCTTTATAGAGGAGATGATGTTTCATTTTAACTTGATGGATACATATTTCACATCTGCTTGTTGGTCATAGTTTGAAGGGAGAATAGACCAGAGGCAGAGACAGTGATATGGATATGGTGCAATGGAAAATAATTTAAGACTTTAGTCAAACAATTTCCCTTAATTTTAAGGCAATTACAGTTGATGTTTAAAAATAAATTCCAAATTCATGGATTGAAGATATTTTCATGTCCTTTTACTTTATTTGTCCTTTTCCCTTATATTCAGAAAGTTCACCATGAAGTAAGCATCTTGGAGTCATTTGACTAAAATGAAAAAATTAATTTAAAAAATCTTTCTATCAAAACTGGTCATTATTTCTAAATAAAATGAGAGGTAAAATAAAAGTACAGTTTTATTGTATAGAAAGATAAAATGTTTGCTCAAGTTGTTGTATTATTAAAAGACAACTAAAATTGGATTTTAAATGTTTTTGAAAGGTTCCTAATTGTTGTCATATGGTTCGGTTTCATGTATGTTTAGGCATTAAGTACTTGCCATCCATAAATTACTGAAGAATATGTTCCCTGTGAAATACTTTATTCATGATTAATAAAAAAATTAATAATAAAAAAGCTTTATTCATGATTAATAAAGGAAAGAGATACAATTGTATCTTTTTTTTCAGTACTGTTCTGGTTTTCAGTTAAGAAGTTAGCTTGTAAATAATAAAATAATGACAAAATAGCTTCACTGTACAGAAATACCTTATATAATACTTATGGTATAAGAAATATGAATACATTTCACATGTAGAATAATTTAAAATATATTGGAAAGGTTAATATTTGCAAGATTTGCATACTTCATAGTATTTATAAATTGAGAGCTGTAATTTTTGTGTATTAGTGTATTTATTTTTAAGATAATAATTTTAAATTAATACTTAATAAAAACTTTTTAGAAACGTCAATAAAACAAACAAAAAAATGTTATCCTACCATCCCCCCCAAATATTTGCAGGATATATCTTTTATGCATACATAAAACTATGTAACCTACTTATATTTTTTATTGTTTTCTTATAAAATTTATATTTATACTTCATTTTTAAAACTTAAGTTCTTAGCATATCCCTTTAGCATATTTTAATATTATAAATCATTTTTAAAATTATGGGATCTTAATGGCTTACATAAAGGTTATTTTAGTGGTGTTTTCATATTTTATTTAGCTAGTCATTTGTGGTTGGCATTACACTGTTCTTATCATCCCTAATGTAACTATGAAGGTGAACTGCCTGAAACTTAAATATTTGGCCCCATCTCCTAGAGGGCAGTACAGGGATGTAGGCAGTAAGCATCTTAAAGCTTTTGATTCATAGTGTGAAAAGGCTATCCAACTTAAATGCCTACCTTCTTTAAATTTTGCCATCCCAGGAATCATCAGTATTTCAGTATTATTTTTGTTATTTTTTAATACTTTGGAGTTTTCTGCTTAAAAATTATTTGATATTGATTGTTTTACATTTATTGACAATTTACATTTTTATGAGTTGTCCATTAATGTACTTTCCTGTGAATTTATATGATGCCTTTTGTCATTTGACTTTCCTATTTTTGCATTCCAATTCCCTACAATGAAAAAGACATTTTTTATTGGTGTTAGTTCTAGAAGGTTTCATAGGTCTTTGTAGAACCAGTCAATTTCAGCTTCTTCAGCATCAGTGGTTGGGGCATAGACTTGGATTACTGTGATTTTGAATGGTTTGCCTTGGAAACAGAGATCATTCTTCATTTTTCAGACTGCACCCAAGTGCTGCATTTCTGACCCTTTTCTTGAGTATGAGGGCTACTCCATTTCTTCTATGGGATTCTTGCCCACAGTAGTAAGTATACTGGTCATCTGAATTAAATTCGCCCATTTCCATCTATTTTAGTTCACTGGCTCCTAAGATGTCGATGTTCAGTCTTAACATCTCCTGCTTGACCATGTCCAATTTACCTTGATTCATGGACCCAGCGTTCCAGGTTCCTATGCAGTACTGTTCTTTATAATATCAGATTTTGCTTTCATCACCAGACACATCCGTAACTTAGCATCATTTCTGCTTTGGCCTGGCTGCTTTATCCTTTCAGAAGCTATTCGTAATTGCCCTCTACTCTCCCCCAGTAGCGTATTGGACACCTTCCAACCTGGGGGCTCATCTTCCGGTGTCTTATCTTTTTGCCTTTTCATACTGTTCATGGAGTTCTCAAGGCAAGAATGCTAAAGTGGTTGCCATTTTCTTCTCCAGTTTTCTCCTCTTGTCCTTTGCTTTGGTATTTTGTTTATGGCACATGCGTGTATATGTGTATGGTATGAGGCTGTAAATGGGCACGTAAAAGGAAAAAGCACTCAGATAAATTTTTAAATATTAATCCACTACATATTGATATTATTCAGTTTCATTCAGGACAAAGTCAAAGCCTATTTAAACAGTCCATATGTTTATGAATTTGAGGATTCACTTAAGTTGCAAGGTTCCTTTCTCTTACAATCAGAAACTAGGACACACTCTACTCAAAATTAGTGTATTTGGGTGATTTTGAAAATTGAACAAAAGAGAGAATTCCTAGGAAAATGAGAAGCTACTCTTATGCTTAGAGATAAAAATTGGTGGTATGATTAAGTCTCTCAAAACACTCAAGACAAATTAGGCTGTGATTGTCACAACAAAATTTTCATTTGATGAGAACTTGAAGCTGACTGCATGGTTGCCAATAAATGTTTCCCATTAGAAGTGACACTGGACATTTTAGATGATAAAATACTGTTGTTAATGGATGTAGAGCTTCAACAATGCCAAAAATATTTCATCAAGTGGATGCTCTGTGAGCGGTGAAGTTTCACCACATACAAATATTTTATGAACAATATTTTAGAAAATACATATTTATGTAGTTGGCAAAGCTATAAATAAAAGTAAAAAATGAAAAGCATGAATTTTAGGTTAGTAGTTACCTCTGGGAGAGAGAAAAAGGAGTGTGATCAAAGCAGGTAAACAGGGGCAACAAATGTACTGAGAATGTTTAAATTGATGGTAGTTACACAAGTTGTTGTCACTATTATCCCTTTTATATACTTTATGCATAGGCTGTTAAAATATATTTTAATAATTTTTAAAATCACAAAAAATGTCTAAAAACAGTGATAGTCAATACTTCTTAATGTGTTCTACTTGCCAGGTACTCCCCCCACCTATTTTTATTCCTGCTTTCCTCATCATGTTCACACACTATATTGTCCTTATTTCTACTGCATCTAAGTAAGTTTATCTTTTTTCTGTTCTGACAGACATCAAGAGCAAGTGGGCAGTGAATCCAAATGTAGAATCAGATTTTAAAAGCACTGTTTTAGGAACTGTTAGGTATAAATGGGGGCTGGGGGTGGGATGATACATGTTTATTTTAAAAAATTCTGTATTTCATCTCTAGTGTATCCTTTAAAAATGTATATTTGATGTATGTTTAAACATACATCCAGGATAGTAAAATAATGCATATGTACATGTATATATTTGTCTCTTAGTAATAAAAAAGGCACAAATGTAAAATACTTCTGTGCTTTATTTTTGCCTACTGTGTATATTTTTAAAAGGTTAACAAAGGCATACAGTTAGGATATTTATGGAATATAGGCTATTTAGGAAGGGATGGATAAAATTAAGCATTTTGATAAAATAAAAAGGGCTATTCATTAAATCCTGTCCATCTAACTTAAATATAATGTATAATAAATTTCACTATTTGGTTTCCTAATTTTCCTAGAGGAAGGTACTTGTGAGATTAGCACAGGCAAAATAAGTGTAAGAGCTGACATCCTGAGAGCAAAAGGAAAATTAGAAATTATTTTAAAAGTGATTACTCAATCATATAATATTTCATATAATACAAGATGGATATTCATGATGTGGTATCAAGAAACACTTCACTTTTATATTAAAATGATTTTCACTTTCACTAAAAGTATTCAGTTTATCGCTTGAATTGTTATACTCCAATATTGAATTTTTTTCCCCAGACTTTTTTTCTCAATAAATTAGACAACAATGTAGTGTTCTTTTCTTGCTGGACATTTCATGTGTGTTTTATGAAATCATTCACTGTCATGAAGTCTATGTCCAGTCTACCTATATACCAGTAATGTCTGTTAGGTAGATATAGGTATACACAGTATGCTATTTAAGGAAAATTCATTTTCATATATAAATGTAGTAGGCAAATATTAAGCTGATTTTTTTTTCAGATGCTCACTCATTACAGTTACTATATTTCAGTTAAAGATTTTCTTCAGATTGTGGCTACCTGATGATAAATCTCCATGAATATTGAGGTACTTAGGAATGATGGACATCTTCTGAAAGCTGATTAATAGAATCAACAGTAGCAATACACTATTGGGTTCCTGTGTATCTTCCTAACTGCTCATTCTCAAGGAAGATGAAGCATATTTAGTGATTCATTATGCTCTCAGAATAGAGGGGCAAGAGAAAGAAAGATATAAAGTCAGATGGCAGGTATCTAGGTTGTATTTATTGGTCAGTGCAGATGGCTCATGGAGATTTCATAAACTCTGCATTGCTCCAGAGACCTCATCAGAGAAGGCAATGGCACCCCACTCCAGTACTCTTGCCTGGAAAATCCCATGGATGGAGGAGCCTGGTGGGCTGCAGTCCATGGGGTCGCTAAGAGTCAGACACGACTGAGCGACTTCACTTTCACTTTTCACTTTCATGCATTGGAGAAGGAAATGGCAACCCACTCCACCATTCTTGCCTGGAGAATCCCAGGCACAGGGGAGCCTGGTGGGCTGCCGTCTATGGGGTCACACAGAGTCGGACACGACTGAAGCGACTTAGCAGCAGAGACCTCATAGATTTTATTAAGTCTTGTTAAAGTCTATACTGGGGTTTCCCAAGTAGTGCAGTAGGAAAGAATCCATCTGCCAATTCAGAAGACACTGGAGATGTGAGTTTAATCCTTGTGTAGGGAAGATCCCTTGGAGTAGGAAATTGCAAAGAGTCAGACACAGCTGAGCAAACACGCATACCTGTACACTCTGTAATAAATAATGTGTTTACAGTTCTTGGTCTCTTTCCTTTTTTCAGCTTCTTGGTCACTCTGTATTTAGATCTGATTAACCTTACCATCGGAGAAGGCAATGGTACCCACTCCAGTACTCTTGCTTGGAAAATCCCATGGATGGAGGAGCCTGGTAGGCTGCAGTCTATGGGGTCGCGAAGGCCGAACACAACTGAGCGACTTCAATTTCACTTTTACTTTTCACTTTCATGCATTGGAGAGGAAATGGCAACCCACTCCAGTGTTCTTGCCTGGAGAATCCCAGGGATGGCAGAGCCTGGTGGGCTGCCGTCTGTGGGGTCGCACAGACTCGGACACGACTGAAGCGACTTAGCAGCAACCTTACCATGAAATATTCTGGTGTAAGTGAATGAAAGAGTATGTGTGTATGCTCAGTCATATCTGACTCTTTGCAACTCCAGGGACTGTAGCCCGCCAGGCTCCACTGTCTATGGAGTTTTCCAAGCAAGAATACTGTATTGGATTCCCATTTCCTATTCTAGGGGATCTTCCTGACCCAGGGGTCAAACCTGCATGTCTTGCATCTCCTGCATTGGCAGGTGGATTCTTTACCACTGCGCCACCTGGGAAAATGTCAATGGAAATATATCCACAAATACACCATCTATATGGCACTAATTTATCAAGTTTTGCAATTTTATATTCATTATTCTTAATTACTGTTTTTAATGATTAATAGATAATCCCATTTATATAGTTAAAAACATTACAAGACTTCTGTTTCCTGTTCTCCTTAGTCAAACCACACCCCCCACCAAAGGGAATATTTTTGTAAAAGACATTAAGGGTGAATTCTAGGGTGATACCACCTAATTATCAGTGTTAGCTTATTTTATTTATAAAAATAATATGGTAGGAATTTGTGTTATGCAGAATTAATGGAAGATAGTGAAAGTTACCAAAGAATCTGATTAATTTGAATAGGTTTTCTCCATTAAATTATTGATAAAGTATCAATGGTCTATTTATCATTTCCAGTAATTAATTATTTGCTAAGCAGTCTCTCTAGCATGATGGATAGAAAGAAAGGATTTACCATGAAGTAAGGATGACACTGGAAACTACTAAGGATTAGCTTTCTTCTATAGGTGTCTGATATAATATCATTGAAATACTGATTTTAAAAACAAATATTCTGGAGTCATTGCAGGAAATACATTTCATGTGCCTTTAAATTTGAATCTATATAAAAGCTAAGAAGGATCCTGGGGAGACAGAATTGCATGCTAAGTGGGTGCTGCAGCTGTGTTGGCTTCACAAATGCTTTGCGTGTGTTGTTCTCGAAGAGCAAATAATAAAGCAGTCCCCTCATCGTCCAAGGCCATGAGAATATTTTTTTTTCCTTTTAATAATAGTCCCAAATATGATCTTCATTTTATTTTCTTAAAATGTCTGAAACAGTGAGCAGACACTTCAACTAGAAGACACAGCTGTTCAGTTGATCAGGCACAAAAGAAGCCCAACAATATCCTCAAAGTGAAATTGAAATTGCAATTATGTGGATTTTAACTACTGAATTTATAAATGTGCCCCTCCCCCCAAAGAAAATTGGAAAGCTGCCAATTGCATTTTATGAATATCACACATATCACAAAGAAATTTACATTTTGTCACCCTCTTCCCTTTATTGACATGTAAACCATCTCCCTGCTCTCTACCACTTACTTCTATTTGAAGGTGGAAGTCAGGTGGTTGGAAGTTGCTTTGATGATTTCCTCTCATCTGTTCAGGATAAGCAGCTGCACTAAATTGTATAGCATCATTTTGAATATGCATAGACCAATGCTCAGCTCCAATTAAAAGGAAAGTCTGACTTTATCTTCTTTCAGTTTGCACTGAACATTTTTAAGGCAGAAAGATTAATGCATTTTGATACCATGCAAAACGGACTATTATTGTTATGGGATCTTTGAGATATATTTTAAGTTACTTCATGTTCACTTTGAAAATTCTTAGCAATCTCTGACAAAAGCTAGAGAAATTTTTCTTTTTCCAAGTTTCCAAAAAATTCTAGTTAGTTTTTTTTACAATTGCCTCTTAAAATTATTACTACTACTTTTGGTTGTCAAAGGTAATCGCTGATTTTGTCAATGCCATGTGAAATAATTAATATGCTCCCTGCCATATATTTTTCATTATTAGGACAAAGTGAAAACTTTGTGACTTTTCATTAGTTTTCATTTTTTAATTCAATTCTTGAGTTTGTCCAGCTATGTATTTGTTCTATTTTTAAATCATTAAAAAAATCATTTTATGGTAGTTGATTTATACTGTTCATGGAGTTATCAAGGCAAGAATGCTGAAGTGGTTTGCCATTCTGTTCTCCAGTGGACCACGTTTTATCAGAACTTTCCACCATGACCCGTTTATCTTGGGTGGCCTTACGTGGCATGTTTCATAGTTTCATTGAGTTTGACCAGGCTGTGATCCACATGATCAGTTTGGTTAATTCTCTGTGATTTTGATTTTCATTCTTTCTGCCCTCTGATGAATGAGTATAAGAGGCTTGTGAAAGCTTTGTGATGGGAGAGACTGGCATGGGGAAACTAGGTCTTGCTCTGGCAGGAAGGGCCATACTCAGTAAATCTTTAATCCAATTTTCTGCTGATGGGTGCATCTATGTCCCCTCCTTGTAGTTTGGCTTGAGACCAAACTATGGTAGGGATAATGGGCTCCAAAATCACTGGAGATGATAACTGCAGCCATGAAATTAAAAGACACTTGCTATGACAAACCTAGACAGCATATTAAAAAGCAGAGATATTACTTTGCCAACAAAGGTCTGTCTAGTCAAAGCTATGGTTTTTCCTATAATCATGTATGGATGTGACAGTTAGGCCATAAATAAGGTTGAGCGTAGAATAATTGATGCTTTTGAACTGTGCTGTTGGAGAAGACTATTGTGAGTCCCTTGGACTGCAAGGAGAACCATTCAATCCTAAAGGAAATCAATTCTGAATATTCCTTGAAAGGACTGATGATAAAACTGAAGCTCTGAGACTTTAGTCATCTGATGACAAGAACTGACTCATTAGAAAAGCCCCCGATGCTGGGACAGATTGAAGGCAGGAGGAGAAGGGGATGACAGAGGATGAGATGGTTGGGTGACATCACTGACTCAGTGGACATGAGTTTGAGCAAGCTCTGGGAGATGGTGAAGGACAGGGAAACCTGGCGTGCTGCAGTCCATGGAGTTGCAAAGAGTTGAACACGACCGAGTGACTGAACGACTTCAACAATTGTTGATTTATGATGATGTGTTAATTCTGCTATATAGCAAAATGAGTCAAGTATACATATAGATACATTATTTTCATATTCTTTTCCATTATGGTTTATCACAAAATATTGATTGTAGTTCTCTGTGTTGTACAGTAAGATCTTGTTGTTTATCCATTCTATGTATAATATTTTGCATCTGCTAACCCCAAACTTCCAATCCATCCTTCCTCTACCCACTGCCCCGTCTGCAACCACAGTTCTGTTCTCTATGTCTGTGAGTTTATTTCTGTTTCGTAGATAAGTTCATTTGTGTCACTTATTTTATTTTATTATAAATTTATTTATTTTAATTGGAGGCTAATTGCTTAACAATATTGTATTGGTTTTGCCATACGTCAACATGAATTTTAGATTCCACATGTAAGGCATATTATATGGTATTTGTCTTTCTGACTTCATTTCTTTTTTAATTTATTGAAATTTTTAATGTTTTGAAAATGCTAGCTCTCTGAATATACCTTATTATTACCTTGCCTTGTCATTTATTGTTCATAAAATAGCTTCAGATTTTTTTCATAAAAATCTCCAAACCAAAAGAAAAATATTGATTGTATTTGGAATCAGCTTCTACTATTTAAACTAACACTGTAAACATGTAACTTTTATCTATGGTAATCCTGTTTCATGAAGATTCTAAATGCTAAAGAATTCCTTGGAAGGAAAGTGAACATTTAAAGTGTAAAAGTGTTTTGATATCCATTATTATTAATTTTTGAAGTGGCAAATGACTTTGATTTATTATCAACATTTAATAAATATTTTCCAAATATTGATAATAGCCACCTGATGTGTATCATTGACATATTTTTTAAAATATATTATTTGTATGTCTCAAAATTATGAGATATCTTGGGTTAGACTTGTTTACCATGGCTAAATCTGTTGCTCACTTCTAAAGACTGAATTGAATTCTCTTTGTCACATTTGAAGGTATTAGTCATTTAAGGTTTTTGCTTTTTTCAAAGTCTTCCTCCCACTCCCAGACCTGGTACTTTTTCATAGCAGATCTCATGCCTCTGCTAGCCTCTTAACTTTATCTGAATTTTATTTGTTTGTGTATATTCCTTTATTAATTAAGTTAACTCTACCCTGGATACTTCTTCACCTACCACCCCAAGTTTTCACCTTATGCTTAAGGCTCTCAGATCTTCTCACTTCTCTCCTCTGAACTCCAGAACCATATTATCAAAATGGTATTGGAAATCTCTACTAAGCTGTTCTACAAATACTTTAAACTCAGCTTATCTAAGTAAGACTTATCATTTTTCATTTTCCCCTATTCCACCTGATCCCAGCCCCATGTTTCCCCACTAGTACTTGAATAGGCTGGGAACACAGACCTCATCCTATAGATACTATCTTCCTTCTCAGATTATCTCCCACAGTATTCATCAAGGCTTATCAAGTGTCTCACTCTATATCAATGCCAACCCCTTTCTATTTTAACTTCTCATATTCTATTAATAGGAGCCGGAAAATAACAAAGTTACGTAATTCTAGACTCTCTAGGGAAGAGCTAAGTGAGAAAATGCAGTAGTCAAACTCAACAAGCATTATATGTTCTGTCAAACTGTGGTGGTTCCATCTGGTTATTTTGGACAGCTGAAGCAGACTCCCTAACACTCAAATTCTCAAGGGAATGAAGAGTGATTACACATTTCTTCTGCACTGCTGTCAATTTCCATAGTCTGACATTCAAGACTCTCCCAGATCAACTCATCTACCTTTATTTTCCTTTTGTCCTTCTATTACTCTGTACTACAGACAGACAGAACTGTTTTCATTAAGTAAGTGAAGTCACTCAGTCGTGTCCAACTCTTTGCAACCCTATGGACTGTAGCCTATCAGGCTCCTCTGTCCATGGGATTTTCCAGGCAATAGTACTGGGGTGGATTGCCATTTCCTTCCCCAGCGGATCTTCCCAACCCAGGGATCGAACCCAGGTCTCTTACATTGTAGACAGACACATAACTGTGTGAGCCAGATACTAATACTGTTTTTATTATTCATACTTAAATCATAATTTCTGTGGCTAAGTATCTATTCCAAATTTTCTTCCCATATAGACCTGTAACCTGACTCCTACAAATATAGTCTTACTGTTCCTGGATTGGGTCAATTCTATCACTTCTCTTATCATTTTATACACTGGAATTCACTTATTTACAGGATGGTTTTTCTCTTTTATAATTTCTTAAGAAATAGTTTATATTTTCTCTGTATCCCTACATCTTTTAGTTTTTGGAATTTGAATATTTAAATATTTTAGATGAATAAATGGTTTTTATTAAGGATTACTGAAGTATGAAAGTAATTATTGACCAAGATTTTATATTATGGTAAAACAACCTAAAATTTGCTATTTTTTGACTGTACAGTTTAATTGTGTTAAGTATATTCATGTTATTGTGTAGCTATTAACACCATCCGTCTCTGGGACTTTTTCATTTTTCCAGACAGAAACTTTCTACCTGTTAAATCAAAACTTTCCATTTCACAATAACTAGCCCCTGCCCCGGGGAACCACCCTTCTACATTCTGCCTCTATGAATTTGACTACTCTAGATACTTTGTGTAAGTAAAATCACACAATGTTTGTCCTTTTGTAACTGTTTGTTTCATTTAGCATAGTATCCTTAAGGTTCATCCAGGTTCAGAATTTCATTCTTTTTTAAAATTGTATAGTTTTTCATTGTATGTTTATACCAACATTCTATTTATCCTTCATCTATCAGTGTGCACTTGGGTTGCTTCCATGTTTTGGCTGTTGTGAATATGCTTCTTTGAATATGAGTGTACACATATCTGTTCAAGTCCTTGCTTTCAGTTATCTTGGATGTATACCCAGAAGTGGAATTGCTCGATCATATGACAATTCTATACTTAACTTTTGAAGGAGTAGCTGCTCTACTTTTTTTCATTGTGCCTGTACTGTACAATTTTAAATTTCCACAAGCAGTATTCTCATTTCTCCACATCCTTGCCAATACTCCTTATTTTCTTCTTCTTTTTTTTTTTTTGGTAACAGCCCTTGTTTTTAGTAAGTGTGAGTGATATAACCTTGTAGTTTTTATTGCATTGCCCTCATAATTAATGATGTTGAGCACCTTTTCATGTGCCCATTGGCCATTTTTATGTCTTCCTTGGAAAAAATGTGTATTCAAGTCCTTTGCCTTATTTGTTAATAGAGTTGTTTATTTGTTTTTGTTACTGTTGAGTTATAGAAGTTCTTTTATACATTCTAGATATTAATCCTTTATCAGATATATGATTTGAAAATACTTTCCATTTTATGGATTGCTTTTTCACTCTGTTGATAGTGTCCTTTGGTGCATGAAAATTGCAATTTTGATAAAATCCAATTTATCTACATTTCATTTTTTGTCTATGAGTTTGGTGTCATATGTAGGAAATCATTGCCAAAACCAGTAGCATGAAGCTTTCCCCTTTTGTTTCTTGTAAGAGTTCTATAGTTTTATATCTTTGTTTAGGTCTCTGATCCATTTTGAGTTCATTTTTTTGATTGTGCTTGAAGGTAAGGGTCTAACTTCTTTTTTTCTGTATGTGGATATCCAGTTTTCTCAAAGAAAAAAGAAAAAAAACTATTGAAAAGACTTCTTTCTCCATTGGATGCTCTTGACACCCTTGTTGAAAATCATTTGAGTATACATTTGAGGGCTTATTTCAAGGCTCAATATTCTATTCTCTTTGTCAACATGTCTCTCATTATGCTGGTACCACACTGTTTGCTTACTTTGTAGTAAGTTCTGAAATCAGGAGATGTGAGACCTCCAACTTTGTTCTATTTCAAGGTTACTTTAACTATTTGGGATACTTTGAGATTTCAGATGAATTTTAGCTGTCAGCCAAATATCTTGTCTTCCTTTTGCTTGAAAATGAAGTCACTCAGTCGTGCCTGACTCTTTGCGACCCCGTGGACTATACAGTCCATGGAATTCTCCAGGCCAGAATACTGGAATCAGTAGCCTTTTCCTTCTCCAGGGGATCATCCCAACCCAGGGATCAAACCAGTGTCTCTCACATTGCAGGTGAATTCTTTAACAGCTGAGCATCAGGGAAGCTTAGTTACACAAATATCCAGAAGAATAAAAACAATTAGTATTCCATCAATTTTTAGAGTCAAAGAACTTGAATGTTTTTGGATATTAATAATACAAAAACCATTAGAATACAAAGAAGACAATGTTATATAATGGAAACAACCTTGGAATAGCAGTTGAGAAGTTGTGAGATTTTGGTTCTAACTTCTAACTAGCTTTGTGGTCATCAGGAAGCTATTTAATCCATCTGGGCCTCAGTTTCTTTTTTCTCATAGTGAGATCATTGAAATTGATTATGTCTAAGACGTGCTCTAACTCAGATTTGTATGAAAAGTAAAATCTTTGGAAACTCTGCAAGATAGTGTTTTAGTTCCTTTCCTTGCCTACTCCTAGCTAATATTATGGTTATGAGAAACAGTCTTTCTGTCCATCAAATGTATATTATGTGTATCTCTTCCTCTGGCAGAGGGGAATCTCTCTTGTGAATTCTGTTCATGCTCATGTTTGTTAATGTTCCATCAATCAGGAGATTGATGAGGTGGAAGTTTAACAAAAGATGAAAAATAAGTTGTACCCAGGTGTGCAGAAAGGAGTAAGTTGCATAAACAAGAAAAATCACAAGAGATTTAGCACCAGAGGCAAACAAGTATGAGAGGCCAGTCAAGGAAAGGAGGTGGGAAGCCTGTGGAACTGGAAAGTGTGACACTGGACTGCTGGAAACTGGGGCAGTAGAGGATACTTTTACTTAGGTATCTGAACTAGATTTAGGACTACCCACTTCTTTAGTTGCCTGGGGACCTAGAGATATAGAAACAGAGAAAAAGGAACTATTCCTGAAGTGTTGAAAGGGCAGAGGGAAGTATAGAAACAGGATGCAATTAGAAAGAGGAGGTAACATAGCATACACTCACCAAAGGCAGTTTAACAGATGGCAAGATGTGTAAGATGCTTATTGTGATGCTGGCCAGTAACTCTGTTTCCCCAGTGACTTAGTGGTAAAGAATCCTCCTGCAATGCAGGAGGCCCAAGAGAACAGGTTTGATCCCTGGGTCAGGAAGATCCCCTGGAGAAGGAAATGACAACCCACTTCAGTATTCTTGCCTAGAAAATTCCATGGACAGAGGAACCTGGCTGAGCTACAGTCCGTGGGGTTGCAAAGAGGCAGACACGACTGAACATGTACTTACCAAATACTCAGTAAAGTCCCCTAAGCTCATGAATGCTTTTGTATGAGAAACATTTTGGTGCCTGGGAAATCCCATAGACAAAGGAGCCTGATGTGCTACAGTCCATGGGGTTGCAAAAGAGTCAGATGAGGCTTAGTGACTAAACAACGACAATAGCAATCTGACAAAGGAATCTTTCATGCCTACATTCATGTAGCCTAATGCAAAGGCAACCCTTGGGAATTCAAGAACCTGGAGAATGTTAGACCATCAGACTCTCCAGAACTTTGGGGAAGGCTTTGGAAATTTACAACTTCAGGAGCTGGTGAAGAAAAAGGGTACAAGGTGATATTGGAATACCTGTGAAACAGAAAAGAGAGAAATTTCCTGTTGAACAGGCTGATTTCAGTGAGATTTACAAAAACGGTTAATTTTGTTTTCCTCCAACCGCTGCCTTCAAATTTGTCCTGTAGAATCTGCCTTCCTTTTCCCTGGACAGTATCACAGTCTTATTTTGTATTTTTTTTTCCCACTAAAAATAGTCTTATAGCTAATTCAAATTCACTTTTAGTTTATGCCTGTAATATAACAACTTCTCAATAAATACTAATTGACAGGATATTAAAAAAAAAAAAAAAAGAATCCGGTTCAGTCTAAGTCAAACCCTTGTTCTAATGTACATTTATCATCAGATAAGCGCTCACGTTACATTTGGGGTAGGAAAATGTGACTCTGTTTTGTTGTTTATTTTATATTCTTTTGAATAAGAAGAACAGTAGCTAAAACTTGAGTGCTAAACTTTGCATTTTATATGCATGCACATTTATTCTTTGTAATAAACTTACTGTTGCCTCCCTCATGTAAATGAGGGAACTGAGACTTAGAAGGGAAGTTTCTTTCTCAGAGGTCTTATTTTCATTGTTTCTTCCCCTGAATCTTTCCCATCAAGGCAGCATTTTACACGTATCATTTAGATTTCATTTTTAAAGTTTCACTCCATCAATTCTGGCCCATTGAGATCCTTCCAGTGTTTCTGTCATCCCACCTCTTTCTCCTAGCTCTTGAAGGCTGCCAGTGGATAAAACCTTCCCTGTCATCATCTCCGTTGTTGATAAAAAGGTTGAACAGATTGGTACCAAGAGCAGAGCCTGAGGTCCTCTGCCAGAGAATACTCCTCATGTTGTATCCATTTATCCTTCAACATTCTATGAGTGCTGTTTTCTTACAGGTTGTGAATTAACTCTCACTCAGCCCATTAAGAAAAATCTGGTCCACAGATTTTATCAAATTCTTTCTCCTTCTCTGGTATAACACATCTATCTCAAAGATAATATGGGAAAAAATTGCTGTTCTATGGGCAGATGTGACGGTGGTGGAAAGAATACAGTATAGCTATGAAGCCTCTGTAAACTATTATTTATAGGTTCACAAAGGTGAAAATATCTCAAGGGGTCTCCCAATATGCTTTTCTTACCATTACATTAATAATTATATCATTTAATTATATAAGTCCTTATGTTTCTTAGTGACAAAACCTAGGGCCTGATGTTTAAATTTTCACAAAGTCAAAAGTCCTGGAGAAGTTCCCCTTATTAGAGCAAACATTTTCTTTTGTATCATTACCAAAAGATGTTTAATAGGAGATACTGATGTTCATTTTATAACCTAAAAACTACAGGTATGCTTGGAAAATCTCTGCTTTCTTTTAACTAACCTAATATGGATCTATCTACATTGAATTAATAAAATATCTCTTGAACATATTTTTAGCTTAGCTTTTAAAGTTAATGAGTTCCATATGTTTACCATTTAACTGCCTAAAATAACTATTTTTGAATTTCTAAATAATTTTAGTTTTGAAAAATAAGGATAGCACAAAATTAAATACATATCTTCCCTGTAGCTCAAATGTAACAAATCTTCCTGTAACACAGGAGACCTAGATTCTATCTCTGGGTCAGGAAGATCCTCTGGAGAAGGGAATAGTAGTCCACTCCAGTATTCTTGCCTGGAAGATTCCATGGACAGAGGAGCCTGGCAGGCTAAAGTCTGTGAGATCACAGAGTCAGACACGACTTAGCAACTATTACTACTGCTCCTACTGTTTATACAGTGCCTTATCCATAGCAGATACTCAATAATTACTTAGTTCAGTTCAGTTCAGTCGCTCAGTCATGTCCTACTCTTTGCGACCCCATGAATCGCAGCACACCAGGCCTCCCTGTCCATCACCAACTCCCGGAGTTCACTCAGACTCACGTCCATCGAGTCCATGATGCCATCCAGCCATCTCATCCTCGGTCGTCCCCTTCTCCTCCTGCCCCCAATCCCTCCTAGTATCAGGGTCTTTTCCAATGAGTCAACTCTTCGAATGAGGTGGCCAAAGTACTGGAGCTTCAGCTTTAGCATCATTCCTTCCAAAGAAATCCCAGGGTTGATCTCCTTCAGAATGGACTTAAGTAAAGAACTTTTGTGTTATATGGAAATCTACTACATTTTCTTTTCTGTATTTTAAAATGTCTTTCTTTGAGTGTCTAGGAGGGCATATTAGTTCTAGTCTTAATATTGGGAGAGTTCATTTATGTAAGTTTGAGGATTTTAAATACTTTAATCATATCTGTTTTTATCTTTCACTTTCTAAACTGTAGTCTCAGTTGTTCCCAATATAGTCTTGTATGAGAGGTATATACCATCCTTGCTCATTGTAGCTGTCCATTTCTGAACCTTTGCCAGATTAATTATATCTTTTCTGTTCTACACCTGATTAATCAGAATGTAAGCTTTCAGGTCTGAGTGACCATTATTGGTTGTTTTCAGGGCATCAAGATATTTTTGTTTGCTTTTCTTTGCTGTCATTTATCCTGACATATCTTTTTAAAAACCTTTCTAACTATTATATGCTAGTTTAACTCTTTAGAATAAGTAAGTCATTAGTTCAGTTCAGTTCAGTCACTCAGTCGTGTCCAACTCTTTGCAACCCCATGAATTGCAGCACGCCAGTCTTCCCTGTCCATCACCAACTCCCAGAGTTCACTCAGACTCACGTCCATCGAGTCCGTGATGCCATCCAGCCATCTCATCCTCGATCGTCCCCTTCTCCTCCTGCCCCCAATCCCTCCCAGCATCAGAGTCTTTTCCAATGAGTCAACTCTTTGCATGAGGTGGCCACAGTACTGGAGTTTCAGCTTCAGCATCATTCCTTCCAAAGAAATCCCAGGGCTGATCTCCTTCAGAATGGACTGGTTGGATCTCCTTGCAGTCCAAGGGACTCTCAAGAGTCTTCTCCAACACCACAGTTCAAAAGCATCAATTCTTCAGTGCTCAGCTCTCCTCACAGTCCAACTCTCACATCCATACATGACCACAGGAAAAACCACATCCTTGACTAGACAGACCTTTGTTGGCAACCTAATGTCTCTGCTTTTGAATATGCTATCTAGGTTGGTCATAACTTTTCTTCCAAGGAGTAAGCGTCTTTTAATTTCATGGCTGCAGTCACCATCTGCAGTGATTTTGGAGCCCCAAAAAATAAAGTCTGACACTGTTTCCACTGTTTCCCCATCTATTTCCCATGAAGTGATGGGACAAGTCATTAATATTATCTAAATACGCACCTTTCTGTTCCAAATGAATTTAATTTTTCTTGTTGTTTACCCAGTGATAAAGTTTGGCCACAGTTAACCAGGACTACTAGTCTTTTACATCATTAAAAACTCTTACTTCTATCACCTTCACACTTTTCTTTTTCTGAGTAAAAGAATATCTTTTTATAGATTCTGTCCTGTTTACAGTCTCAAAAGCCTGATTCTCTTTCATTGAAGCCTATCCACTTCAGACATATGTGTATATGTTTGTCCCAGTAAAGCCTCAGAAAAAGAGTTTAATGGATATAAATGGTAAAATACTAAAGTTCATATAAAGGGTGTGATGATGTTGGTATGTATTATTGGTGTGGGGTGGTTCATTCGGTAAGTTGTGTCCAGCTCATTGTGATCCCATGGACGCTAGCCCATTATGCACAAATTAAAGTATATTAGAAATGATTTAAAATTTGTTTTTAATGTTGTTTTCTGAAGGCAACAGGAATAAGAGACTTATTCATAAAACCAGAATTGAACACTCTATGCAGTTCTGTCGTCCTTTAAAATTTTCAGATAAAAGAGACTTTGAGGCTGGCCTCACACCTTCATCTAAGATTTCTCTGGAGTTTTCATCACTTATCCTAAGAAGCTCTTGTTCAGCAAATGAATTTTCAGAATGTTATTAAATTTAGGTTACTAGTTTCTTAGATTTGGTTTGAGATCTCTGAGGGGAAAACTCCAGAGCGTCACCATTAGCTACCCAATGCATAACGTCTGCTTTCAAAACAATGAGCAGGGAAATGTGACCCCGTGCTTGGGAATTGAAATCTTGCCAATTGCACTGAAGTGTTACATTCATTATGTCATACCACACACATCTGATAAGGGAAGACATAATGCTCTTGGATAGGCTCTTGTATACAAGAACTCTCTAGGTCAAGTAAAGGGCTGTTTTTCATTTAATAACTGAACTATGCAGGTGCTAATTTGGACCATATGTAGGACAATGCAGAAATATGTTACTCTGCAGTGGAATGGTAGCATGTGTGTGAGCTGATAGCAAAGGGGGGTTTTTGATTAATTAAGGTGACTATGCTCTGGTTAATTTAAACCGTGGAAATCAATTAACGTAACTTTGTAAAAACATAAAGCTTGCAGAAAACTGTCATAATGCTGAAATTTTTTCTGTTCCTTCTCTTCATACACCCTGACTTTTTGAAGCTCCCGGTGGACCAGTTCATCTGAGAGAAACATATTGGACACCGGGAAAGGCCAAATGAGAACTGAGGCAGCAATTGACTCCCTCATTACATATGCCTGCCATGGGATCTACATAGTGTATCTGGCACAAGAAATACTGAGTGATTCAGGTTCTTAATATTTTTCATCTTCTTGGGGAACTAAGTTAGAAAAGAGGGCCCCAGAGGTAACATGCTAAGAACCATTTTCAAGATTTAATTGCAAATTTGTACTAACCAACCAATACATAGATATAACCTATGTTTTGAGGATTAAATAAATCCATGAGAACTTTGATGAAAATTTCGTTTGAATGCTAACCCCTAAGAGAACTTTTTTATGTTGTTGACCTGTCTAGTGAAAGCCATGTTTCACAACCTTCTGCCCTCCAGTTGCTCATATGCCTCTCTAACATTTTTATATTTTCTTCTTGTTTGCTCCTTTTTTGAGATTCTGTTATAAAAATCCTCTTATTTTCACTACATGTTTTGTGTGCTCGGTTGCTCATTTGTGTCTGACTCCTTGAGATTCCATGGATTACAGCCTGCCAGGCTCCTCTGTGCTTTGGATTTTCCAGCAAGAATACTAGCGTGGGCTGCCATTTCCTATTCCAGGGGAATCTTCCCGACCTAGGATCAAACCTGCATCTCTCGCATCTCCTGCACTGACAGGCAGATTCTTTACCACTAGTGCCACCTGGGAAGCCCTGTTACATATACTATTCTCCTACTAAAATCATCATTAGAGATGAGTAATATTTTGGTTCATTATGATCATACAAAGGCTTGTGAAGAAAAATTGTTATTACCCTACTGGGTACAGAAATGCTGCTCCCCAAGAGGAAAAGGGGGATGGTGGGATAAATTGGGAGACTGGGACTGACATATATATGTGTATGTATGTATATATATATACACACATATATATGTCTATATATATACACATACATACATACATATATATATATGCATATATACACTATTGATACTATGTGTAAAATAGATGACTAATGAGAACCTACTATACAACACAGGAAACTCTATGTTCTGTGGTGACCTAAATGGGAAGGAAATTCAAAAACGAGGGGATATATTTAAACATATAGCTAATTCACTTTGCTGTACAGAAGAAACTAACACAATATTGTAAAGCAACTGTACCCCAATAAAAAAAGAAATCTGCCCCAGTTCTCACTATTTCATGGGTTTTCATTGCTATTGCACAATGATAGGATTTATTGAGTAGTGGCAGCACTTAGATGCCATTCTTAATTCTGAGAAAAAAAGATTTCCAGAGAATATAATGATTGTCCATATCTTTGGCACTTTATCAGGATATGAACTTTCCTGAGTCTAGATTTCTACTGTGATGTGAAGCATCTGTCCTGAAAAATGAACTAAATTTCCTCCAAAGATGCATGTAAAACTGATATCCACCCTCCAGTGTAGTGATTTGTAGACCATGTGCATGGTGTAACATTATTGTTTTTCCCTTTATACTTACAACAGAAATCCCCTGAGTTATCTGCCTTACAGACATGTTCCTATTTCTCTAGAACTTTCTAATTGAACTTATCACCTCTGAAACACCCACACCTATCAGTTTCATCAATCTCTACAAAATGTACTTTGCAAATGTTACCCCTTCTCCTTAGAAAACACTCTTGCCTCTAAAATAAATCCTGAAACTCAAGTTGGAGAATCAAGTCATCATGCCATGTGGCCCAACTTACCAGTCCACTTTCTCTCCTGCCGCCATCTAGTGTGTCTCCACTTGAGCAAGGGTGACCCATCACCGGACTTCTGAAACTATTTGGTCAGCTCTTCTCTAATCTGTGCTCGCCCAGTTCCATTTCCCTGGAATGTGCTCCTCCCTCCGCTCTATTTATTAAACCTCGATATTTCACATTCTTATCTCAAACTCCAGCTCTACCACCCATGATATCCTCAGCCTCAGAACTCTTGAAATTAGTTATTGTAGAATCTCAGAAGTTTCATACCTAAAGGGAGCTTTATAAGTGACCTGTCTTAATAAACTCATTTCAGTAAGAAAACTGAGAGCCATGGAAGATAAAGTTAACAGCTTGCTATTGCAAAAAGCTTAAAAAATACACAGAGAAAGGTTTCATCCCTGGGGAGAGGAGGAAATCACAACTGTAAATTCTTTCAGATTGGGCTTTGCATCTTATACTTGTCACCTACAAGTATGAAACGGGTGCTTTGTAAATAATTTGATGATGACATCCTGAGAAGCTTTACATGGTAGAATATGGTGAGCATTTTTAATCATCCAAAGTAAAGGCTACGTAGAAAACATAGAGGACTGGCTTCCATCATTAGAAATGCTGCAATAAAAATAATTTGTAAAAATTATCCATTCACTTCAGCAGATTAGTGCTATCAAAAACAGTTATTAGTAGCTATCAAAACCAGCTGCATTTAATCATAATGGAAGCTAGTGCTAGTACTTACTATTTATACATAAAAATGATTTTAAAAACTTCTATTTTAAAGTTTGTTATGAATAAAATTGTCACTGCCCTAACAATTGTGGTATTTCTGCCTCACCACTTAATATTGGAAATACAACAGTTGAGTTCTGAAAGTCACACATGGAGTACATTCTTTGGAATCTTCTTTGTTTGATCACTGCTGAACAACATGCAAAGCTTTGTATTTTTTCACCTGAATAAATAGTGCCCTGCATTTCACCCTTTGAGGTCAATACATATGTCTCACAAGACAGGCGTTCTTCAGCTCTTTTCCTGCAGATTCTAATGAAAAGCAAAAAGCTCAGCACTTATACCACCTGAGAGTGGAAGGGCCTGTGTTTCTTATTCTTATTTTGCAAGGCAAGATGGTGATCTCCACTAGTTTTATATGTAGTGATATTTTCTCACTAGAAAAGAACTGTATGTATCTATATGCCTCTCTCAATTTTGTTTATCTACCAACATAGCTTTAAAGCAGATGACTTGTCAAATACTCTGAATATTTGAATTTCATTGTAATTTGCAATAACCAGTGTGCAAAAGAGTTGCCAATATATACAGTGTTTGTGAAACTAATGATTATTTATCAGGATAATTAATGTTCAGTTGATATCTTGAATTCTAACTTGGCAGTAACCCTTTAAAAAGTTTCAGCTTTCATTAGAAATCTTTTATTTATTATTTATAAATGTTAATTGTGGGTAAGAAAACTAGTTTACTATTTTAAAGAATCTCAGATCATCTATAACATGTATTTAGTTGAAAGTGTTTGTTTTGGACCTGTCTTGAATTTGACACTTTTTAAAATAACATAAAGAAAAACTACTGTGATTTAATTGTGCATAACAAATGTATGATAAGTTTTAGAGTCCAAAGCGGAAACAAAAACTTTATTTGCATAGCTTCAATGAGTCTCCATAACTCGACCTTTTTTTTAGACACAGGGGAGCTGAAATTTTTCTAATGGTTACTGGATATTTAAGGTTTGCTAACAAATACTATACACTCTGTAGTATTTGGAAATGCCTCATAGTAGCGTCATTAGGCAAATTAAGTTTTCATTTAGATGTGATGAGAGCGAAGTACATATGAATGTGCACATGGTTTTTTTTATTTGGGCACAGGGAAATATTTCTATAGTACATTCACACTTCGTCATTCATGTGGTGAAATACTAGATGTGTTGTTAATTAATAGTGTGGACTACTCTGGATAATCTTAGATATATTAGAAAACTGATTTTATTAGCCGATCTTACCAACTAAGTCTAGTGATAATATATGGACTGCTAGAAACTTCTTGGGGTTTTGTTTGTTTGTTTGTTTGTTTTTTAAACACCTAGAGTTTTCCTACTTACTTTATTCCAGGGGCAGCTTCCTCAATGTCTTGAGGTCCAATTGCCATTCTTGGCAGATACCATCACTACCCAGATGGAACAACCTGTATTCTGTGACTGCGTGCTAAGTGGCTTTACTCATGTCCAGCTCGTCTGGACTGCAGCCCAGCAGGCTCCTCTGTCATGGTATTCTCCAGGCAAGAACACTGGAGTGGGTTGCTATGCCCTCCTCCAAGGTATCTTCCTGATCTAGGGATCAAACCCACATCTCTTATATATCTTGCATTGGCAGGCAGTTTCTTTACCACTAATATCACCTGGGAAGCCCAACCTGTGTTCTATCCATCTGCATATTCTTTTTAAAATGAAAATCTGGCCCAAATGGAAATGAGCATCTGCGTAAATTTTGTTTGTATTCTCCCCACCACCAAATCCTCAAATGATCCCCTCTTTTAATAGGCTAGAGTTGACTGTATCAGAAATTGACCAATATAAACCACATCATTATCATCTTAAACGCTATAAAAACTTGGACATAGACAAATCAAAGCCTCATATATGTAGAATTTTTAAAACTATAGAAGAACAATTTGATTCACTATGCCTTAAAGTTACTAATTTCAGTGTTATTTGTTTGTTTACTGAGTCATTTGTTCAGTGGACATGTAAGAAAGAGAAGAAAATGGATTGAGTCTGTGGACTTCCTGCCCCATGCAAAGGAGGACCTCCTAACATCAGTCAAAAGTGACAAATGATAATCAAATACTAAGATAAGAGACAGGAAAATAAAGAAAGCACCTGATCTGTAAAAGTACAGTGAGTCCAAAAACTTCATCACCTGGTCTCAAAAGTAATTCTGTCTTTAATAATTACTGTCTACTGAGTTCTAGATAGTAAAGATACAGAATGGTGAATAAGGATCTAGAACAGTGAGTAAGGATATGGACATTGAAGAATTAGAGCAGAAGGCTTCCCTGGTGATTCAGTGGTAAAGAATCTGCCTGCCAATGGTTCAATCCCTGGTCCAGGAAAATCCCCCCATGCTGCAGAGCAACTAAGCCCATGTGCACACACAGCTCCTGAGCCTGTGCTCTAGAGCCTGGGGGCCGCAACTACTGAGCCCACATGCCTCAGCTGCTGAAGCCCATATACCCAAGAGCCTGTGCTGCACAACAAGAGAAACCACTGCAATGAGAAACCACGCACCACAACTATAGGGTAGCTCCCACTTGCCACAACTAGAGAAAAGCCCGCACAGCAATGTAGAACCAGCACAGCAAAAAATATATAAATCAATGTTCAAAAAAGTATTTTTTTTTTTTAAAGATGTAGAGCAGAAGATACCACAAAGCCCCTCTTTCTGTATAATTTATGTTCTATTTTGAGGAGACAGACACTAAACACATAAATAAAAATAAGCTTGATCATTTTATGGGATAATGCAAAAGGAAGTAAAAACAAGGCATGATAAAAACTTACAATGGGTGGTCATGGAAGGCTTCTCTGAGACAGTGGCATTTGAGGGGAGGGCTGCTGCTGCTGCTGCTGCTGCTAAGTCACTTCAGTCGTGTCCGACTCTGTGCGACCCCATAGATGGCAGCCCACCAGGCTCCTCTGTCCCTGGGATTCTCCAGGCAAGAATACTGAAGTGGGTTGCCATTTCTTTCTCCAGTGAATGCATGCATGCTAAGTTGCTTCAGTCGTGTCTGACTCTGTACGACCCTATGGACAGCAGCCCACCAGGCCTCTCTGCCCATAGGATTCTCTAGGCAAGAATATTGGAGTGGGTTGCCATTTCCTTCTCCAGAGAGGAGGGCTGCATGTCTAGAAAAGCAGAGGAGGGACTGATGGAAGTGTTCTAGGCAGAAGGAAGAGTAAGTGTGTAGACCTTGAGGCATAAATGAGCTTAACGTGCTTGAAGAAGTAAGAAAGGCCAATGTGCTTGAACGGCAAGTGCTGGGAAGAGGAGTATGAGAAGAGGGTGGGAGCGGGTGGCCAGACACAAATCACACGTGACCTTTTGTGAAGAGAAGCAATTTGAATGACAGTCTGTCGTGTCAGTGGAAAAGATGAAGTGAAGTTCTGTACCCTTGAAACATATTGATATTGAGTACACACCGCTGTATTTAAAATGGGTAATCCTTGAGGACCTACTGTATTACACAATGGAACTCTGTTCAATGTTATGTGGCAGCCTGGATGGGAGGGGAGTTTGGGGCAGAATGGATACATGTGTATGTATGGTTGAGTCCTTTCGCTGTTCACCTGAAATATCACAACATTGTTAATCAGTTATACCCCAATACCAAATAAAAAGTTTTTTTACAAAGTATTATGGAAAACAACTGTAAGATGTTATGGAAATATTTGAACGAACGTTTTGGCCAACCCAATATAAAGACTAATGCTCTTATAAAGATTTGAATAAAAGTAGAGTTAGAATGAACAGTAAGCTCACTGGACCTCAGAAGTCATTTAACAGTGATATTTAAATTTTGCAACTTCTTTCTTCTTTACAGTAGGTGCCTTAGGCTCCCTGACACCAGGGGGTATAATTGATATACCTCGCCACCTGGCAACCTGGTTGTGACTAAGATTAGTCAATATTATCTCTAACATGTTTATGACAGACTTCTTCCAAACAAGTTCTGCATCTGCTCTGTTGTACTGGGCAGGCTCTCTGTTGGGCTGTGGGTGGCCTGTCAACATTTCACTCTATAGCACTTCATTGCTGTTTCAACAGATACCATGTTATCTGTGGCTGCTTTTCCAGACCCAACAATTCCCAACCAATGGCCACATTGCTTCCAGATGCAGGAAGCACACTTACTATTCCACCAGGCAGTGCCAGAAACACTCAGAATCCCCATAGTGCCCAAGATGGGAAGCAATCTGTGGCAAAATGGATAACGGGAAGGCGACTTTCTCTCCTGTGACTTAGGCTTTATTAGAGGATCCCGAGATGCTGTTAGCTGTTATTTTACAGCTTCTTCAGTTGTTGTTCAGTCACTAGGTTGTGTCTGACTCTTTGCAATCCCCATGGACTGCAGCATGCCTGCTTCCCTGTCTTTCATTATCTCCCAGAGTTTGCTCAAAGTCATGTCCATTGAGTTAATCCTACCATCTCATCCTGTTTCCCCCTATCCTCCTGTCCTCAATCTTTTCCAGCATCAGGGTCTTTTCTAATGAGTTGGCTCTTCACATCAGGTGGCCAAATATTGGGGCCACAATTGGCGCAGTCTTCCACAATTCCTCAATCTTCCTACATTCAGCTATGACATTGACAATTTTTGTCACGTGTGTGTTAGTCCCTCAGGCATGCCCAACTCTTTGCAACCCTGGGGACTGTAGCCCGCCAGACTCCTCTTTCCTTGGGATTCCCCAGGTAAGAATGCTGGGGTGGGTTGCCATTTACTCCTCCAGGGCATCTCCTGACCCAGGGATAGAACCCAGGTCTGCATTGCAGGCAGATTCTTTACCGTCGAGCCACCAGGGGACAGAAAATTTTGTCACGTCAGGTACTATTCATATTTTTGTCTTCAGTTGTTATAGGCAGTCAAGTTCCAGAAGAAACAGTTGAAGAAATAGTCATTGTGATCTATTTGGAACAGCTCCTTACTTCTGATAGCCAAAGGCTTTGTTACTAATGCAAGTTCATTTGTTGTACATTGCCATGTGGATTTGCTACTGGTGCCTCAACCACAATATGTCCAAAATTAACTCGTTGTGTTATCTTTCACACTTACCTGGACTCCTAATCTCCTGTCCTTTTTTTCTTTTTTGTCTAGTTTTTGGTTTTTTGAGTTTATTTATTTTTTGTCCTTATGTTTAAACTCTCCGAGTCCTCTGCTTAATAGATTGCTAGGTTATCACACATAGCTGAATTTCAGCTCTGGACACAGTCTATACTCAATTTGGAACTCCCTAGTTACACATGTGGATGAAAGTGACAAGAATTGGCACTGAAGAGGTAAGCAGTTTCTGATATTGAAACTTAGTTTTTATACTCAAAGTTAATTGGGACCATTGAAGCAGGGAAGTAACTCATCAGAATTTAATATTAGACAGATCCTTTTGGCAGGATTAGGGTGGGGGTTTGAAAAGAACTAGAAGCAAAGAATGTAGTAACCATACAGGTGAGATAAAATGAGAATCTGAAGAGATCTCTTTGTAAGATATACAGGAGCTAAAATGTGCAGAGTGTGGAATACTAACACAATAAAGGAGGTGAAAAGGAAATTGAGAAGCTAAATGTGACTTTCATCTTCTTGGCTTCCAAGTTGAGGTCAAAAAAGTAAAGTTTGCTTAAATGTACAGATTCACAGGCAGAACACTGGTTTTACTACTTACTAGGCTGTGTGACCTTGGGCAAGTTACTTAGGCTTCTCTTCATTAGATATGGATAGTTATTACTTCCTAGGATTTTTTGGGACCACTAGTGAGTTAATGTTTGTAAATTCTTAGAACAATACTTGGTATGCAGTAAAATTTAAATAGTTTTAGTTTTGCTGTTGTTCAGTTCAGTTCAGTTGCTCAGTCGTGTCTGACTCTTTGCCACCCCAAGAAATGCAGTACGCAAGGCCTCCTTGTCCATCACAACACCTGGAGTTTACTCAAACTCATGTCCATCGAGTCAGTGATGCCATCTAACCATCTTATTCTCTGTCATCCCATTCTCCTCCTGCCTTCAATCTTCAAATGATTCAGCTCTTCGCATCAGGTGGCCAAAATATTGGAGTTTCAGCTTCAGCATCAGTCCTTCCAATGAACTCCCAGGACTGATCTCCTTTAGGATGGACTAGCTGGATCTCCTTGCAGTCTAAGGGACTCTCAAGAGTCTTCTCCAACACCACAGTTCAAAAGTATCAATTCTTCGGAGCTCAGCTTTCTTTATAGTCCAACTCTCACATCCATCCATGACCACTGGAAAAACCATAGCCTTGACTAGACAGACCTTTGTTGACAAATGTCTCTGCTTTTTAATTTACTGTCTAGGTTGGTCATAACTTTTCTTCCAAGGAGTAAGTGTCTTTTAATTTCATGGCTGCAGTCACCATCTGCAGTGATTTGGTAGCCCCCCAAAATAAAGTCAGCCACTGTTTCCACTGTTTCCCCATCTATCTGCCATGAAATGATGGGACCAGATGCCATGATCTTAGTTTTCTGAATGTTGAGCTTTAAGCCAACTTTTTCGCTCTCCTCTTTCACTTTCATCAAGGGGCTCTTTAATCCTTCCCTTTCTGCCATAAGGGTGGTGTCATCTGCATATCTGAGGTGATTGATATTTCTCTTGGCAATCTTGATTCCAGTTTGTGCTTCATCCAGCCCAGTGTTTCTCTTGATGTACTGTGCATATAAGTTCAATAAGCAGGGTGACAATATACAGCCTTGATGTACTCCTTTTCCTCTTTGAAACCAGTCTGTTCCATGTCTAGTTCTAACTATTGCTTCCTGGCCTGCATACAGATTTCTCAAGAGGCAGGTCAGGTGGTCTGGTATTCCCATCTCTTTCAGAATTTTCCACAGTTATTGTGATCCACATAGTCAAAGGCTTTGGCATAGTCAATAAAGCAGAAATAAATGCTGTTGTTATTTGTATTTAATGTAGTATTATTTTAATATTATAAAATGGGTGGTAATGGTGCTGCTAATTGGAATGAGCAATAGAAGAGGCAAAGTACATGAAAATTAAGATTATGTTTTAATTTAGACTTACTGAGTCTGAGATGTCAGTCATGTTTCCAGGTAATGAAGTACTACCAGAAGATGAGCCTGCAATTCTAGCAAGGGCTCTGGATAGAAGAATGTTAAGTAGGCTAAGGTTGCCTTCAAAAATGTGCTAGGGTTTGGGAACTAAACAGAAACTAGTGTATTCAGGAATAAATAAAATGAGAATGTGGTGATAGAATATATAGCACATTCTTTCAAGAAGTTATAGAAGAGAGAAAAATAGGTATGACAGTAGCCAGAGAGAGGAAGAAGTTTTTTTAAAGCTTTTAAAAATAAAAGTTTTAAATATTTAAGTGAAAGAATAGCTTTAATATATTTATAGACTGAGTTTGTATAAAACCAGAGGAGGGAAAGGAAAGGAAAATGCTTAATAAAAATTAAGATAAAAGCTAATATTAACTATTTACTAATGGAAAAGACATTTATTCTGAGTCAGCCACTGTTCTAAGCATTTACGTGAATTATCTCACTGGACCCTCAGAAGCAAGCAAGATGGGTACCAGATGAGGAATCTTGAAGTCTAAGAGGCTAAGCTGGAGTGCGTGACCTTGAACCCAGGACTGCCTGTTACTAAAGTTGTTATCTCTAGGTACTATATGATTTTGCTTCCCATACTTGGAACGAAAGGGATAATGGACAGTGATCCTAAAAACAATAGTAGAGATTACAATAAAGAGAAAAAAATGGAAAAATAAAGGTAATAATCTATAATGGAGAGAATGTAAGAGAAGTGTGTATATATATATTTATACATGTGGATCACTTTACCGTATACCTGAAACAAACACGATACCACGAATCAACTGCATTTCAATAATAAAATTTTTAAATGGAAAAATCAAAAGCATCAAATAGTTGAGGATATGATTTAAGAATCTTTGGCTTGGGTTAGAAAGAAAGATATTAAATGAGTAAGGGGATACAGAAAACAGGATTTCTCATACCTTCAGCTCAGTTCAGTTGCTCAGTCATGTCCAGCTCTTGGCGACCCCATGGACTGCAGCACTCCAGGCTTCCCTGTCCATCACCAACTCCTGGAGCCTGCTCAAACTTACGTCCATCAAGTCAGTGATGCCATCCTTCTCATACCTTGGCCCCTGTGAAAATAGAAATTATATTTGTATTAAAAATGTCTAAATTCTGATATTCAATGATCAAATCCTAGTTACCAAACAAGTTTAATGAACTTACTTGTTTTTTAAAAAATACCTAAATTTTTTGGTTCTCTTGAAACAGTGCCAAGACCCCTTTGGCTATAAGGATTGAAAATGATATTTAAAAGTATTAAACCTAATCTAGATGCATGGAATGCAGGGGGCGGAGGGAAGTCCTAGAGGAAGGACTTGGATATATATACATATATGTATATGTATACATATAGCTGAGTCACTTCATTGTACAGCAGAAACTTTACATTGTAAACAACTATATCTCAATTCCAAAAAAGAAATATATTTACATTAAAAAAGTAATAATCCTAGATGAGAGTCCATTTATCTATACTGGTTTTAGGCAAAAAAAAAAAAAAACAAAGAGATTTACTGGTGTGTCTTTTTTTTTTTTTTTTTTTCCACCAGAGTTTAAATGTGGTTAACAGGGTAATTGTTAGCAGAAACCTTTTCCTTATGGCAATGTTGGTGGGCTTTAAATTCCCTTGTACTTAAATTATCTGTTTTCCCCCTTGTTTTAGCTATGCAGTATTTAGTCCAGAGGGGGGAAAAATTCCTACTGATTCATACCAGGCTTATAAAACAGAATGTGTGCGTCTACTTTTTATAGGCAAATGAAATAGAATGATTATAAACAATGAACTTGCCAACGTGATACTGCTAATCAGCTTGTTAAACAAAATCCATACCAAATGCCAAATACCTGCCATCTTGTTAAGGAACAGTTTGTGTTCTTTGTATATGGCCAGATATGATTCCCCAGAGATTTGATGCTATGAGGCTGGAATTCAATTTGTATGTGGTTAGGAATGATATTAGGTTCTAGACACACTGCCAGGGCATATCTTTCCAAACAGGTGGGAGAATGAGGCAAGAGTGGAAAAACTCTACAGTGATGCTTGAGGAGATGCATAAATAGATTTATTTTTATAATAGCCTTTCAAGAATCTTCTTAGCCCTTTTCCATTACTCAAGTTAATCACAAATTTAGGAAGTTCTCTTTACATACTTTGTATTTTCCTTAGCTTAATGCAGTGTAGAGGATGTAATTCAATGTTTATAAATATTCATTTTTCAGAAACTCTTTTTACGTAAGTTTCATGAATCCATATTTAATTTACTTCATTTTCCCCTTCTGTTAAAGAGACATTTAACAATTAAAAAAACGTATGGCACAGAAAATTTGTCTTGGAAATTCTGCAGAAGTAAATTACTTCTCTGCTTTAATATACTGCACTAAGCTGCTTTTTTTAGTGGAATGAAGATAAATATCTTACCAAATGTCTAAAATATTGGCATCAGTGAAGGCTAATCTGCATGTCTGTGATTGATATTAGGTCATTCTAGAAAACTGTACTCAGATAAGACCATATGACTAGGGTCCCTTTTAAAGTTATGTGTCCCTTTTAAAGTCGTTGCTATTTGGGTAAATTCTGGAATTTTATTGAATATTTTTTCCTGGCCATTTTGCATTATAGCATCTGCTAAGTAAGAAATAAATGAATCTGCCAATATTTTGCATTTTGATTTTTAAAAAACAAACATATGATGTCTCAATTAAGTTTTCCTATATTAAGTATTTCACCCTAGTTAATTTCTAGTGGGATTTAAAATCCTATATCATATAACAAATAAGCCTCATCAGATAAATTGGAAATTATTCCAGTTGAGTCTGATTCATAGAGCATTTCGAGCTAGCCTTGGAAAAATTGACATAATGGAAGAAAAACTGCTTAACTTTCTGGAAAGATGTTATGGAAATAAACTGTGCTAATGCCATCTTTCACAGTTAGATCAACCTCCAGCTCGACATATACTCAGCTGTCTTTTTCCTGCTTAAGTCTATTTCACCCTCCATGACCTGTCCTGTCTTAGTGGGACTGGAGGGGAATCTACTCCCGCCTCTTAACCCAAACATAGCATTTGTCTGCTAATAAAGAAGTTAATAGGTCCTTCTGCAGGTTAACTTCAATTAACATCTGTAGTTTTCTTATTCATTAAACTGAAATCTCTGACCAAAGACTGGTCTTTGTTTGGACCTGGATCTACTGATCTGCTGTCTGTAACTAACACTCTACGACCTCGAGGAGATGTCAATTTCTGAAAGACTGGCTCAGCAAGTAAAGAATCCGCTTGCTATGTGGGAGACCTGGGTTCAATCCCTGGGTTGGGAAGATCGCCTGGAGAAGGGAAAGGCCACTCACTCCAGTATTCTGGCCTGGAGAATTCCATGGACTGTATAGTCCATGGGGGTCACAAAGAGTTGGACATAACTGAGTGACTTTCACTTCAGTCAACAGTACATGAATAATCTTGATCTTTCACTTCCATACAGAAAAATACTCAAATTTCTGCTCAGTTATTATAGAGCAATTTCTAATCTGAAAACCAGGTAAATGGATGCACACATCTGCTTATTACTGTGAGAAAACTGAACATCTCTTTTCTCAGGTTAAACTGTGATATTTCTGGAGAAAATGCTCCTTGCCTCTGTTGTCTGCACCAACCATTTCTACTGGGTCTTGGGAAAGGTGGCAACCTTTGGTGCGATTCTGTGATGAAAGAAGTGTGGGCCAGGTACTCATCTGACTGGGCAGATCCTGTCTGTTCCACTTTAGCTAAAACCCTTGACTTCTCTGGGCCACCTTTATTCTTCTTTATTCTTTTAAAATTAACTTAATCAATGTAGAGCATATGATGCAGTGTCCAGAACATTAGAAAAATCAGTAAGTCAAAAATCAGTAAATTAATGCATATAGATAGATATGCACATATCAGGTCAGCCTATGGACTTTGCCACAGCAGGCACCTTAAAGCTAACATATATGATAACTCCATGAGAAAACTTGAGTTTCCCTGGTGGCCCAGATGGTAGAGAATCTGCTTGCAATGCAGGAGACCTGGGTTCAATCCCTGGGTTGGGAAGATCCCCTGGAGAAGGGCGTGGCTACCTGCTCCAGTATTCTTTCCTGGAGATTTCCATGAACAGAGAAGCATGGTGGGTCTACAGTCCATGGGGTCTCAGAAAGAAGGACAGAAATGAGTGACTAATACTTTCACACTTTCATGAGGAAAGTTAGAGGAAATAGTGACAATTACATATATTTCTAAAAGATCAAATTTGTTTGGAAGGATAAATTACTGGTTCAATAAGTTCCCCATTATAGTTTAAACCACCTTGTGAAAGAATGTCTTAAATAGTCCATAAGAAATATTGTAAGTGGTGTTAAACAGTTACTTTTCCCCATTTTTAATTAGTATATCCTATGTTAATGGCTTATTTACACATTCAGATTTCTTTTCACTGCATTTCATAAATTAAGTGAAATATAAACTATGAAAATGTCAGTTATGATAGTGGTAAAGAAAGCTGTGAACTGTTATCATGTGATAAGTATGTAGATAATTAGAACTGGTCTAAAGGCAGAGGAATATAGAAAAATAAGTGATAGGATGTAGAAAAAGATGAGAATATGGGACTAAGAAGGATAGCTGAGGTCCCTGTCTTACCCATTTTCTTGAATTTAAAGTGTATTTTCATATTTTAGTGGCTTTAGAGGTTGTGAAATATTTCTTTGCTTAAAAATAAAAACTGTAATGAAACCACTGGATATACTACATAAATACTGATATTCTGAATTCTCTACCTGGAGAAGGAAATGGAAACCGACTCCACTATTCTTGCCTGGGAAATTCCATGGACAGAGATGCCTGGCAGGCTACAGTCCATGGGGTCACAAGAGTCAAACACAACTTAGCAACTAAACAACAACAGCCATCTATCATATTCTACTTTTCCAGCCCTTTTTCCTTTCTTTCCCTGCAACCGCCCAAGAAGATACACATATTTCCCTCCAAACACGTTGTCATTTTCTCTTACCTCTATTCTTCTATTTTGATGTCTATCTTAGTCCATCTTCAGCTGACGATATCCTGCACACTTCTTCATAGATCTAGACTAAGGCAAATTAAAAAGCCAGTGGCTGGAAAGGAAAAGAAGGAGAAAATGTAGATTCTCCTTTTAAAAGTTTGTTAGCAAAAAGAAGGAGAAAGGTGGGGATAATATTGAAAGTCCCTGAGGGAGATTTCTCTTTAACTTTTCTTTTGTCCTCATGGGTGTAGAGAATTTTGCTTTAGACTCGAAAACTAAGAGAGAGAAAGAGAAAATTGTATAGCTTGGGAAAATGAGAAAGCTTGATAGAGAAAAGCTGGAGGAGGTGAAAATAAACAGTAGGGACGTAAGATGGGGGTGTGTATCTTGCATCTAGGAGGTTATGTGTGATAAGGCTTCAAAGAAATGCTGTTAAGTTACTCATCTGCTTTGGGAAGTAAGGAGGAACAAATAGCTGAAGATGTATGTAGATAGGTGAAAGGTGAAGAATTTGAGTGAACTCATTATAATGGCCTGCATCTTCTCAGGAACTTAACTGCTGAAAATGAGAAATACAGGGTTGGAGGAGGATACTTCAGAAGAGTAGAAAAGTTCTGGAAGGGCTATCATAAGAAATAAGATAGGTTGTCAGCTGAATTTCAGGAATGCAAAGTTAAACTGAAGATCTAGTTGAGGTTAGTTGCATATAGAGATGATGCAAGTTGCAGTTAAGGATTCTCATATTTTGTTCATTTCTAAGAATAATGCATAATGCCGTACAGTTATATTTTATGATTAGGTTCCTGATAGATATAGCAGATAATAGGCATGATTACATGTCAGTGTTATTGTTGGCAGGCTTCCTTGTTGGGTCAGATGGTAAAAATCCCCAACAATGCAGAAGACCTGGGTTCAATTCCTAAGTTGGGAAGATCCCCTGGAGAAGGAGATGGCAATCCACTCCAGTATTCTTGCCAGGAGAATTCCAAGGACAGAGGAGCCTGGTGGGCTACAGACCATGGGGTCTGTTATTGTCGGCAAAAGATCAGACATTCCTGAAACTGTAGGAGCAGCATGCCTTTCTTCAAGCCTTTAATTTTAATAAAATGGATAAATATTAGTTGCTAAAACAATCTCATGTAATAGCAGCCTGTCCTAGATACAACTATATCTGCAGATGTACCAAGAACTTTTGGAGGTTTCAGTCAGTTCTGATACATTCTGTTTTAGAGAATATTGATATACATGGTTTTATATTATTGGAGTTGTCGGTTAAGAAGAACTAAGACTATAGGACTAAATGATTATTTTACCATTTTAGATGTGATGATAGAAATTGGATGAGCCTCACCCAGTTTTTGTATAGCTAGGAGATTGTATAGTCGTTGGCTTTAGACTTGACTACAGGTTCAAGTAGAAACTAGAAATGGTAATGACAGTGAAATCAGAGATGGTACAGACAGGAGTGCTAGCAGTTTTGTCTTGGAAAGAAGAAAGGAAGAACATGCAGCTTCCTCTTTGCCTATATCCCCAAGTACATAATAATAGGGTAATAGTAGCTGCTGCCGAAAATGGTCCACAACATTTATAACTGTTTGAACAATTAGTTTATTTCTTGCTCACAAAACAGTGCTGAGCTATTCCAGTTTAGTGGAAAGTAAGAAATGTTTCATTCCACTCAGTCATTCAGAAACCCGGCTTAATGGAAGTCTCTGTCATATTCAAGACATGGTTTCCAAGGTTGTATAGTTGTCTCCTTCCAATGGAAAAATGAGAAAGATCGTGGAAGTTGGCTTCTGGGAAGCCTGATTTGCTGATATAGAAGTGGAGCACATAGATTGTGCTGATGTTCTATTACCCAAAACTCTGTCATGTGGCCAAACCTAATTGTAAGGAAAGATAAGAATGTAACTACCTGTATGCCTAGGAGAAGAGGAAAAGAGGTATGAAACAACTCATAGTCAGTGCCATACTAACTGCTTAGTAAGTGTTGTGACAAAAGTTACTGGTATATTCACCTAATATGGAAAGTTATCTCCTACCTAACCCTAATCTCCATTTAAAAATTAGGAACGCATGGCTGGTTTCCCTTCAGTTGGCTCTTGCTTGAATACATTTTTAACAATTAACCTCATTATCCAACATTCAAAAACTGCTGAATAATTTTAGAATTCACCTACTCAACACCACTGCTACCAGTTCAGTTCAGTTGCTCAGTCATGTCGAGCTCTTTGCGACACTGTGGACTGCAGCACGCCAGGCATCCCTGTTCATCACCAACTCTTGGAGTTGACTCAAATTCATGTCCACTGAGTCGGTGATGCCATCCAACCATCTTATCCTCTGTCGTCCCCTTCTCCTCCCACCTTCAATCTTTCCCAGCACCAGGGACTTCTCAAATCAGTCAGATCTTTGCATCAGGTGGCCAAATATTGGAGTTTCAGCTTCAACATCAGTCTTTCCAATGAACATTCAGGACTGATTTCCTTTAGGATGAACTGGTTGCATCTCCTTGCAGTCCAAGGGACTCTCATGAGTCTTCTCTAGCCTCAAAGTTCAACAGCATCAATTCTTTGGCACTCAACTTTATGATCCAGTTCTCACATCCATACAAGACTACTGGAAAAACCATAGCTTTGACTATACATACGTTTGTCAGCAAAGTAATATCTCTGATTTTTAGTATGTTGTCTAGGTTCATCATACCTTACCTTCCGAGGAGCAAGTGTCTTTTAATTTCATGGCTGCAGTCACCATTAGCAGTGACTTTCAAGCCCAAGAAAATAAGGTCTGTCACTGTTTCTATTGTTTCCCCATCTCTTTGCCATGGTGTGATGAAACAGGATGCCATGATATTTGTTTTTGAATGCTGAGTTTTAAACCAGCTTTTTCACTATTCTCTTTTACTTTTATCAAGAGGCTGTTTAGTTCCTTTGGGTTTCTGCCATACGGGTGGTGTGATCTGCATATCTGAGGCTATTGATATTTCTCCTGGAAATCTTGATTCTAGCCTGTGCTTCATCCATGCTGGCATTTTGTATGATGTACTCTGTGTTTAAGTTAAATAAGCCAGGTGACAGTATACAACCTTGACATACTTCTGTCCCAGTTTGGAACTAGTCTGTAGTTCCATGTCCGGTTCTAACTGTTGCTTCTTGACCTGCATACGGATTTCTCAGGAGGCAGGTCAGGTGGTCTGGTATTCCCATCTCTTTAAGAATTTTTTGTAGTTGACTGTGATCCACAGTCAAAGGCTTTGGCCTAGTCAATGAAGCAGAGTAGATGTTTCTCTTGGAGTTATCTTGCTTTTTTGGTGATCCAGAGGATGTTGGCAACTTGATCTCTGTTTCTTCTGCATTTTCTAAATCAAGCTTGGACATCGGGAAGTTCTCAGTTCACATACTGTTGAGGCCTGGCTTGGAGAATTTTGAGCATTACTTTTCTAGCATGTGAGATGACTGAAATTGTGTGGCAGTTTGAGCATATTTGGCATTGCCTTCCTTTGGGATTGGAATGAAAACTGAGCTTTTCAAGTCCTGTTGCCACTGCTGTGTTTTCCAAATTTGCTGGCATATTGAGTGCAGCACTTTCACAGCATCATCTTCCAGGATTTGAAATAGCTCAACTGGAATTCCATCACCTCCACTAGCTTTGTTCATAGTGATGCTTTCTAAGGCCCACTTGACTTCACATTCCAGGATATCTGGCTCTAGGTGAGTGAGCACACCATCATGATTTTCTTGGTCATGAAGATCTTTTTTGTACAGTTTTCTGTGTATTCTTGCCACTTCTTAATATCTTCTGCTTCTGTTAGGTCCATACCATTTCTGTCCTATATTGAGCCCATCTTTCATGAAATGTTCCTTTGGTATCTCTAATTTTCTTAAAGAGATATCTAGTCTTTCCCATTCCACTGCTTTCCTCTATTTCTTTGCACTGATCACTGAGGAAGGCTTCTTATCTCTCCTTTCCATTCTTTGGAACTCTGCATTCAGATATGTGTATCTTTCCTTTTCTCTTTTGCCATTTGCTTCTCTTCTTTTCTCAGCTATTTGTGAGGCCTCCTCAGACAACTGTTTTGTCTTTTCACATTTCTTTTTCTTGGGGATGGTTTTGATCACTGCCGCCTGTACAATGTTACAAACCTTTGTCCATAGTTCTTCAGGCACTCTGTCTATCAGATCTGATCCCTTGAATCTATTTGTCACTTCCACTGTGATCATAAGGGATTTGAGTTAGGTCTTACCCAAATGGTTTAGTGATTTTCCCTACTTTCTTCAATTTAAGTCTGAATTTTGCCATAAGTAGTTCATTATCTGAGCTAAGTCAGCTCCTGGTCTTGTTTTTGCTGGCTGTTTAGAGCTTTTCCATCTTTGGCTGCAAAGAATATAATCAATCTGTTTACAGTATTGACCATCTGGTGATATCCATGTGTAGAGCCATCTCTTTTGTTGTTGGAAGAGAGTGTTTGCTATGACCAGTGTGTTCTCTTGACCAAACTCTGTTAGCCTTTGGCCTGCTTCATTTTATACTCCAAGGCCAAAATTGCCTGCTACTCCAGGTATCTCTTGACATCCTACTTTTGCATTCCTGTTTCCTATGATGAAAAGGACATCTTTCTTTGGTGTTAGTTCCAGAAGCTGTAGGTCATCATAGAACAGTCCAACTTCAGTTTCTTCTGCATTAATGTTTAGAGCATAAACTTGGTTACTGTGATATTGAATGGTTTGTCTTAGAAACAAACAGTGAGTGAGTGAGTGAGTGAAGTCGCTCAGTCGTGTCTGACTCGTTGCGACCTCATGGGCTGTAGCCTACCAGGCTCCTCTGTCCATGGGATTTTCCAGGCAATAGTACTGGAGTGGATTGCCATTTCCTTCTCCAGGGGATCTTCCGGACCCAGGGATTGAACCCGGGTCTTCTGCATTGTAGACAGATGCTTTACCATCTGAGCCACAGAACTTGGTTACTGTGATATTGATGGTTTGTCTTAGAAACGAACAGTGATCATTGTCATTTTTGAGACTGCACCCAAGTATTGCATTTCAGACTGTTTTTGTTGATATTGAGGGCTACTCCATTTTTTCTAAGAGATTCTTGTCCACAGTACTAGATGTAATGGTCATCTGAATTGAATTCACCCATTCCAGTCCATTTTAGTTCACTGGTTCCTAAACTGTCAATGTTCACTCTTGCCATCTCCTGTTTGACCGTTTCCAATTTACCTTGATTCATGGTCCTAACATTCCAGGTTCCTATGCAGTATTGTTCTTTACAGCATTGGAGTTTACTTCCATCACCAGTCACATCCACAACTGGGCATTATTTTTGCTTTGGCTCAGCCTCTTCATTTCTTCTGGAGCTATTTCTCCAACTCTTCTCCAGTAGCATATTGGAAACCTACTGACCTCAGTTCACTTCAGTTGCTCAGTCATGTCTGACTCTTTGTGACTCCATGGGCTGCAGCATGCCAAGGCTCCCTGTCCATCACCAACTCTTGGAGTTGACTCAAACTCATGTCCATTGAGTCAGTGATGCCATCCAACTATCTTATCCTCTGTCATCCCCTTCTCCTCCCACCTTCAATCTTTCCCAGCAGCTGGGACTTCTCAAATCAGTCAGATCTTTGCATCAGGTGGCCAAATATTGGAGTTTCAGCTTCAACATCAGTCCTTCCAATGAACATTCAGGACTGATTTTCTTTAGGATAAACTGGTTGGATCTCCTTGCAGTCCAAGGGATTCTCAAGAGTCTTCTACAACACCACAGTTCAAAAGCATCAGCTCTTCAGTGCTCAGCTTTCTTTATAGTCCAACTCTCACATCCATACATGACCACTGGAAAAACCATAGCCTTGACTGTACAGACCTTTGTTGACGAAGTAATGTCTCGGGTTTTTAATACGCTGTCTAGGTTGGTCATAACTTTCCTTCCAAAGAGTAAGTGTCTTTTTATTTCATGGCTTCAGTCATCATCTGCAGTGATTTTGGAGCCCAGAAAAAAAAGTCAGCCACTGTTTCCACTGTTTCCCCATCTATTTCCCATAAAGTGATGGGAGCAGATGCCATGATCTTAGTTTTCTAAATGTTGAACCAAAAGCCAACTTTTTCACTCTCCTCTTTCACTTTCATCAAGAAGCTCTTTAGTTCCTCTTTGCTTTCTGCCACAAAGGTGGTGTCATCTGCATATCTGAGGTTATTGATATTTCTCCCGGCAATCTTGATTCCAGCTTGTGTTTCTTCCAGTCCAGCATTTCTCATGATGTACTCTGCATATAAGTTCAATAAGCAGGGTGACAATATACAGCCTGGACATACTCTTTCCCGATTTGGAATCAGTCTGTTGTTCCATGTCCAGTTCTAACTGTTGCTTCCTGACCTGCATACAGATTTCTCAAGAGGCAGGTCAGGTAATCTGGTATTTCCATCTCTTTCAGAATTTTCCACAGTTTATTGTGATCCACACAGTCAAAGGCTTTGGCATAGTCAGTAAAGCAGGAGTAGATGTTTTTCTGGAAATCTCTTGCTTTTTCCATGATCCATCGGATGTTGGCAATTTGATCTCTGGTTCTTCTGCCTTTTCTAAAGCCAGCTTGTACATCTGAAAGTTCACAGTTCATGTATTGCTGAAGCCTGGCTTAGAGAATTTTGAGCATTACTTTGCTAGCATGTGAAATGGGTGCAATGGTGCGGTAGTTTGAGCATTCTTTGGCATTGCCTTTCTTAGCGATTGGAATGAAAACTGACCTTTTCCAGTCCTGTGGCCACTGCTGAGTTTTCCCAATTTGCTGGCATATTGAGTGCAGCACTTTCACAGCATCATCTTTTAGGATTTGAAATAGCTCAGCTGGAATTCCATCACCTCCACTGGCTTTGTTTGTAGTGATGCTTTCTAAGGCCCACTTGACTTCACATTCCAAGATGTCTGGCTCTAGATTAGTCATCACATCATCGTGATTATCTGGGTCATGAAGATCTTTTTTTTACAGATCTTCTGTGTATTCTTACCGCTTCTTCCTAATATCTCTGCTTCTGTCATCTTTCAGTGTCTTATCTTTTTGGCTTTTTATACTGTACATGGAGTTTTCAAGGCAAGAATACTGAAGTGGTTTGCCGTTCCCTTCTCTAGTGGACCATGTTTTGTCACAACTCTCCACCAAGGCTTGTCTGTCTTGGGTGGCGCTACACAGCATGGCTCATAGTTTCACTGAGTTAGACAAGGCTGTGATCCAAGTGATCAGTTTGCTTAGTTTTCTGTTTGTCATTTCCATTCTGTCTGCCCTCTGAGGGATAAGCATAAGAGGCTTGTGGAAGACATGTTCCATTACTATAAATGAGTCTTAATTACGATGAGGCAATGTAGAAAATTCTTGGTTTTTCAAGGAAACAAACTTTTATCCCCACTATGTGAGGAGAATGAGTGCGTTTTGACCTGAGAAATGGATAACAATATTCATTTGTTAAAGTAGTAGGATTTTATATATTTTTTCATTAAAAAATTTTTGCTATTGCTTCAGTATTGTTTATGCAATTAATAAAAGTCATTGCTTTTTAATGTTGAGTGCAGATTTCTCAAATGTGTTTTAAGTCTCCACATTATATTAATGTATGTATTATATTTAAAAGACTAGTATGGAATTTTCAAAAATCAGATTATAATTCTCTTACAGTTTTGACTTTTAAATATAAGCTCTTAGCAAGTAGCAAGTATGCCCAGATGCATTATTTTAAAAATTGTCATCTTTATTGGCCTTTGTTACTATGTAGTCTGTGTTATGTTTTAAGAAAATATTATTTATTTTTCTTATATTTGGGAGTCAGATTTGTGTGAACATATTAAAATATTAAAATCTTTAGTTAAGACAAATGAGAATATTCCAGAATCCCTGTATTATCTAAGGATTAAATGAAAAATTATTTACATTAAGTCTTGGTCACACTAGTTAGTACAGGCTTTAGTTTTAAGGAATAAAGATTTTGCCCAAAATAAAAGTTTTCTGGGTTAAACATGAATTCAAGTCAGATTTGGAATTATTAGTCTTTTCTCCCTAATGCCCTCCCAATATGCAAATTCCTGATAATCATAAATGAAGTCCTATATGGAATGATAGCCTGAATAATAAGGATAAAATTTTATAAAACTCTATAAGGAGAAATTTATAAAAAATTTATAGATACATTGAATTGCTTCCTACTGTGGGACAAGATTGCATGTCAATGTGTATGTTTCTGTGTGTATACCCTGTGTGTATGCTTAAGTGAAAGTGAAGTCGCTCAGTCGTGTCCGACTCTTTGCGACCCCGTGGACTGTAGCCCACCAAGCTCCTCTGTCCATCGGATTCTCCAGGCAAGAGTACTGGAGTGGGTTGCCATTTGCATGTAAGACTGAGTTTTCTATTTTCCCTTTGCTCTCATAACAATTCATTAGACAGAGATATACCAAATGGGCTTATGCTACAGTCAGTTTTGAGAACACTTTTGTAGATAATTAGATATTCGCATGAACTCTGGTTTCAATCATGAACATGAAACATTGATTTCATCACTTATAATACCTACCAATATATCTCTTTATCTAGGAGGTTGTTCTTGAAATTTAGTATACATAGAAACTAACTTCATAGCTAAAGAAACATGTAGATTTCTAATGAAACAAAGTAAAGGAACATGAATATACATTTATAATAAGCACCACCTCTTAGTGTTTGCTCCATGTCAAGAAACACTGCCTTAAGGAGTGCATCAAGTAATATTTCAGTGTTTGGCTTTTATCATGTATCTTACATCAAGTCTTATACCAAATTATGTTTCTGAAATGAATATTGTGCCATCAATATTCAACTTAAATTCTATAGTGGTACATGAAGTTCCTGATTAAGAACCCACTCTGTTTTGCCTTTGAGCGTGAAACATCTATGCTGTCCAACAAGGACTGGGAAATTATGGTCTGTGAGCCAAATATGGCCTGTCTGTTTTTGCTGGGCCTTTAAGCTGAGTGGTCTTTACATTTAGACATGGTTAAAAAAAAAACAAAACAAGAATATTTCCTGACATGAAAATTGTATTCAATTTCAGTGCTATAAAATAAGGTTTTATTAGTTTTATTTATGCTTATCTGTTTATGTATCCACCTGTGACTATTCATACACTCTAATGTCAAAGCTGAGTAGCAACCACAGAGACTGTATGTTATGCTCTCATCTATTTGCATTGCTGTTCAGTGCATTTCCAATCACAGTGACACAGTTATAATTCTGTAGTCTTTCAAGTGCCACGTGTATGGTCATACCACATGATTGGTGAAGCAGTGGCACTGTGGTTTTGCAAAAATAATAAAATATGTCAACATCACCAAACTGAGCACTCAACAGCAATATTCCCAATTAACAAGAAAACAGCATTCATAAAAATTAGAAAAGTAAAATTTAATATTGCATCATAGAAGAATTCCTTCTCAAAAACACAAATGAAAATGAAGATGCAACCAGATAAAGTTTCTGAGTCATTAATTTGTTAGTTAAGCAAGGAAAGCCATTTTCTGATGTTGGGTTAATTAAATCATCTTTGATTGCAGTTCAGTTCAGTAGCTCAGTCATGTCCGACTCTTTTCGACCCCTTGAATTGCAGCAAGCCAGGCCTCCCTGTCCATCACCAACCCCTGGAGTTCACTCAGACTCACATCCATCGAGTCAGTGATGCCATCTAGCCATTTCATCCTCTGTCATCCCCTTCTCCTCCTGCCCCCAATCCCTCCCAGCATCAGAGTCTTTTCCAATGAGTCAACTCTTCACATGAGGTGGCCAAAGTACTGGAGTCTCAGCTTCAGCATCATTCCTTCCAAAGAAATCCCAGGGCTGATCTCCTTCAGAATGGACAGGTTGGATCTCCTTGCAGTCCAAGGGACTCTCAAGAGTCTTCTCCAACACCACAGTTCAAAAGCATCAATTCAGTGCTAGCTTTCTTTATAGTCCAACTCTCACATCCATACATGACCACTGGAAAAACCATAGCCTTGACTAGATGGACCTTTGTTGGCAAAGAAATGTCTCTGCTTTTGAATATGCTATCTAGGTTGGTCATAACTTTCCTTCAAGGAGTAAGCGTCTTTGCAGTAGATTAAGAAATTTATCCAGAGAAAATATACTTAAGACAAATGCCTTCCAAGGAATGAATATGCTCAATTAAAATCATATTTTTGTATATTGATATCAGTATTTGGCAATACTTGTCTTTGTAAAACTGATTTTCAAACATGAAATATGTAAAATCTCATTAAAGATCAGCATTAATAGATGAGCGTTTGCAGTTGATTTTGATGATAGGGAACAATGCATTTGTCAGTCTCATCATTTGCAAGTACTTTCTCTCATTTCATAGATTGTCTTTTCATCCTGTTGATGTTTTCTTTTGCTATGCAAAAGCTTTTAAGTTTGATTAGGTCCCCTTTGTTTATTTTTGCTTTTGTTTCTTTTGCATTAGGACCTAAAAAGGTATTGCTATAATTTACTTCAGAGTGTTCAGTCTATGTTCTCTTCTAAGAGTTTTATGGTTTCAGGTCTTACATCTGTGAGAATAACTTTATTTGGAAATAGGTTCTTTGTAGATGTTACTGTTTTTCAGTCACTTGGTCATATCTGACTCTTTGAGACCCCTTGGACTGCAGCATGCCAGGCTTCCCTATCCTTTACTATCTCTCAGACTTTGCTTAATCTCGTGTCCATTGAGTCAATGATGCCATCCAACCATCTCATCCTCTGTTGTCCCCTTCTCCTCTTGACCTCCATCTCTCCTAGTATCAGGGTCTTTTCCAGTGGGTCAGTTTTTCACATCAGGTTGGTCAGAGTAGTAGAGCTTCAACTTCAGCATCAGTCCTTCCAATGGATATTCAGAGTTGATTTCCTTAAGGACATCATTTTGCCAACGAGAGTCTGTATAGTCAAAGCTGTGGTTTTTCCATTAGTCTTGTACAGATGTGAGAGTTGGATCATAAAGAAGGCTGAGCACTGAAGAACTGATGCATTCAAATTGTGAAGCTGAGGAAGACTCTTGAGAATCATATGGAGAGCCAGGAGATCAAACCAATTGATCCTTTAGGAAACCCATGAGGTGTTTATTTCTGCCATTTTATTACTTGTTTTTTGGTTGTTGTGTAGTTCTTTCTTTTTTTATTCTTATTACTTGATGATTTTTGTTAGCATGCTTGTGTTCCTTTCTTTTTAGTTTTATATTTATGGTGGGTTTTTGATTTGTGGTTAGCATGAGATTCATCTATGTTGATCTATAATTGTATCTACTTGTTGCAAACTTACAGTGATTTAATTTCACACATACTCTGTAAGATATGCTTTTTTTCTCCCCTCCTCTACCTTTTGTGTTTTTGATGTTCCATTTTATATCTTTAAGGGTATACCTTAACTGTTTATTATAGTTATAGTTGCTTTTATAATTTTTTGTCTTTTAATCTTTATACTGGCTTATTTTATTGTTTGATCATTAGTCCTTATTATATATTTGCCTTTTCTGTGAGACTTTCCTTTCCCATATATTTATATATATTTTTTCCATTTAGAGAAGACTCTTTAACATTTCTTTTAAGGTTGGTTTATTATTGATGAAAGAAATAAATTCTTTTGAGTTTCTTTTGATATCCATGTTACTTCCATATAAATTTTGTTCCCACCTTTATCTCTAAGCTGAAAAGTTATGTTATTTCTTGTATTTGATTCAGTGTCAGTGAAAAGTAGAAAGGACTCAGTAAATGTTACATGGTAATTTGAAAGAATGAATTAATTTAGTCTCCTTGAGTATATTAATAGCAAACTCACCCTTTTTTCTTTTACCCATTAGTTTTAGTAACTTCAACATTTACATAACAACAGTGTTAGTGTTCTGATCATACAGTTTCTTGTCCTTACTAGCTCTTTTAGGAAGAGCCTAAATGAAGCTACAGGTGTTTTTCTGCTACACCATGGCATTTGCCCATTTTAAGGTTGCTACATGTGTCATTCAAAACTGCTTCATATCCAGCATTGTCAAATTTATAAAGCAAGAAACTCCAATATTTTCATCTTTCCTACATTCTCATTAATTATGTTACCCTTGCCCTAGCAGCCTCCAGTTTTTTTCTCTCCAGAGTTTGTGTCTTTAATCACATTTTTTTACATTATTTATTTTAATTAGAGGATAATTACTTTACAATAACATGGTGGGTTTTTGCCACGTATTGACATGAATCAGCCATGAGTGCACATGTGTCCCCCCATCCCAAACCCTCTTCCCACCTCCTTCCCTGCTCTATCCCTCTGGGTTGTCCCAGAGCATTGACTTTGAGTGCCCTACTTTATGCATCGAACTTGCACTGGTCATCTATTTTACGTAGCCGTCTATGGGGTCGCACAGAGTCGGACACGACTGAAGTGACTTAGCAATATGTATGTTTCAATGCTATTCTCTCAAGTCATCCCACCCTCCCCTTCTAACCACACAGTCCGAAAGTCTGTTCTTTACATCTGTGTCTCTTGCTGCCTTGCATACAGGATTGTCATTTCCATCTTTCTAAATTCCATATATATGCATTAATATACTGTATCAGTATTGCTCTTTCTGACTTTCTTAATTTTGTATAATAGGCTCATTTCATCCACCTCATTAGAACTGATTCAAATGCATTCTTTTTATAGCTGAGTAATATTCCATTGTGTATATGTACCACAACTTCCTTATCTGTTCATCTGCTGATGGACAGCTAGGTTGCTTCCATATCCTAGGTATTGTAAACAGTGCTGCAATAAGCATGGGGTACATGTGTCTTTTTCAGTTCTGGTTTCCTCAGTGTGTATGCCCAGCAGTGGGATTGCTGGGTAGAATGGCAGTACTATTTCCAGTTTTTAAAGGAATCTCCACACTGTTCTCCATAATGACTATACCAGTTTGCATTCTCAACAATGCTGTAAGAAGGTTCCCTTTTCTCTACACCCTCTCCAGCATTTATTGTTTGTAGACTTTTTGATAACAGCCCTTCTGACCAGTGTGAAGTACCTCGTTGTGGTTTTGATTTACATTTCTCTAATAATGAGTATGTTAAGCATCTTTTCATATGTTTATTAGCCATCTGTATGGATAATGTCTGTGGATAAATGTTCTTCGGATAAATGTCTTTTATTTCTTTGGCTCACTTTTTGATTGGGTTGTTCATTTTTCTGGTATTGAGCAGCATGAGCTGCTGCATGTATATTTTGGAAATTGATTCTTTGTCTGTTGTTTCATTTGCTATTATTTTCTCCCATTCTGAATACTGTCTTTTCACCTTGCTTATAGTTTCCTTCATTGTGCAAAAGCTTTTAAGTTTAATTAGGTCCCTTCAGTCTCATTTTTATGTAACTTGTTTTCTTCTTTTAGCTACATTGGTTAATCAGTCATTTTATCAGTCTCTCAACCAACACAACTTCATCATATGTTTCTCTCCATAACCTTTATAATTATCAGTAATGTACTTTGATGTTTAAGTTGTCTTTTACTTTAGACCGTGCCATAATTATCATTTATTTTGCATATTAAAATTTTATAATTTCTAGGGTATTCACAACCTCGCCATTACTATAACTCATCTTGCCAAGTATTTATTTATTTCACAATGTTTCTTAATCCCCACTCTTCTGGTTCTAGACATTGAAAATAAATTCTAGATTTCCAGATGTTTTATTCAACTTTATTTCTGTCTATTTTCTGGACAGTAATCCCATTATTTCCACCTTTGAATATTTTAAAACTTCATTCAATGAGTCAGTTGCTGAATTATAGCTATCTGTACAGCAAGCAAAATTGGAGTAAAGGAGCAATTTCTTCTGGTTCCAGAAAGTATCATTGTACATTAGGCCATGTGTCTCAACAACTCTAGCTGTGATGAATTAGATTAAGTGGTCTTTGAAAGAGGGAAATTTGGAGCAAGGAAAAATTCAGGAATCTGATGAGGGACTATCTGAAGTTCCAGGGTACACAAACCAGGAGCTTTCATTTATTTTCATCCATGAGGGACAGGTAGTTTGAGCTTGAGATTGTTGGTTTCAAATAAATGAATCTGGACCCAGTTTCAATAGCAAATGGGAATGCATAACTGAGTGGCAGCTGCTCACCAGCAAACTCAACACTGGGCAAGTTTTTCAGTTAAACTGTTTCATCTGTATGATTTTCACAGCTTGATCATCTGATGTTTGCACAATGTTTTCCTGCTAGATTTTAATCAGTTCTCCTCTTGAGCTGGCTAAATAAAAAAAGAGTGAGTGAGTTTAGTTTAGTGACTCAGTCATAGAAGTTGGACTCTTTGCATTCACATGGACTATAGCCCACAAGGCTCTGTCCATGGAATTCTCCAGGTAAGAATACTAGAGTGGGTTGCCATTCCCTTCTCCAGGGCATCTTCCCGACCCAGGGATTGAACCTGGGTCTCCTGCATTGCAGGCAGATTTCTTACCATCTGAGCTAGGGAATTAAAAAAAAAAAGGACTAATCAAATTATACTTTATGATTCTATACTTTTTATTGAGCTATAATTAACATATTTTATTAGTTTCAGTGGTACCATAGAGAATCAGCATTTTTGTACATTATGAAATGATCACTTCAATGAGACCAGTTACCATCAGTCACTATACAAAGTTGTTACAGTATTATTCACTATATTCTCTGGTTTTCATAACATTCTGAGACTTTTTTTAATGGGTTTTTACATTTTTGTTGTCTTTGCAGACCACCTAGATAAGAGTCCAGTCCTAGTAGGAAACGCTTTTTTTTTGGCTTTTTGCTCTTTATGTGAATATATTCCAATTTTTTTTTACTTTACTGAATGTAAGTAAAATTGAGTCCAGCATGCCACATGATATTTTCCATTTTCTTTATTAGATTCAATGTATACTTTACAGTTGCAGTTATTCTCTTTGTGCTGCTGTTGCTGCTAAGTCACTTCAGTCATGTTCGACTCTCTGTGACCCCATAGATGGCAGTCTACCAGGCTCCCCTATACCTGGGATTCTCCAGGCAAGAACACTGGAGTGGGTTTCCATTTCCTGCTCCAGTGCATGAAAGTGAAAAGTGAAAGTGAAGTCGCTCAGTCGTGTCCGACTCTTAGTGACCCCATGGATTACAGCCTACTAGGCTTCTCTGTCCATGGGATTTTCCAGGCAAGAGTACTGCAGAGAGGTGCCATGCCTTCTCCGATTCTCTTTGTAGAGATGTTCAATTGAGAAAGACTGTCAGTTGGTATTTTTCTTACAAGGTTTGCTAAGATTCTATTTTAAATTAGTGTAATATATTTATGAGAAAATTGTCTTTGATGTTAGTATTTTTAACATACTGAACGAACTATATATGGGCCTGTCCAAATAGATTTTTCAGTGGAGAGAGGCAATTTAGGCAATTTTAAAAGTTGTTATATTATAAACTCTATCTGTGATCACTTGCACACAAAAACTATCCGAGTAAAAAAATAGTTAAGAGCAAATAACATGTATGGCTGATACATCATAAGAACATGCTCTTGAATTTGAACTTTTAGGTATTAATAACCAAAAGCACAACATAAAATATTAGAATAGATGACTATAAGCATTGTTTTCAAGTGTAAAGAAAAAAATATACTTAAAGAGGGAATCAGAGTATGGTTAATTTGACCTCTGATCTGTAGAATATCAGTCTTAAACCTGTGAAAGTCACACAAAGTAAATGTCAGCTCTGGTTTTACTATTATAAATACTATAGCTATTAACACTTTTGCTGTTTTTTTCCAATAGCTAGAAACAGTATATTCAACCAAAATGAACCCAGTAAATGTTTTAATGAAGGCAAATATATTCTTATAACCAAATGTTTTTTACATTTAAATATCAGTCAGTAGCTTGCAAAATGCTTTTTTGTTTTTGAGTTTAGCTGTTTGATTCTTCCACATATTTTACGTTTGTTAAAGGATGCGGCTCCTTTGAAAGACATTTTGAACTACAGCCTCTCTGTTGTATGGGTAAATGAAAGCAAATGATGTTGTTGTAAAGTATAAAGACAAAAGAAAATTTTGCCAAGGTTGCAAGCAAGTATAAGCTTATAATACATATAAATAATCTGGCTTAAACATCAAGGTTGTCAGAAGCACTGTTATATATTGCTGTTATCCACATTCATATTTTGATATAAATCACTAACCCTATGATTAAGAAATATTACTGAGGAAGTTTCCTCCCAAGTTTAAATTTCTTCTTCAATCTGAGTGGATCGGTGCTTCACTTATGCCCTAGTAGTCCAGATGTTGGGCAGTCTGATTCAGCAAATGTCCATAGTGTTCCGTCATCTATAAGCTAGGTAAAAGGCAACACAAACACAGTCTGGCTCCTCTGAGTCATCAAGAAAGGGATGAACAGGACACTTACACATTGATCCAGATTTCTCTCAGCTTGATGGCAATGTGAAAAAAATCTTGGTTTTTTTCTAGAACAATGCTTCAACCTTATTAGGAGCTCAAGGCATATCTGAGGGAGAAAGAGAGGAAGCTTGGGCCATTTGATAATAGAGACTCTCATTTTCTTTAAAATTATTTTAATTTTAAAGTCTTTGTGACAGTTATTGGACTTCCCTGGTGGCTCAGATGGTAAAGAATCTGCTAACAATGCAGGAGACCTGGGTTTGATCCCTGGGTCAAGAAGATCCCCTGGAGGAAGACGTGGCAACCCACTCCAGTATTCTTGCCTGGAGAATCCCATGGACAGAGGAGCCTGGCGGGCTACATATAGTCTCTAAGGTTGCAAAGATTTGGGCATGACTGAGTGACTAAACATGCATGCACGCATGACAATTATTAAGCACATAGTGAATGATAAAATAAATCACAGTTATTCATCTAAAGCATAGTAGAACTTGCATACTTATACCTGTATATTGACAGCTATGCATAATATACTTTATACCTGTGTATTGACAGCTATGCATATATAGTAAGTAATGTACAACTGGTTGACTTCTCATTCTGTCTCTGATAAGCAATAATAATCACTGGCTATTAGGAAACTATAAAATTTATCTGAATGCCAGCTGGAGAAATTGATTTCAGAATACTGAGAAAGGTAAATCAAGATTGAATTATATAAGGCTGTGGTGATAGTAGAGTAGCTGAACAAATTTTTATGGGGTTACATATTGGGCCTTGAAGAGGGAAGAAAACTCCGTAACCAGCTATTTCAATGTCAAAAAATCCGAGGAATGTGAGCTGGGAGGGCATTTTATCTGAACTTCATTACTTGAGGCCCAGTGTGGAAGTAGGTGAAATTTTCTCACTGGCCAGAATGAATGAAGAAAACAGTTTTCCTTTGAGAGCAGCATCCAGAAAACAGCAAAGGAAATTTGATTCTTAGGGATGTCGGAAAGAGACAAACATTGACTGAAAGAAAAGAAGCTCAAGTAAACGTACTAGAGAAGCAAGTTCTAATTCCAGCTCTGGCAATAAGCTTCTGGGTGATTAAGACAAGTAACCATCTCTCTGAGCATTGGCTTTCTTATTGTTAAAATAATTATGTTGGGATATCAAGCATTATAGATTGATGACCTGGTCTCTACTTTGAAGAAATGATTGCACGTTCAGCTGTTCAGTCATGTCTGACCCTGCAAACCCATGGACTATAGCCTGCCAGGATCCTCTGTCCATGGACTACTGGAGTGGGTTGCCATTTCCTCCTCCAGGGGATTATCCTCACCCAGGGATCAAATCTGCATTTCCTGCACTGGCAGGCAGATTCTTTACCACTGAGCCATCTGAGAAGCCCTTGAAGAACTGAAGTGAGACTTTTTTGTTCGTGATGTTTAGATTTGAATCTACAGTCTTAATGAAGCTTGTACACATTCCCTGTTTCTCTCAGGATTCCCTTGCTCTACCTTTTGTCCTCCTTGCACAAGCACTTGCTTTGCCCTTGACAGTGTTTGAATTTCAAACCTCTGTACCTCTCTTTCTATTGTCTTTTAGGGTTTTCTGTTTGTTTGCTCTAAAATTCCATTAGTGCCTGCAGATAATGATAGAATGAACAATAATACTGTCTAATTATTGGGTTCCTTTTATGTGCTTGAGACTAACCCTCAGAAGCACCTTAGAACATTCAGAAAACTAAGATCATGGCATCTGATCCCATCACTTCATGGGAAATAGATGGGGAAACAGTGTCAGACTTTATTTTTGGGGGCTCTAAAATCACTGCACATGGTGATTGCAGCCATGAAATTAAAAGATGCTTACTCCTTGGAAGAAAAGTTATGACCAACCTAGATAGCGTATTCAAAAGCAGAGGCATTACTTTGCCAACAAAGGTCCATCTAGTCAAGACTATGATTTTTCCAGTGGTCATGTATGGATGTGAGAGTTGGACTGTGAAGAAAGCTGAGCACTGAAGAATTGATGCTTTTGAACTGGGTGTTGAAGACTCTTGAGAGTCCCTTGGACTGCAAGGAGATCCAACAAATCCATTCTAAAGGAGATCAGCCCGGGGTGTTCATTGGAAGGACTGATGCTAAAGCTGAACTCCAATACTTTGGCCACCTGATGCAAAGAGTTGACTCATTGGAAAAGATTCTGATGCTGGGAGGGATTGGGGCCAGGAGGAGAAGGGGACAACCGAGGATGAGATGGCTGGATGGCATCACCGACTCAATGGACGTGAGTCTGAGTGAACTCCGGGAGTTGGTGATGGACAGGGAGGCCTGGTGTGCTGTGATTCATGGGGTTGCAAAGAGTCGGACACGACTGAGTGACTGAACTGACTGACTGAACATTATTGGAATGTGAAGTCAAGTGGGCCTTAGAAAGCATCACTACGAACAAAGCTAGTGGAGGTGATGGAATTCCAGTTGAGCTGTTTCAAATGCTGAAAGATGATGCTGTGAAAGTGCTGCACTCAATTTGCCAGCAAATTTGGAAAACTCAGCAGTGGCCACAGGACTGGAAAAGGTCAGTTTTCATCCCAATTCCAAAGAAAGGCAATGCCAAAGAATGCTCCAACTACCGCACAATTGCACTCATCTCACATGCTAGTAAAGTAATGATGAGTCTGAGTGAACTCCGGGAGTTGGTGATGGACAGGGAGGCCTGGCGTGCTGCGATTCATGGGGTCGCAAAGAGTCGGACATCACTGCGCGACTGAACTGAACTGAACTGACAGATAATGAAATTGAAATAAGGGATGCTATGAGACAAGGGGTGCTAATGGCTTGTCTGAGGCCACATAGCTTGTGAGTAGCAGGGCCAGGGTCTTAGTTCTCACCTAACTGCAGCAGAGATTGAAAGTCTTCTCTTTATACTATACCTCCTTACACTAGTGTTCACTATTGCTTTTTTAAAAATTTTAAATATGGACCTGAAAAGTGGAAATATGTAGTCTTCTTGGAGGTGTTCTCATCCAGAGTGCATATTTTCTAATTATGCTGGAGAAATGATTTACTATCTTTCATCAAGATGAGGTTACCTCAAGGTTAAACCCTCTTAGTAGGCTTAAGAGAGATTTCTTTAACCAGGCATTGTAGAACACAAGTTCTAGGAATTGATTCTGTTCTCTTAAAGCAGAATTAAAATGTACAATTGTGGTTATTATCCCAGTGTTTAAAGTTTCATTTTTTGCTTGCATTTCTAAAATGGAGTATCCTTTTAATGTTAATTTTACTAACATTAAATTTTCATGTTAGTAATGAAGAGGCAATAAGTTTAACTTGTCATTCAAAAAAGTTCTCAGAAGCTTAATTGGGTTAAACTGGTGAGTTTACACACACTGAAGCAGCGGTTTTGACTGTAGCCACACTCCTTGAAAGTGAGGGTGCAAGTCTCTGAAATACCCCCTTCATATAAGGCATTTGGTTACTTCTCAATAACCATACTACCCTGAGAACCATTATCTCCTAACATCTGCTCCATAAGTACTGTCTGAATCATGACTATTTAGCATGCTGAGAAATATTGCAAAGCCAGTACAGCCAGGACAGAGTAGATTAATTTAAACTTATATATCAACAAAAACTTCAGATAAGTACTAAGTCCAGAATCTAAGTTATATATGATAACATAAAAGTATGAAAAGACCAGCTAACAATGGCAATCTTCATTTCTTTGCTACTAGCTTGAGCTTGTACTGCTGGCTGTACAAAAAAAAAAAGAAAGAAAGAAACCTTGTTTTGACTTGAACAAATTCAATGTGTAAGTCAGTAATGACTAATTGTATAATCCATACTTAACAATTTTTAATGATATTCTTCACTAAAATGAGTAAACTGTAAACTTTCAAGTCAACCAATGATTATATCCAAAGCCTTAAAAAATTTTCTTATTCTTTTAAAAATTTATTTACTTTCAAATTAATATTTGCTGGGATATAACTGATGTGCACTGTTATATTAGTTTCTGCTATACAGCAAAGTGAATCAATTATACATATGTGTGATAGCCACTCTTTTCTACATCCTATTTCCATGTAGGTCATTACAGAGTATTGAGTAGAGTTCCCTGTGCTATACAGTAAGTTCTTATTAGTTACCTATTTTATTAAACAGTGAAAGTTGCTCAGTCGAGTCTAACTCTTTGCAATCCCATGGACTGTAGCCTGCCAGGTTCCTCTGTCCATGGAATTTTCCAGACCAGAATACTGGAGTGGGTTGCCATTCACGTCTCCAGGAGATCTTCCCAATCCAGGGATCAAATCCATGTCTCCTGCATTGCAGGCTGATTCTTTACCATCTGAGCCACCAAGGAAGCCCTATTCCATAGTAATGTATATATATCAATCCCAACCTCCCATTTTATACCTCCCCCCTTTCTCTCCCCCCTGGCAACTATACATTTGTTCTCTACATCTGTGACTCTATTTCTGTTCTGTAAATAGGTTCATTTGTACCATATTTTTAGACTCCACATATAAGCAATATCATATGACATTTGTCTTTCTCTGACTTACTTCACTCAATATGACTGTCTCTAGATCCATCCATGTTATTGCAAATGGAATTATTTTATTCTTTTTTTAAATTTTAGATCCAAAAGCATTTTAAAAATCAGATATAGAAATGATTTGGAATCATTTGTCCTTCCATAATAACGTGATTATTCAAAAAGTCAGTGAATAGTTTGTCCAAAGATAATATGTTAACCTATAGATTTAACAAAACGGCACTAAATATTCTGTCTTGTTCATATACATGAAGATTGTTTTGTACACTCTGACCAATGTTGTACTTTGAACCTGCTAACAGAAGCTTTTGTATGCCTTCATTTTCTCAGCTCTCTGTCTAGAGTACCCTATCAGAGGGCTGTTTTTTCCATCTCTTCATTCTTTGACAGTCAGTAATGTGCCAACCACTGTTCTGGGTTCTGGGGGATAGTGGTGAGCCAACCATTGAGTTGGGAAGCTAGGGTGAGGATGTGAACACTGACTGTTCCAGAATATGCAAGAGTTAACCCAATGGATGGGCCATGAGAACAGCAGAGAGACTGGGGCAGAGACACAGAGGTGAGAGACAGCAGGATGTATAAAGGACTAAAGGTGAATGGTGTTAATGGGCCATAAAGTATTATAAAAGGAAGAGTTGAATGGCAAAAGCTTGGCTACAAGGACTCAGTTAATGGGTTTGAACCCCTGTAGGGAGGCCACTGAAAAGCTGAAGTCAGAAAAATTGCATATCCAGCTGTGCAGGAGGCAGCTGAGTGCAATTTTGAGAAGAGAACTCTCAGATGTTAAGGCAAGAAGCCAAGCAAGACATGATGATGGTCTGAAATAGATTGCTTTTATTCTATAGAATAATAAATTGTTTTCTAGAATGTAGAAAGATTTTGTGGTTATCAGGAGGATCCAGCACAAGCATCACCAATAGCAACGATGGTAACATCAGTAGCAACCAGAACTTACAGAGCACTTATGGTTGCCAGGCACCCTGCCAAGACTTTACATGCTCCGGTGCAATCCTTCCTGTGACTTTGTGAGTTAAGTGCTTTTATTATCTCCATGTTTAGAGAAGGTCACACAACTAGGAACTGAATGAGCTGAGACTCAAGCCAGATCATCTTATAGCTATGGTCTTAACTACCACGCTATGTAACCAAGCTTATTTAATTTATAAATTTAAGTTTGCTAAAGTAATAATGGCTTTCAGAATAAAAATTGGATAAATTTGTCTATTCAAATAGTCAAGTAAGTGGACTTTGTGACTATTTTCACTTTTGATAAGAGTGAAAAAGCTGGCTTAAAACTCAACATTCAAAAAATGAAGATCATGGCATCCAGTCACATCACTTCATGGCAAATAGATAGGGAAACATTGGAAAACGTGACAGGCTTTATTTTCTTGGGTTCCAAAATTACTGCAGATGGCGACTGCAGCCATGAAATTCAAAGATGCTTGCTTCTTCAAAGAAAAGCTATGACCAACCTAGACAGCATATTAAAAGCAAAGACATTACTTTGCTGAAAAGGCTCAGAGGTTAAAGTGTCTGCCCGCAATGCAGGAGACCTGGGTTCAATCCCTGGGTCGGGAAGATCCCCTGGAGAAGGAAATGGCAACCCACTCCAGTATTCTTGCCTGGAGAATCCCATGGACAGAGGAGCTTGGTGGGCTACAGTCCACGGGGTCGCAGAGAGTCGGACACAACTGAGCAACTTCACTTCACTTCACTTCAGTCAAAGCTATGATTTTTCCAGTAGTCATGTATGGATGTGAATTGGACCATAAAGAATGCTGAGCACTGAAGAATTGATGCTTTTGAACTATGGTGTTGGAGAAGACTCTTGAGAGTCTGTTGGACTGCAAGAAATCAAACCAGTCAATCCTAAAGGAAATCAGTTCTGAATATTCATTGGAAGGACTGATGCTGAAGCTGAAGTTCCAATATGTGGGCCACATGATGCAAAGAAAAGACTCACTGGAAAAGACTCTGGTACTGGGACAGATTGAAGGCAGAAGGAGAAGGGGACAACAGAAGATGAATGATTGGATGGCATCACTGACTCAATGGACAGGAGTCTGAGCAAGCTCTGGTGACGGACAGGGAGGCCTGGAGTGCTGCAGTACATGGGGTTGCAAAGAGTCGGACATGACTGAGTGACTGAACTGAACTGCCCATACTTCAAAGAGGCATTTAACTTCCAAGTTTGAACCATTTTGACAGTTTCTTAAACTGCAGAGGCATCTGCTCATACCCAAACAGAAGCAAGCTGCAAGCAAGCCCTATTAAATGTATGAAGTACTAGAATACATCTTCAGTCCTTTTTGTCTCTTCACCCTTATTTCTTGTTGATTTTTATCCTCCTCCCTAGGTTGTCTGTGATTTAATGCTGTCTCTCCCACCTCTTGAGATATAAGTTACCTGAGAAGTTGATTTTAACATTTATGTTTATTAGTGACTCAGGGGATATTGCTCCTAGAGGATGTTTTTATATGAAGAATGGATTATAGGTGGAGAAGGAAATGGCAACCACTCCAGTATTCTTGCCTGGGAAATCCCATGGACAGAAGAGCCTGGTGGGTTACAGTCCATGAGGTCCCAAAGAGTCAGACAACTTAGTGAATAAACAGCAACATGAGTTATAGAAGGATAGAAGGGAAGAGAGAGGCTTCAGAAGTACTTAGAAAGAGTTGCTTCCTAAAAGGGCTAACTCATTTTAAAATAATCATCTCATGTGATGAATTTAAGCATGCAAATTGAAGCACAAAATATCCTTATTCAGATTCTGTCCTTCAAAGCAAATATCTGATTATAATCTGACTTCTGCTGGGATATGATTGCCTGGAAAGAACGCACTGAGGAAAGGTTCAAGTATCTGGATACTTAGACAATTATAACTCTTAACTTCAACCTTAATATGGCATCTAGTTTTAGCTGTTAACTGTCTATGAGCTTTGGTTCCTGTGAGTCAGTTTCTGAGATGCAAGTGGGTTTCCAGAATGCTCCCAGATCAAATCTCTAAGTCTGACACACTGATGATAGGCTTCAAGTAATGGTGACTTCAAGGAAAATGCTCCCTTTCAATGCTCCTTGGCAGTAACCTAGTTTGTCTTCCTATATTACACCCTTACCTTGCTCTATGTCCCTTCCCTTTGGAAATTCTTACAAGACATTTTTAGAAATTCAGATTATAAGTGTTTCCATCTTGGAAGGGAGATAGAGCTCTCAGAGAGATTGGCCTTCCCATTACCTTCAGACCATTTCATGTAGGAAGATTGAGCGAGTTTTGGAAATCTCCTAATCATAGTTCCGACACTGATGACTTCTTAAATTATTGGAAGGAAAAATATCAATCTTGACAGCTGACAGTGTTTTATAATTGCATTTCATCAAAGAGTTTATTTTAAAGCTGCCTAGAGTTCTTACTGCATTCCACATGGCTGACTTTTGGCAAAGTTAAGAATACTGATAGTCTTACTAAAACCTCATAATATTCCAGGTAGTTCCCTGTCTTAAACAATAAATCTTGTTTTCTTTTCTCAAAGTTATTTGACTTCCTGGGCAGTGTACCAAGTTGGGCAGATGTTTTGAAGATGTTCTGATCAATCCAAATTAGGAAATAGGTATTTGAAGTTCACTAGATCAACATAATGGTATTGAAACTTGGCTGTGTGATTTGGGTGGAACACGGTAAAAGAAACACAAAAAGTTTTACTGCTTGTGTATGACCCAACCTTTGAGAGGAGAAAAAAAATGATAAGTTGGCTTACTTCAGATAGATTTTGATCTCCCTTGAAAATCCTGGCAATACTTAGGTCTGCTTGCTAATGGTAATAACAAATTAAGAAATATTTTCCACAAAAGGTTTGTTTTGTGTTTGTGACGGCATAAATTATTTTTGTTTATGATTTGGAAAGAGCATACCTTTTAATTTCCTGAGGGTCATCATAAATATTGCACTTCTAAAAGACTAAATGAGCCTACAAAGTGTTGTCAAAGAAATATATTTCATTTCTCGTTGGTTAAGTTAACATTATGGGTAAGTGCTTTTCAGAAATAAACATTTGTGTTTTTTTTTTTTTAAATTGGAGGATAATTGCTTTACAATGTTGTGTTGATCTCTGCTGTAAAACACTGTGTAAACACTGGTTTTTTATATATGTATATAATTATATATATATATAGTTATATATATACATATATCTTCTCCCTCTTGAGCCTCCCTCTCACCCACTCGAAATCCTGTCCTTCTAGGTATCACAAAGCACCAGCTGGGCTCCTTGGGTTATATAGCAGCTTCCCATTAGATAGATGTTTTGCTATGGTATGTATATATTTCAAAAGCATTTGTTTTAAAAAAAATTCATTTTAAATATAAAATATGCATTTTTTCTTGAATGCATGTCTTCCTTAAATACTGATCATGTGAGTACCCCATACACTGTTTAAAACATTGCTATGTACAATTTAATAGAATATAATGATTTTAAGAAGTTTAGAGTTTATTATCCCCATTTTATTGGCAAGGATTGCAACACTTATAAATTTAGAGCTGTGATTAAAAGTCACATCCAATGTTGTTTCCATCAACCTTTGAGTTTGTACCTATTTCAGTGTACCTACGACATAGCAAATTAGTACAAGCAATTATTTTTCTTGGACCCTGATTTGACTTTCATTATGTCAGAAAGTGAAAATAATTCTATTTGTAAACTTACTATTAATGACATAATTTTCATAAGACTGAAAGAACTTATAGGTTCTTATAGGTTGTAACCTGTAAATCTATAAAACTCCAAATGGAAATAAGGCAGAGAACAGACTTTGTTCGATAAAATAGACTAAAAATGTCAACATGATAGCCATGTTAATAATCCCTTTAAATCTTCAAAGTGCTATATTAACACAATGTGGCTTCTGTACAGGTGTCTTACTTGTTCCTTTTAGTGGCCCTATGAGAGAAACAAGGGGCATAGTAGTTTACTTTGCAGAGAAGAAAAAGGAAGCTTAGAAAGCTAAGATATCTAATGTCTGACAGCAAGTGAATATCAGTAAGGATAAGTCTGACTTGTAATATATGCTGCTGCTGCTGCTGCTGCTGCTAAGTCGCTTCAGTCGTGTCCGACTCTGTGCGACCCCATAGATGGAAGCCCACCAGGCTCCCCCGTCCCTGGGATTCTCCAGGCAAGAACACTGGAGTGGGTTGCCATTTCTTTCTCCGTAATATATGCCTTAAAGCTCAAATTAACTTAGTCAATTAACTGAGTGCATTGATGACTGTGCAGACCTGCTTATACTCATGCAAAGACAATTTGAATGTAATCACTTCATTATGTCTTACCTTCAAGCATTCACTCCCAATATGTAAATTTACATCTTGCATATACGTCCTGGTTCTTCTATTACCAAGCTACATGACTTTTCTTCAGTTATGATATATTTTACGGCCACTTTTCTTATTTATAATAGAAATTATCATCCTACTCCCTCATAGTTTATGCCACTGAGTAAAGTAAAATGACATGATAAAGCATATAGCTCTTCACCTGGTACATAGCTAGTTTCCTATTATCTAGTTTAGTTAAATTTGAGTATGTATGCATTCAGTTCATAGCTATGGATTAAAGATACTTAGCTGGTTCTAAAGCAGTGCCAATCTTGAAGGTCTCTGAAGGTCTACCATCATTATCAATAGTAGAGAAGTTACTTGAGGATGCAGATAAAATGTGTTCATTGTATCTAGACCTTTGGAAGGATGTGCTTGCATATTCTCTATGTCTGCTTCAGATCCAGATTCTAGAGTTATCTCTGGCTGTATGTTGAAATTTGCACATCTGTTGCTCATTCACTAAGCTGTGTCCATCTCACCATGACGCCATGGACTGCAGCATGCCACGCTTCCCTGTCCTTCACTGTCTCCCAGAGTTTGCTCAAATTCATATCCATTAAGTTGGTGATGCTATCTAACCATGTCATCCGCTGCCATCCCTTTCTCCTTTTGCCTTCAATCTTTCCCAGCATCAGAGTCTTTTCCAATGAATCGATTCTTCACACCAGATGGCAAAAGTATTAGAACTTCAGCTTCAGCATCAGTCCTTCCAATGAATTTCAGGGTTGATTTCATTTAGGATTGACTGGTTTGATTCCCTTGCACATCTGTTAGGGAATTTATTCATGTACTCAATCATATATTTGATAAATAATGAGTCATCAGCCTTGTGCCATTCAGTTTGCATGTGCTGGGGCAATGACAATGAATAAGACAGACATATCTCTTCTTTTCATGGAGTTTAGAACATATGAGAAGATACAACTAAAAAAACTATGAAAAAAGTGTGATGAATATTGCGATAGGAAAATTTTAGGTTAGGGCATAGGACCACTTCGAAGAGTCTAGCCTAAAGGGAATGGCTTCACTAAGGAAGTGAGTATGTTAAAGCAGAAAACTGAAGGATGAGTTGAGTTGGCTGTTTTCAAATGAGAAGAGAACCAGAACGTCTGGCAGTAATTTTCTTCTGTGTAGTTCCAGCTTCTCCCATGACATTTGAGATATACAAAGTCATATTTGAATGCTTTGTTGTGACCACTTTGTGTTACTGGAAATAAACTCAGGACAGCAGAAATCACATATGACTACTAGTTTTTCTTTCCAACAACTGGTAGACAAAACATCTAAATTTCTTCAAAATGTATCCTGCAAAGGCCTGTAAGTTATTTATCTCTCAGGATCATTGTTTTAAAAAAATGTCTAACTTTATATAAGAATACACTAATAATAATGAAAACAAGTGCTACCATATGCCAGTGCCTGCTATGTATCAAGAAAGCCTTTGTATTCATTAGTTCTGATCTCATCAACCTCATAAAACTGATATTTTTATCACCGTATTGTACAAATAAAAACTGAGATACAGCTTGTTTAATTCTTATTTTATTCTGTTAATCAGGAAATTTTATTTTTATAAAACATTACATGTGACTGTTTGCTAGTTGAAACATTTGACTTTCCCCATTTCAAAAATACTTTCTTGTTATTAATTACCATAATTTTTGACCATTTCTATATTACAATTGTAATTATGTGTTAATTCTCCAGTACCAACTATTTTCTGTAAATTCTCCTTTAAGTTTATATTTGGTGATAGCAATGCCCTACTATTTGTTGAAGCCAGAGTCTTTGTAACTCAAGGAAAGGTAAGAGAGAACATGAAGAGGTGAATAATACCCAATCTTGTTATGGTGATCATCAATATAGTTTTTTTACATAGACTGTACAATAATTTGGCTGTACACTATATGACACTAGTAAGTATTTGGGACACGCACTGAAAAATATGGGACAAAAACTATGCATAGTTCTAAAAATACTGAAGGAGAAAGAAAAGAAAAGCATGGCAGATTACCAAGCTTCTTCTGGGACAAGGACCAAGTCTTCAACTGGGTATCTGTTGTTCCTACATTATACTCAAATTTTTGGTGAACTGAAGAATATACAGGTGGTCTGAAACTAAAACAACATTGTATATCAGCTATACTCCATTAAATTAAAAAAAATTTAAACCTAAAAATATACAAGTGGAGAGGAAATAATCTCTTCAATAAGAAATGTGTTTAAAATGGTTGTTTTCATCAATGGAAACATATAGGAGCAGTATCTCTGTATAATATGTTGTAGCAGTTGTCAAAACTAAAAAATTGATGATAGAGGGACGGGATTTAATGGAAGTCAGAGAGAAGGTTTTAAAAGTATTGTAAACAAGAACAAAAAATAAGGTAATTCTTACAGATGTATTTGTATTTAAAAAATCAATTATATCTTAAGCTACAAATAAAACATCAGTGTCCTGATGTAAAAATATTACAAAATTATTATTCAATCATAAAGCAATAAAATTATCAATTATTCATAAAATAAATACTGAAAGATTTGTCATCTGTAAATTAAAAATAAAATCTGCCATTAAACAACTTTCAGATAAAAAGGGGGAAAATAAACTGAACAGAATGTGCAAAAAGTAATAATAAAAATACTACATATCAAGACCAATAGCATGCATTTAAACAATAATCAGAAGAAAATCTGAAACTTACCAAATTAAGACTTTTACTGTTGCTATCTTATTGCCTAAGTGGAGAAGTAGGAGGAGAAGCGGATGAATGAGCTATCAACCCCAGATGGTTAACAAATAGCTAAAGTATTTTCATATCTGACTATTGTGGAGTAATGGGGACCAGATTTACCTTCTTCATGCAATAGCTAAAGAAATAGATGAAAACATATAAAATAAATTATGTGAAATCTATAAACCCACAGATCCAAAAAACACAATGAACCCCAAGTATAGAAGAATGAAGAAAATTATACCAAGGCACATAAAAATCAAAACCCTTAAACTGAGTGATAGAGAAAAAAATCTTAACAGTAGCAGAAAGAAGGGGAGGAGAGAAAAGATACATTATATCCAGAGAAAGATAAGGGAGACAGCATATTTCTTTAGGGAACAATGCAAGGGGGAAGACAGTGTAGAAATGTCCTTAAGCAGCTGAAAGAAAAAACTGTCAACCTAGAATTATTTTTACCCAACAAAATTATTATTCAAGAAACTATCAAAATAAAGACCTTTTCAAACATAGGAAAGCTGAAATAATTAATCATCACCAGACCAGTGCTAAAAGAAATTTTAAAGGATTTAGCAGAAGGAGAATTACACCAGACAGAATCCTGGATCTTCACAAAGGAACAAAGAACACCAGAAATGATACGTATGTTGGTAAATATATTAAGATGTATTTAAGTATATTTAATGGGCTTCTCTGGTGGCTCAGCTGGTAAAGAATCTGCCTGCAATACAGGAGACCTGGGTTTGATCACTGGGTTGGGAAGATCCCCTGGAGAAGGGAACGGCTACCCACTCCAGTATTCTGGCATGGAGAATTCCATGGACTTTATATTTATAGTCCATGGGGTTGCAAAGAGTCGGTCACGACTGAGACATTCATTTACTTACTTAAGTATATTTAATAGATAATAAACTGTTTAAAGGAAAAATAATGACAAATTGTGGGTCATATGAAGAAGCATAATCCATAAAAGGAAAATTGATAAATTGTACTTTATAAAAATGTAGAATGTCATTCTTCAAATGATGTTCTTAGTAGAGTGAAAAGATAAGCCATAGACTGGGAAAATACTTTTAAAACATTTATGTAATAAAAGATCTGTATCAAGAATATATAAAGAACTCCCAAAATTTAATTATTAGACAACAAACAATGCAATAATCAAATCAGGCAAATAACTTGAACAGATACCTTACCAAAAACAATACAGAAAAGGCAAATAAACACTTGAAAAGACATTTAGTGTACTAATCTCACTAAGAAATGAAAATTAAAATCATAATGAGATACCACTTCACACCTATTAATATGTCTAAAATAAACAAGACTGATCATACCATCTGTTAGCAAGGATGTGGAACTCTCATATGGTGCTAGTGGGAATGTAAAATGGCACAGTCACTTTGGAGAACTTTTTTGACAGTTTCTTAATGACTAAACAATCACCTACTATATGACTTGGTAATTGCCCTAGTTAGTTATCAAAAAGATATCCTCATACAAAGACTTATACATGAGTGGTCATTGGAACATGATTCACAACAGCCCCAAACTGGAAACAACCTAAATGTCCATTAACAGGCTCAGTTCAGTTCAGTCGCTCAGTTGTGCCCAGCTCTGAGAACCCGTGGACTGCAACATGCCAGGCTTCCCTGCCCATCACCAACTCCTGGAGCCTGCTCAAACTCATGTCCATCGAGTTGGTGATGCCATTTAACCATCACATCCTCCATCATCCCCTTCTCCTCCCGCCTTCAATCTTTCCCAGCATCAGGGTCTTTTCCAGTGAGTCAGTTCTTCACATCAGGTGGCCAAAGTATTAGAATTTCAGCTTCAGCATCAGTCCTTCCAGTGAATATTCAGGACTGATTTCCTTTAGGACTGACTAGTTTGATCTCCTTGCAGTCCAAGGGATTCTCAAGTCTTCTCCAGTACCACAGTTCAAAAGCATCAATTCATCTGCACTTAGTTTTCTTTATGGTCCAATTCTCACATCCATACATGACTACTGGAAATGGATCTTTGTCGGTAAAGTAATGTCTCTGCTTTTTAATATGCTGTCCGGGTTGATGATAGCTTTTCTTTCAAGGAGCAAGCATATTCTAATTTCATGGCTGCAGACACCATCTGCAGTGATCTTGGAACCCAAGAAAATAAAGTCTGTCACTGTATCCATTGTTTCCCCATCTGTTTGCCATGAAGTGATGGGACCAGATGCCCTGATCTTCATTTTTTGAATGTTGAGGTTTAAGTCAGCTTTTTCACTTCCTCTTTCACTTTCATCAAGAGGCTCTATAGTTCTTCTTCACTTTCTGCCATAAGGGTGGTTTCATCTGCATATCTGAGGTTGTTGATACTTCTCCCGACTATCTTGATTTCAGCTTGTGCTTCATCCAGCCTGGCATTTTGCATGATGTACTCTGCATATAAGTTACATACGTAGAGTGACACTATACAGCCTTGACGTACTCCTTTCCCAATTTGAAACCAGTCCATTGTTCCATGTCCAGTTCTAACTGTTTCTTCTTGACCCGCATACAGGTTTCTCAGGAGGGAGGTAAGGTGGTCTGCTATTCACGTCTCTAAGAATTTTCCAGTTTGTTGTGATCCACACAGTCAAAGACTTTAGCATAGTCAATGAAGCAAAAGTTGATGTTTTTCTGGAGTTCTTTTGCTTATTCTATGACCCACTAGATGTTGGCAGTTTGATCTCTGGTATCTTTTATCAGGCTAAAGGATAAAAATACAGTAGCCTTCCCATACAAATACAAGTAGGAATACTACCTCTCAAAAAAGGAATGAATTGCTGATATGTGTTACTATGATAATGAAATCCAAAATGATTATGCAGAGTGAAAGAAGCCAGATAAAAAGAGTCCATAGATGATTCCATTTATACAAAATTCTTAAAATGCAAATTAATTTATAGTATAAGAAAGCTGTATGATTATCTCCTGATGAGAGGTTGGAGAGACGAAGGAGGAAGGTAATGGCAGCAACAAGAAAACTTTTGTGGGTAGTATGTTCATTATCCTTATTGTCAGGATGTTTTTACAGATTTTAAGCAGGTAAAACATAAATAGTGCATTTTAAATATATGCATATTTTAATGTATGTCAATGGTACATATTAAAATGTAAAAATAAATAAATGGATTAAATACCTACATCCACCCTCCCTGAAAAATCTATATAAACAATGACAAACCAAAGGAGAAATTATTAAATATAAAAGTAAAGATCAATAAGGTAGACAACGGAAAAAGTCTATCTAACAAATAAGTCAAAATTTAGTGTTATGAAAAGTAACAAAATAGACAAACTGCCAGCTAATTTCAAGGCAAAAAAGTGAGGGGACACAAAATTATACAAAATAAGAAATGATAATATGTAAATCACCATTGAAACAAAAAATATCATTTCAAAATATTCCAGAAATTTTGGTACTGTCCATATCTTTGTTTCCTTGAGTTCCTTTCTTCATAGACATAACAGCAACTGCAACAACTATTTAGAAGTTAGATACACACAAACTTGTTGTGGATAAGACTATTTTATCACTAACATGGCTTAGAATTGTTGGCTCATGCTAATGATAAAAAGCTGACTACTTTTAGTTGGTTTTATTCTTTTTAAGTTTTCTATACACCGCACACCCCTTTCTTGCTTATAGGACCACTACCTTTGTCCCTTCCTTGATATATCACTACATCCAATTACTTCTTAATATTTCCTACTGAATAGTTTATTTCCATTTTTTCTAATTCCCAAAATATTTTTTTCTCTGAATGTTTCTCTTTTTATATTATGGATGAACTATACCCTTTGAACCCTTTGGGAATACTAGTTTTTAGTTTGAGGTTTTTTATTATACTTTTTTCATTAGCATTAAGAGACTATATTACCTCTGAATCTCCTTTTCAGTTTGTCTTTTTTTTTAAAATCATCTTTGTTTTATGTTAGAAACTCTCCTCCAATGTCTAGAGATCTTTGGTTTATTTATATTTAAGAGAATGCACTGAAAAAGTCAGTTTGGAAGGTCTCTAGCCCTGTGACTGACTTTTTCCCAAAGATACAGAAGTAGAGATCTCACTATACTAAGTGAGAGACAAAGTATAGTCTCTTTGTCCCTCATTTCATAGTTCTCTTTGCCCTTGTGAGTTTATATGATTTTTATCCCTTTACTGTTACTTCTTAGGCTTTCCAGAGGAGCAGAGGTAGATGGGTGTGTTCAATCTGCCAAATTTATCCAGAAGCTTGGACTCTTCCTGTATGACATATTTAAATTAATAACATTACAATTTATATACTGAGCTGTCTGTAATTTTCAAGTGTTTGGGTAGGTTTTCTTTGGCCATTTTAAAAAGCTGTTCCATTAGGCGATCACTAATACCTGTTAAATTTAACTTAGAAGAGAAAAGAAAATGTCTCTTATAAAGCCTCCAGATACATTCATTTTATACCATACTTACTTTAAATATACTTAAAAATAAAACAAATATGTTTATACAACCTGTGTTCAAAGTTGAATAAATAATTACCAAATAATGAGGGTTAAAAGTAAAGAAAAAATAAAATATATCAAGAAGATACTTTTTTCCCCCCACACACTTCACTGGTGCTGAAGTGTGTTATGAGCTATCTTTCTTTGTAATGCTTATGGCACTTCAGTTCATGCAGATCAAAACTAGCATATGTTCTTTCCCTGATTTTCCATTTCTTCACTAACTTAAACATTGTGGGGGCTGACTATATTACTCACTAATGGTGGACTAAAGTAGTTAGCTTGAGATTGATTTAAATTAAATCTGATATTTCAAAGATACAAGCCATGTCTTGACAGCATTACCACAGCACCCATGAGATATTATATAATCAGTTGGATACAGATATGTGTTTATCAGTTGATTTGTTCTTATCTAGGAATAGTTTTCATGATTGTATTGTTTTTCTTTCAGTTCAGAAATTTACTTCAGAGAAAATCTAAGGGTTTCTTTTTTTCCACACACCATCCCCCAGGCTTCCAGCAAAACTAAACTAAAAAATAAATAAAAGAAAATAAATCATCTTAAGTTAGGGCAATGTGCAATATATTCCAAGATAACATTTTTTAAGGAAAATATTTACTTTCAATGTGAAAGAACTTCTATGTATCCTTTCTAGAAAAAATATTTTTATTTCAGGTCACTAGTAAGATATTCCATAGTTCAGCATTCCAGGTCATTTAATAAAGGTGTCTACATGTTTTTATTTTTCTTCCAGAATATATTATTTACTATTTTACTACTATAATATTTTAAAATAGCTATAATATCTTCAGAAAATTATTTAACTGACTGTACTTTAGTTTACTACTCTAAAGGATAAAGAATATAGAATATGAATTTTTAAACTTACATATTCTGTCATGTATTATTGCTTTAAGGACAACAAATGTCTAGAAAATTATGTGGAGGAGGGGAAGTGTAATGGAATCTTGAGTTAGACTACCTGGATTCAGACCTTTATTCCACCATTTATTGTCTTATAGAAGAATAGCCCTTGGTGTCTTCATTTTAAAAATAAGGCTAATAATAGTACCTCATAGAAATGTTAAGAAATTTAAAGAATATGGTGTTAGAGAAGACTCTTGAGGGTTCCTTGGACTGCAAGGAGATCCAACCAGTCCATTCTGAAGGAGATCAGGTCTGGGATTTCTTTGGAAGGAATGGTGCTAAAGCCGAAACTCCAGTACTTTGGCCACCTCATGCAAAGAGTTGACTCACTGGAAAAGACTTTGATGCTGGGAGGGATTAGGGGAAGGAGGAGAAGGGGACGACAGAGGATGAGATGGCTGGATGGCATCACTGACTCGATGGATGTGAATCTGAGTGAACTCCGGGAGTTGGTGATGGACAGGAAGGCCTGGTGTGCTGCGATTCATGGGGTCTCAAAGAGTCTGACACGACTGAGCGACTGAACTGAACTGAAAAATGCATAAAGAAAAGGCAATGGCACCCCACTCCAGTACTCTTGCCTGGAAAATCCCATGGAAGGAGGAACCTGGTGGGCTGCAGTCCATGGGGTCACTAAGAGTTGGACACGACTGAGAAAGTTCAGTTTTGCTTTTCACTTTCATGCATTGGAGAAGGCAATGGCAACCCACTCCAGTGTTCTTGCCTGGAGAATCCCAGGGATGGGGGAGCCTGGTGGGCTGCCGTCTCTGGGGTCACACAGAGTCGGATAGGAGTGAATCGACTTAGCAGCAGCAGCAGCAACACAGATAAAAAGCACTACATAGCTCCAGTTACTTAATAAGAACTCAATAAATGTTATGTAATAATTGTCATTATTATCATAAACTAGGAATATTATTATATTATCATTATCACCAAGTCACAGAAGATCATTTTAAGATATTTCCCTTTATTCTGTTATTAGATTTGGGACAGATCTTTAGGTCTTGATTCCTGACTTCCTAGGCATCCACTGACGAGCAAAATATATTTCTGAGAATGGTCTAGAAAACACGTGTGAACTTACTAGAAAAATATGTTAGGAAATTTCTCATCCTATTTTGAAGTGATAGCAATATTAATGAAGTTGTAAATAGAATTTCTTTTTGCAACCATTAATTGGCATTCTAGGAAAAACTCAAGTCAATCATGCATTTAATGAATCACAAAAGAACACTTTCTATGTCTAAAACCATGAATGTCAGAACATATTACAGTTTAAGAATTAATAGCAATAACAAAATTTCAGTTGGTTTTGGAAAGGAAATTATCCTTATTATTTCCATATTCAAACCTCAGTTAGTAATCTTAAAACTGATATGATTTATTATACAGTAGTGATATTCTTTTTTTATCCTCTTATTTTTCCAAACTTGTGAAATATCATTTCTTATAATCTTAGAGCTTTTTTCTTTAGTTTTGAGTCTGAAAAACTTTGGCTTAGCACCTTCCACATATTCCAATGACAATGGAGTAATAAACTAAAATATATTATGGAAAAGCAAAAAAAACAGTAGACTGAAAATGTTACCATGGATTCTGTTTTCTTTAAAAAGACAACCTCTTTTTCCAATAGCAACATTTATGATAATTCTTTCATTTGCTCTTGACCTCTGATTTATGAAACTATTCAGAGCCATATTCTGTACTTATCTTTTCCTATTATAATTTCATTCAAACATACATTTCCTTCTGTCTTCCCAACTGATCTCAAGTGAAGTAGGAGGGAAACTGAATTCCTTCCTTCTTCCAAACACTCTGCATTCAGTCAATCATCATGTCATGCATTTTGCTTTTAAACAGTCTGTCAATTCCATTCTCTCTCTGTCTTCTTTCCTTGTCTTAGTTTCTGTGCCAGCTCCAAAACGAGGACTTGAAGAAATATCATCCTTAAAACATAGCCCTCAAACCCATTCTTCTTTCTACATTATTGACAGTGTGCTCTTTAGAAAACATGATCCCTTGAGAAGTCGCACATTGTCCACAGAATAAATCTAAGCTTTTTAGTGTGAGAGATAAAACCCATCTTTGCTGGTTCTCACCTACCTGATCAGTATCTTTTCTCACCTTTGCACCAATGGTATACTCACTTTTTAAAAGATACTTTTGCTCCCCCAGCCCACATCCCATCCAAAGAGGTCAACTCCTTTTTGCTGAAATCAGGAAAAGTGAGTTTGACTAACCAAGACAAAGTTTCTTAGATAGATGAAAAAGAAGATTGTAGGTTGCTGTTCTTGACTGTCCTTCTTCAATGGTGAGGTTGAAAATTACACAATAGAATGGAAGGTAAGCTGTATCTTTATCCTAGTAAGTATCTGTACTCTTGGAGCTGCCACAAAGCATTCACAGATGTAATAGCGGTCTGTGGAAGTGAGGACACCAGTTTGGTCTCATAGGCAGAACAGTATGAGAGCTCTGGTTTATACCAATGCCAAGTGGGCTCCCCTAGTGGCTCAGAGAGTAAAGAATCTGCCTGCAATGCAGGAGACCTGGGTTTAATCTCTGGATTAGGAAGATCCCCTGGAGAAGGGAATGGCTACCCACTCCAGTATCCTGACCTGAAGCATTCCATGGACAGAAGAGCCTTGTAGGCCACAGTCTATGGGGTTGCAAAGAGTTGGACATAACTGAGCGACTTCCATACACACAATGCCAGGTCAGGGCTCTTTTGACCCCTCAGCCTCAGCATTGCCACCTTAAGCATACCTGGAAGGAAATTCACATGTGTTTGTGGCTGGCCGTCTCATCAGCAGGCAGCTTCAAATCATCTTCTGATATTCAGGCGCTGATGCCATCTTCTTCCCTTGAGTGAGTTGGACTTTGTGATTCACGTTTAACAGATAGAATACAGCAGAATTTATGGTGTGTCAATCTTGGGATTGGGTTATAAAAAGACTGTGGCTTCTTCTTGAGCACTCTCTCTTAGATCACTCATTCTGAGAGAAGCAAGCTGACATGTTATCAGCAGGCCTGGGGAGAAAAACCCTTGAATGAGCTTGGGAATGAATCCTCTATTCTGAGTCAAGCCTTGAGATGACTGTAGCCCTGCCCAACAGCTTGACTACAACCTCGTGAGACACCGTGAGACAGAGGCACCCAGGACCAGATTCTTGGCTCACAGAAACTGTGAAATAATAAACATTTGTTGTTTTAAGTGGCTAGATTTTAGGAGTCATTTGGGCAGTGGATAACCAATACAGCTGTCACACCTCCGTGCAGTGCACTGGCTGCCTTTAGGCTAATTACACTGCCCAAGAACTGAACAGCTTTAGAAATTACCATATACACTGAGTTGTTTCATTTCTTCCCTCCTTTCCACATGCCTTTCTTCTTCCTGTCTGCCTTCTATGTCCGCTTGTTTTCTAGTCTTACCGTGAGACTTCCTGAGATGGTAAACTTAGACATGTACTTCCTCTGTGTTACTTCTATGCTTTGTATCTATTATTGACATTCTATTGTAATTATTTGAGAGATCCTCTGACTCACAGACACAGAACCTAATTCTCTGTGCCTCTTTCCTCTGTGTGTGTTTAAAGATGACACTTCTCTTCTTGGAAAATAAAAAGTAAAACCTTTGTGAGGGTAGTAGTTGCCTGATTTTTTTTTTTTTTTTAACTTTTCAAAGCTTCGATATGTCAGTCACATCACATTCTAAAACAGGTACAATATTGTTTTTCCTATCGTTAAAATGAACGTTCAGTTAGGCTACATGGGTAAACAAAACAGGCAGAGTAAAACAACCAGATCTTTTGCATTTTAAAAATGCCCTGTGGGCAGCTTTCCTTGAAACCTCCGCTGACAATAAAAAGAAAGGCATGCCTGAGGAAATGCAGAATAATGGCTTGTAAAATAACTTTCAAATTACAAGGAGTCAAACGTTCTGGTTTCTGTCAGGGCCCAGTGGCCATTACCCAGCTTTAATGGGTGAGGTGCAGTTGGTTCTTAACATGTTTTGCTTTTACTTAATCCTGTTATCACTGGCTGTTACCCCAGTACCCACTCCATCTGTTCGCCCTCGTCCTTCACTCATTTAGCACTGCCTCGGCAAGCTCAGTTTACCGATGGAAAGGAAAGTTCCTTGATTTCATCATGATCTAGTAGGGAGTGACCTTGTATTCTTAAGTTCATTGGCCTAAAACTATGAAGACTTTGGCAGAGTTGATTTTCATCAACTTTTCATGCTTTTCCTCATAATGTCAAGATTATGACCAGTTCATTTTCTAGGTATAAAACTCTGAAAAATTGCTGACTTTTAACTTTATCATCAAGCCTCAGTGTGGTTCTTTGCTAACTTATTTCTAGCGTTCATAATTTTTATTGTCAGCTTCTCATGTGTTTGCTATGCCATAACCCCTAATTGCTTCATTTCTGAAAGCTTCCAAAAACTTTTCTTTTTGTTATAAATGTTTTCTCCTTTAAATTTTTGGGCAAAGATTTCCCTACATTAAAAAAAAAATATTGTGTGTTTTGAGTTGTAGATACTGAAAGCAGGAAAACGACCAATCTGATTGGAAGTATGCCAGAAAGGGTGGAATATTTGAAAGAAATGGCTCAGTTTCATGGTTTTCCTTCATAAATCTTGCTGTTTACTTGGAGAAAAGCCATAGATACTCTGGGAGTTTGCTTAAAGAATCACACACCTTGAACCATGAGTTCTGCTTGCTGTTTCCAGATGCATAGAATGACCTGCTGCCTATGCTTCAATTATACATTAACCTTGCTTCCTTAGCTTTTTGGGCTTCCCACATGGTTTGGTGGTAAAGAATCCACCTACTAATGCAGAAGATGGGCAGGTTCAGTCCCTGGGTTAGGAAGACCCCCTGGGGAAGGAAATGGCAACCCACTCCAGTATTCTTGCCTAGAAAGTCCCACAGACAGAGGAGCCTGGAGGGCTACTTAACTTTTTATTCATAATTGAGATATTGTCTTCCCTTTTGACTGGAAATACAAACACAGTGAGAACACATAAGAGGATTAGTTAAGAAATGCGTATGAGGTTTTAGCCAGTAAAGACAAGAAACAGCAACTGGAGAGAATTTATTTTGCAATACTATAGTGTTTAATTGGGCTTCCCAGGTGGCACAAATGATACAGGACCCACCAGCCACTGCAGGAGACATAAGAGATGTGAGTTCGATCCCTGGGTTGGGATGATCCCCTGGAGGAGGGCATGGCAACCCACTCCAGTATTTTTGTCTGGGGAATCCCATCCATAGGGTCACAAAAAGTTGGACATGACAATGTTTAATTACTACTGTTCTGATTCACCTTTTAGAAGCAGAGTAGCAATTGTCTCTAATGGTAATTATTCTCTTTTTTCCCCACGAATTCTCCTTGAAACATGTATTTTCTGACACCCTTTCCTGGGTCTCCACACTGAGTAATTATCACATTGCATTAATATTTTCTATTTAGACTTTGGGCTCATTCTTCATTCTTTTCTGTATTCTTTATGTTAGAAAAGAGTCTGTTATATAATAGACTTCAACAAATGTTTTGAAGAATGGAAGGAAGAAGAAAGAATTTCTTTTCTTTTTTTTTTTTTCTTTACAATACTATGTTGGTTTTGCCATACATCAACATGAATCTGCCACGGGTTTACATAAGTTCCCACTCCTCCCACCTCTCTCCCCACACCATCCCTCTGGGTTATCCCAGTGCACCAGCATCCTGTATCCTGCATCAAAGCTAGACTGGCAATTCGTTTCTTTTATGATATTATACATGTTGCAATGTCATTCTCCCAAATCATCCTGCCCTCTCCCTCTCCCACAGAGTCCAAAAAACTGTTCTGTACATCTGCGTCTCTTTTGCTATCTCGCATACAGGGTTATCGTTACCATCTTTCTAAATTCCATATATATGTGTTAGTATACTGTATTGGTGTTTTTCTTTTTGACTTACTTCACTCTGTATAATCGGCTCCAGTTTTATCCACCTCATTAGAACTGATTCAAATGTACTCTTTTTGATGGCTGAGTAATACTCCATGTGTATATGTACCACGGCTTTCTTATCCATTCATCTGCTGATGGACATCTAGGTTGCTTCCATGTCCTGGCTACTATAAACAGTGCTGCGATGAACACTGGGGCACACGTGTCTCTTTCAATTCTGGTTTCCTTAGTGTGTATGCCCAGCAGTAGGATTGCTGGGTCATGTGGCAGTTCTATTTCCAGTTTTTTTAAGGAATCTCCACACGGTTTCTCAAAAGAAGACATACAGATGGCTAACAAACACATGAAAAGATGCTTAACATCACTCATTATCAGAGAAATGCAAATCAAGACCACAATGAGGTACTATTTCACACCAGTTAGAATGGCTGCGATCCAAAAGTCAACAAGCAATAAATGCTGGAGAGGGTGTGGAGAAAAGGGAACCCTCTTACACTGTTGGTGGGAATGCAAACTAGTACAGCCACTATGGAGAACAGTGTGGAGATTCCTTAGAAAGAATTTCTGTATAAATTTTTCATTATCTTCTAAGAGCTATGGCAGTTTCAGCATTATTATAAAGAGTTAATTCTAACTCGATTAATTATAAGCGTTATGAGGTGTTTGATATGGATTATGTTTCAAGCTACCAGGAATATATATGTATGCTACTAAATCAGTATTAACTGGGTCCACATCTGTAATGTGGGGCCCTGCACCCATAATGTGATTATGGTTGCTTATCATCTGTCTGTATGGCTATAATTTTGAGACCATAATATATTATGTTCTGCATATAATAATTTTGGAGTCTATATAAATGTACCAGCCTAAACAATAACTGAAAATCTATGATTGGCTATTAAATATAAATTAACACTTGTAAAAGCATGCAAATAAACTGTTAGTGAACTACTAAATTGCTCTTTAAACTTATTCCAGCTAATATACTCTCAGCTTAACATAGGGCATGAAAAAGGGTATAAAATAAAAAGTGTACAATGTCCTTATAGGAAAAATAAGGCATTTTCTAATAAAAATTATTAAATTTATTTATTCATTTCCTCATTTAGGAAATAAGTACTGAGTTCCTATAAAGTGCTAGGTGTCATAGTTCTAGGATGTAGCAGGAGGTAAAACAAATTCCCTGTCCTCAAGGAGGTGAAATTATATCGGTGGATAGAGGCCAATAAGCATATCTGTCATAGACTGATGATAAACTCATGCAGACAAATAGAAAGAAAGAATAATATCAGCCTCTGATGAGTGCTATGAAGAAAACTGAAGGGTCAGAGAATGATGGGCTATTTTGGTAGATGGTAAGGGGAGAACTCGTTATCAGGCTGAAGATGTCAGGATCTGAAAAGATTTTCTGCAAGTGAGATAATTTCAGAGAATATACAACTTGATATGTTTTACATTTTTTGAAGCGTAGTTAATTTACAGTGTTGTGCTAGTTTCAAGTGTCAGTTGAGTTCAGTCGCTCAGTCATGTCCGACTCTTTGCGACCCCATGAATCGCAGCACGCCAGGCCTCCCTGTCCATCACTAACTCCCGGAGTTCACTCAGACTCACGTCCATCGAGTCCGTGATGCCATCCAGCCATCTCATCCTCGGTCGTCCCCTTCTCCTCTTGCCCCCAATCCCTCCCAGCATCAGAGTCTTTTCCAATGAGTCAACTCTTCGCATGAGGTGGCCAAAGTACTGGAGTTTCAGCTTTAGTATCATTCCCTCCAAAGAAATCCCAGAGTTGATCTCCTTCAGAAGGGACTGGTTGGCTCTCCTTGCAGTCCAAGGGACTCTCAAGAATCTTCTCCAACACCACAGTTCAAAAGCATCAATTCGTTGGCACTCAGCCTTCTTCACAGTCCAACTCTCACATCCATACATGACCACAGGAAAAACCATAGCCTTGACTAGACGGACCTTAGTCAGCAAAGTAATGTCTCTGCTTTTGAATATTCTATCTAGGTTGCTCATAACTTTCCTTCCAAGGAGTAAGCATCTTTTCATTTCATGGCTGCAGTCACCATCTGCAGTGATTTTGGAGCCCCCCAAAATAAAGTCTGACACTGTTTCCACTGTTTCCCCATCTATTTCCCATGAAGTGATGGGACCAGATGCCATGATCTTCATTTTCTGAATGTTGAGCTTTAAGCCAACTTTTTCACTCTCCTCTTTCACCCTCATCAAGAGGCTTTTTAGTTCCTTTTCGCTATCTGCCATTAAAGTAGTATCATGGGCTTATCTGGGCCATTAGGCACAAATACTTGTACACAATATACAAGTGTGAATGTAAGCACTTGGAAAATAGCTGAAAGTGCCACACAAAGCACTGGGAGAGTGGGAAAACTCTCCATGAAGGGTGCACACACGAAATCATGGACCTGTCTCAGGGTAAGCAGGCCACTGCAGCCAGAGTCCTGTTTACGGATCAAGTCTCCAGTCAGCCGTCGTGATGACGTCATCGCGGCAGGCGGTGGCGCATGCGCAAGAGAAGGAAATCCTGGCGCTGCGTGGGTTGCCTCTTAGGCGTTTCCGGTTTCTGGTTGTGCCGGTACCCGGGTCTCTGAGCTGGCAGCGTTTGCACTCTTGGCGTTGCGTGCGCGGCATCTTGGGGGTCACATGAGTCAGTGGCATCATGCTGGTGGTCACTGGGACCAGGATCGCGTCTTTTCTGGACATTCACCAGCCAAGAAGAAGGGCGGAAACCACATCCCCGAAAGGTAATACACGCCTTGGTCCTTGGGAGTTGCCCTTTCAGCTCAGAGCCCCTGGGCTTCACCTCTTGTGCTCTCCGCCTGTCTTTTATACCCCGGCCGGCTTGGATCGTCCGCCTTGTGCTAGTCGGCAAGTAGCAGAAAGGGACGGTGTGTGATGTTCTGGTTTCTCCCCATTGTTTAAAAAGCTAGGCTCTGGTCATTGCTTTTCAGGTAGAATGCCAAAGGACTGCTTTTTTCAGGTGAGACTGTCGGTGTTGGGGACACAGCGTAATATCAGTTAAATAAGCAGGGTGACAATATACAGCCTTGACGTACTCCTTTTCCTATTTGGAACCAGTCTGTTGTTCCATACAGCAACGCACTTCAGTTATACATATATGTATGTATATATTTTCAGATTATTTTCCATTATAGGTTATTATAAGACTCTAGGTATGGTTCCCTTTGTTGTACAGTAGGTCCTTGCAGTTTACCTATTTTCTATATAGGAGTATATATATGTTAAGTACAAACTTCTAGTTTATCCCTCCCCCTACTTTCCCTTTTGGTCACCATTGTTTGTTTTCTATGTCTGTGACTCTATTTCTATTTTGTAAATAAGGGCATTCATATCATTTTTCAGTTTCCACATATAAGTGATGTCATATCATGTCTTTCTCTCTCTGACTTACTTCCCTTAATATGATAATCTCTGGGTCCATCTATGTTGCCAAAAATGGCATTACTCATTCTTTTTATGGCTGAGTAATATTCCATTGTATATATATACTCCACAGCTTCTTTATGCATTCAAGACTATATGACTTTAGATAAGAGTGAGATGTAGGAGACCAACTGTGTATGTCCAGGGAAGCCAAAAAATATTGGTCTTAATTCAGTTAGACATGTAGACCACTTTAGTGTCCTACATTTAAAATCTTAAGACAAATTCAACTCAGAAACAGGCAGTGGTGTATCTTTCAGAAAATGTGACTCCCTTCACCAACTTATCTTGATCTTCCATGTGTGAAAAGGTGATTTAGGTATGTATGTAGACAGTAGTACTGTTTATGAAAAAATTAGATATTATGTAAAAAATTTATCTTAGAAAGTGTGACATCAGTTGACTTCATTGCATTTAACTGTTTCTGTCATTGACTCAAAGTAATTGTGTAGTTTATTGTCAAATTTAATATTTATTTTATATTTAATTAAAAGTTATGAGTATATATATCTATATATACATACATTGAGTGTGTTCACACACACACACAATATATCAGTTATATAATGATATGTTTCATTCATAGCAAGCTCAAGCAACTTTCAAACTTATTTTGTTAAAGATCATTAAAATATTAGGGTTTATTTGAGATAAACTGGCAAATAATAACTCAATGGCAAAAAATTGGATATTATTTTTATTTCTAGGAAGAAGGTGGGTTGAAGTCATTGGTTTCTTGTTTTAAGTTTAGATAGCTGGTAACATTTTCAGGTAAGATAGATTTATATGTTTTCTTCATCAGCAGTTAAGAGTTGGATCTTGGAGGACATGTTGCCAATAAAACTAAATCAAACTGTTTCCCTCACACTTACTGAGATATTGATTATGCAAGGAATTAATAAATATGAGTTTTTAAAACAATATATCTAGATAGATAGGCAATTCTTATTTTTTCTTTATAAAGGAGATCTAAATCCTTGCCCTAAAAATCATAAAGATTACTGTGAAATATGCCTTTAAATTCATGAAATACTCTTGATTTCAAAAAGTTAATGTACTGTCATGTGTGGTCCTAAGCTAGGCTTCACTCCATGTTATCAGTGGTCACTTTTAGTACATAGTTCGTTGAATTTTCTATGCTAATCCTGTAACCTGGAATGTAAATGCTAAAGGAGCAATTTTAAACCAGCACAGAAATATTCCGCAAAAAATGTCTGTAGAACTATGACTTATACACATGTTAATTTGTTGCTAGAAATGACAAAAAAAAAGGAAGACAAACTTTAAACATAGTAACAAAACCTAATTCTTTAGACAATATATTTCTTTATACCATTTTCTATGCCCACACACATACACCCAAACACAGGTTTATCTGATCCTATGGTTACCTTTTGATCTGTGATAAAATAGGGGATATATCTGATGATAGCCATTAATATATGTGTATAAATGATTATAAATATAAAGTAATGTTAAATTGAATTTTGGGTCCACACTTGGTTTTCATGAACTAGTTTCTGGCTTAGTCTATGTAGGAATGTTTATAAGAAACTATTCAGCTGCACAGTGGTATTTGAGAATGAATAAAACTGAAATCTATAAAATATGATTAATTTGCCACATGTCAGAAGCCATAAAAGCAAATGTGTCTAAAGTTCTTTCATGCCTACAAGTATAACACAAGTGGTCTTTTTCGTCACTTATAGTAAATATGATTATTGCCAGATTGTAAATATGGACCCAGGTTCTTCCTTGGGAAATTTAGTCCAATCTGTTTTCAACTCTTTACAGATGTGAGTTTTCCATAAAGATAATATCTTTGTACTTTGCTACAAACTGTAAATTATATTATTTAATGTATCTCTTAAAGGTATATGATAACATTATATATGTGATTCAAGCTAGGACTAAATCTTCATGATTTTCTATAAAAGAAGAAAAGGGTAGGAAAATAAGATGGCAGTTTCTTCCCAATAGAGATATCTATCTCATTTTAAAGACCTTATCAGAAGTGCTGTTGCTGTCTTTCCATCGTCCAGATGTCCTAGAAAGAATCCAGAGACATTGTGCCTCATTTAGGTCCTTACTGCAATCCCTTCTGTGTTCTCTGTCTCTGTTTTAGCCCTCCTCCAAACCTGACCAGTCAGCTCAGAGACGTTTAGGGAATGTGTGTGTGCTCAGTCGTGTCCCACTCTTTGCCACTCCATGGACGGTAGATCACCAGGCTCTTCTGTCCATAGAATTTTTGAGGCAAGAATACTTGACTGGGTTGCCATTTCCTTCTCCAGGGGATCATCCCAACCCAGGGACTGAGCGCACCTCTCCTGTATCTCCTGCATTGGCAGGCAGATTCTTTTTCACCGAGCCACCTGGGAAGCCCCACAAACAATAGTAAAACAGTGGAAAATAGTTATTTAGGCACTCATTTTCACCTTTGAAAATCCTGATTTACAAATTTTACTAATGCAGGTCAACCATCACATTTTGTATGCTAAAGCACCATTTTTGACAAATAATCCTGCTTCCCTGCCTATGAACACCTCCTTTCTTATCTTTTGTGTTTTTGTTTGTTTGTTTTCCTTCTGTAAGGCTGTTCCTGTTAACACACAAGATCTACCCAGCATATAAATTTTCTTCAGGAATCATTTACATGGTTGATAGGAAGTACATTGATTTGTTAAGAATTTGACCACCTATTATAATAATGATGAGCCTCAAATTTCTCCTCAACTTGAGAAAGTGAGTTTCATGATTAGAAAGAATCCAAATCATCTCAGTTACAGATCACTTTAAAAAATTATGCAAAATACTACACTGGTTGAGAAGTTGGGTTGGTCACCTTGTATGTGGCACTGAGTATTTCTTAAGGATAAGGAAATGTTTCTGATAGATTAATAAAAACATCCTGAACTAAGGCTTGCCCTACAAAATGGAATTTCCAGTGTATTATTGGTTTCAACCAGGACAAAACCAAACGACAATAGTAATAATAATTGAAAAGGACAGATAGAAACTGACTTTGAAATGAAGATCATAAACATCCAAAGTGGCTAAGCCAACTCCACAGTGTAGGCGGGTATTCAGTCAGAGGGAAGGACATGATCTCTAAGCAGCGGGGAAGCAAACATTCAGAAATGGTGACTGCACATCACTGCGCTGTAACATGTCAGTACTCATGTTTGGTGATTCATCCAAAGGCCATGTACCTTAGCCAATCTTGCAGTCAAATCTTAAAGGGATATTTCTATTCTGGTCCTCTGAAAGTTTTCAGACAGTTACAGGCAGGGAAGCAAAACTTGATGCCCTATACTCAAGAAAAATAATGTTTGAATAGGGTAACTTTGTATTTTAAGAGCTAACCTATATAAAGATCTTCAACGAGTCTTGATATCGTTATCTCATTTCCTGTGAGTTATCCATTGTTATACCCACTTTGCACACAAGGAAACAGGATGAGAAGTTAAGGAGTCAGTGAAAGGCTATGCTTGACAGTAAGTATGTAACTAGTGATATAGATTACATAAAAATGATATCACTAAAATGACCAGTAGATCCAAATAGAATATGAACCAAACTTTAATTAATTAAGTTGCAGCTTGAAATATTGTACATGGATATGCTATACCAAACAAAGTTGCCTTTGTATGTTTCTATAGTGAAAGTGAAAGTTGCTCAGTTGTGTCCAACTCTTTGTGACCCCGTGGACTATACAGTCCATGGAATTCTCCAGGCCAGAATACTGGAGTAAGTAGCCTTTCCCTTCTCCAGGGGTCGAATTTTCCTTTCCCTTCCCAACCCAGGAATTGAACCCAGGTCTTCCACATTGCAGGCAGATTGTTTATCACCTGAGCCACCAGGGGAGTCCAAGAATACTGGAGTGGGTAGCCTATCCCTTCTCCAGCAGATCTTCTGTACCCAGGAATTGAACCAGGGTCTCCTGCATTGTAGGCAGATTCTTTACCAACTGAGCTATCAGGGAAGCCCATGTTTCTAGTAAGTCTTCACTAAAAAGATTGCATTCAATTTGAGAATTGTGTTTATGTCTCCTTTAGTAAAAATGAATTCTAGAGTAGCATTTTTTACTTGTTTGTAAAATTGTTATTTTAGAATAGATTTAGATTTATAGAAAATTTGTGAAGATAATATAGAGTTCCCAGATATCACATACTCAGTTTACAGTATTACTAATGCCTTACATCAGTGTGAAACACATCAGAATTAATGAGCCAATATTGATTCATCATTATGGACTAAAGTCCTACTTTATTCAGATTTCCATAGTCTGTGCTGAAGATCCTTTTTCTATTCCAGGATCCTTTCCTTAGGCTCCCCATGGCTTTTCTGATTCTGAAGATTTGACGGTTTTGATGAGTACTTATCAGAACATGTCTCAGTAGGGATTTGTCCTGTAAGTTTTCATTTGCCTGATATGTGTCTTGAGCTAAGAAATTCCCCAAGAAATTCAAATTCTAGAACAATTTCCTAGAATATTCTGGCTTTCAATCCTATCTGAGTTGAGGTATTCTAGTCATGGTGTAAAAACCCAAGGTACAATCAATTTAGGACCTGTAGCATTTCTGCAAGTAAAAAATTGGGAATATCACAGAAAATAAAAAGGATCTCTGCCTGAGTCTTTGTCCAACCACCTATTAGGTTTTTGTATAATTTAATATCCAGTTTACTCATCAGTCAAAGGCACCTTCTACTTTAGAGAATATTCTAAGGATTAAAAGAAAGAAATCACGCTAAGTTTCTAATATAGTTCCTTGACATAATAAGTTATTAATAAGTAGTAGTTTTAAAAATATTATTAGATACTACATATAAAGAGTTGGACACAGAATAGGGTTTAATAAGAGTCTATTAAAATTAGTGATTTGAGAAGTAAGCTGACTTAATTTGTGAAAATATTTAATTTGGAAATATATACTATTATCCTACAGGAAGTAACATTTTTGCACTTGGTTTTACTAGAATCTATTGAGCTTTTCCAGTGCAAAATTTTTGTTATTCATTAAATTTAGAGGTTGATATCAATCAGATTGACAAGACTTCTTTCAGGAGCAGAGATGGGTCAGCTCCATGGTGCCTCATCACTCTTGAGTAGCTAATGATTAAAATTACATTCATAGTCAAACAACAATTAATGCTATAGTGAAAATAATCTGGTATTGGAACAGACAGCTGATTTTATGGACATCTATTCAAGTGGATAGTGAAAATAGAAAAGATAGTATATAGTGTTTTTTGTAATGCATTTTTCATTTATCCTGGGATAAGTAACCTAATCAAGCCCATTCAGAGTGTGTCTGCACAAATAAGGCCATTAGAAAAGCAAACTAGAAACTAGGAAATGGTTGTCAGAATATGACAAGCTGGATAAGATTGAGCGATCATGATAATAAGTACTGGCCTTTGTATCTATGGCTTTAAAGAAACCAGAATGGGCTCAGTGGAAATTGGGCTCTGAGCCCAAGAAGAATTAGGCAGGGAGCCTAAAGGAAATTCAATGTTCTCTGCTTCTTCTTTATGCTTTCCATTTAATTTGGTTTTCAGAAGAGATCTCTATTTACAGGACAATTTTAAGTTTATCTGAAGCAGGTGGAAGATGGTTGGCTTTGAGTCTACAGATATGGCAAAGCAAAGAAAATGTAGGAAAAAAGGAGAGGCCACCACTGGTGTATGTCAGAGAGAATGGGAAATCTTTACAGATATAATTTGATGCTCTTTAATATAAAGCAGATTTATAGCTTTTGCCTGGATGAGTGGGGTGTTTGATTGTTTCTGTTTCATAGTTTAACTAATCTAGCCTCCACTGTTATAATAGAAATGTAATAATGTAAAAAATGAACTGTAGTAGTATGACTTACTAGACAAAAATCCATTTATAGATTCCATGTATTTGTAAAGTATATCTAAATATAAAGAGGAGTTAGAAATAGTAAGTAGGAATATAAATTGATTTGCTCCAAGCAATATATAGTGGTTGTTTATATATGTGTTTCATGGCAAAAATATTTCTTAACATTTTATTAAGTAAAGTTTCAGAATATACCTGGTAGGGAAGAAACTTTAAGATTTAATATATAAAGAGTATGTGACTAAGAAATTTACAAATGAACTTGCTCAACATTTCTAATTTTTCAATAAACGTAAATACTAGCTTGATAGTGATATTAATCTTACTAAATACAGTCAAATTCTGTTTTAAGCAAAGGCAATAAAAATGATCACATCAACTCCAGACACCAAATTCTAAGGTGGACTCAGAAGTAAACTGATTGAAACAATTGGCAGAAATACCTCAAATAAACAATTATTAAATGTGTGAAATATTAGAACATAAGCAGATGAGATAAAAAAAAAAATTCCTTTCCAGGTCTAGGGACTAGAGTTGTCATTTTTGACTGGAAGAGCTCTCAGATAGAATTTGTTTTTCAGTCACTCAGTTGTGTCTGACTCTTTGTGACCCCATGGACTGTAGCACACCAGGCTTCCCTGTCCATCATGAACTTATTGATATTTTCCCCCACAATCTTGATTACAGCTTGTGCTTCATCCAGTCTGGCATTTCAACGTGATGTTCTCTGCATATAAGTTAAATAAGCAAGGTGACAATGTACAGCCTTGATGTACTCTTTTCCCAATTTGGAACCAGTCCATTGTTCCATGTCCAGTTCTAATTGTTTTTTCTTGACCTGCGTACAGGTTTCTCAGGAGCAGATAAGGTGGTCTGGTATTCCCATTGAACAGTTTTCCTGAGTATCTCATGATCCACACAGTCAAGGCTTTGGCATAGTCAATAAAGCAGAAGTAGGTGCTTTTCTGGAACTCTCTTGCTTTTTTGATGATCCAACAAATGTTTGCAATTTGATCTCTGGTTCCTCTGCCTTTTCTAAATCCAGCTTGAACATCAGTAAATTTTTGGTTCATGTACTGTTGAAGACTGACTTGGAGAATTTTGAGCATTACTTTGCTAGCATGTGAGATAAATGCAATTGTGAAGTAGTTTGAACATTCTTTGGCATTGCCTTTCTTTGGGATTGAAATAAAAACTGACCTTTTCTAGTCCTGTGACCACTGCTAAGTTTTGCAAATTTGCTGCCATATTGGGTACAACACTTTCACAGCATCATTTTTCAGGATTCGAAATAGCTCAACGGGAATTCCATCACCTCCACTAACTTTGTAGTGATGCTTTCTAAGGCCTACTTGACTTCATATTCCAAGATGTCTGGCTCTAGGTGAGTGATCACACCACTGTGGTTATCTGGATCATTAAGATCATTTTGTATAGTCCTACATAGCTTCTTAATATCTTCTGCTTTTGTTAGGTCCATACCGTTTCTGTCCTTTATTGTGCCCATCTTTGCATGAAATGTTCCTTTGGTAATTCTAACTTTCTTGAAGAAATCTCCAGTCTTTCCCATTCTGTTGTTTTCTTCTATTTCTTTGCACTGACCATTTAGGAAGACTTTATCTCTTTTGTTATTCTTTGGAACTCTGCATTCAGATGAATATGTCTTTCCTTTTCTCCTTTGTCTTTAGCTTCTCTTCTTTTCTCATCTATTTTTAAGGCCTCCTCAGACCAATGGCAGCCCACTCCAGTACTCTTGCCTGGCAAATCTCATGGACGGAGGAGCCTGGTAGGCTGCAGTCCATGGGGTCGCGGAGGGTCGGACACAACTGAGCGACTTCACTTTCACTTTTCACTGTCATGCATTGGAGAAAGAAATGGCAAGCACTCCAGTGTTCTTGCCTGGAGAATCCCAGGGACAGGGGAGCCTGCTGGGCTGCCGTCTATGGGGTCACACAGAGTCGGATACGACTGAAGTGACTTGGCGGCAGCAGCAGCAGACAAGTACTTTGCCTTTGTGAATTTCTTCTTGGGGATAATTTTGAACAGGGCCTCCTGTACAGTGTTAGGAATGTCTGTGCATAGTTCCTCAGGCACTCCATCTATCAGATCTAATTCCTTGAATCTGTTTGTCACTTCCACTATATGATCATAAGGGATTTGATTTAGGTCATAGCTAAATGGTCTATTGGTTTTCCCTACTTTCTTCAATTTAAGTCTGAATTTGGCAATAAGGAGTTCATGATCTGAGCCATAGTCATCCCCTGGTCTTGTTTTTGCTGACTGTATAGAGCTTCTCTTTCTTCAGCTGCAACAAATATAATCAATCTGTTTTCAGTATTGACCATCTGGTGATGTCCATGTGTAGAATCTTCTCTTGTGTTTTTTTTGGAAGAGGCTGTTTGCTATGATGAGTGTGTTCTCTTGGCAAAACTCTGTTAGCCTTTGCCCTGCTTCATTTTGTACTCCAAGGTCAAACTTGCCTGTTAGAATAAGAGGAACCAAAAATAACACAGAACATATGCAATTAATGAGTTGAATGATTCTGATGTTTATTATATCTTATGAGTTGTTTATATAAATAAGGTCTAAAGAATGCAATTTAGCACATTAAAAGTATTAATATATAGTAAAAATAAAAGTTGAGACCAGAGAAAAAGGTATTTTGACCAGGATCTTGAGTTCTAGCTAGGTTTGTTGCTCAAAATCTCTTATTTTTGAAGAAACCTTTTCATATTGGAACCATCTTTAAGTTGGAATTTTTTATCTGTTAATAATATTGCTGTGCAGATTAATTGAATCTGGCATAGGCTCCAAATGAAAGCACTTATAAAATTGCTAAATGCCGTGTGGCTCAGTGGTAAAGAATGCCCCTGCTGACGCAGAAAGCCATGGGTTCAACTCCTGCTCGTGAAGATTCCCTGGAGAATGAAAAGGCAACCCATTCCAGTATTCTTGTCTAGGAAATCCCATGGCCAGAGAAGCCTGCCAGGGTACAGTCCATGGGGTCACAAAAGTCAGCCATGACTGAGCAACTGAGCACACACGCTGTGGAAAGCAAATATTAATGTCTCTGTTAAAGGTATGTGCTCCCTCCAAGTTAGCACATTCAACAGCCTTCACACTGAACGTGTTTCTACATAATAATTAGAATCACAAAGAATTCAGACTCGTTTGGTAGTCTCATTGTTTATTGCTTCAAAATAACAAAACAATATTACAATTAATGAACTTTTAGATTGTCAATATAGCTGCTGCTGCTGCTGCTGCTAAGTCACTTCAGTTGTGTCCAACTCTGCGCAGCCCCATAGACGGCAGCCCACCAGCCTCCTCTGTCCCTGGGATTTCCCAGGCAATAACACTGGAGTGAGTTCCCATTTCCTTGTCCAGTTCATGAAAGTGAAAAGTGAAAGTGCAGTCGCTCAGTCAGGTCTGACTCTTCTCGACCCCATGGACTATAGCCTATCAGGCTCCTTCATCCATGGGATTTCCCAGGCAAGAATACTGCAGTGGGGTGCCATTGCCTTCTCTGGTCAATATAGCTAATATTTCTAATTTCCAATATAGCTAGAATTTCCCATTTTGCAAAAGTGGGAGAAAAAAGAACAGTAATGGTTACATGCACAAACAATAAATAATCCTGGGTCCAAGCTTTCTTTAATTTTTTAAAGGAAGAGCATAGTGGAACTAGAAAGCCCTAATGAAATGAATCCATGAGCAACCAAGTGGCAACCTTGTATTTAGAGCCCAGCTGGCCTACAGATGATACGAGTCCATTTTATGTTTCCACTCCAGATGCCATGACATCAGCATGTCTACGGACAATACCCCAAGCATCCAGACCTGTTTCCCTCAAGCAAGGCAATAGTTATAAACAGTCTAGTTTCAGTACTAATCAAATTACTTTGACAAGGAGCAGTCACTTAAAAAAAGGAGTGTGCCAAGACTGTTGGAACTTAACCTTGAGCACAGTGGTATGCCTTCAGAGCTATGCAGTTGTCAGGAGAGGGCTTCCTAATCTGCTCAGTGGGATTATCAATGGTTTAAGGGAGCTGTCCTTTAGTACCCAGCAGTTAGTAGGTACGCACTTATTACATCAATGAAATGATTTATCCCACTGAGTAGAGTTGCTGGGATTTAACAGGCACTTGTCTGGATTTCTTAAAAATCACAAGCAAAGATTGATATCTATCAGGTTCTTTCCCTTTTTCCACGTCTAATTGCTTCATTCTTGTAATGGTGCTTTCCATATTTCCACAGATTTCAGCCATGTAGTTTGTCTTGGGATAGGAAGAGGCAGTATTAACCAACTAGTGATGATTTTGTTTCTCTGTACATGTGTGCCTATTCCACTCTAACACAAATTTTACCTAATTAATTAAAATGCTTTCTGATATGAATAAGGGGATTCCTTCATTTCAGTGAGTTTGATGTGATGTATATGATAGATGACACAGTTCTTATGAAATATAATTGAAAGCTGAGCAGAGCTTTGGAAGAAAAAGATTGGGATTATTAGAAAGATAGAGGAAACACCAAACATTTGAGTTGTCTCTGATTTGGGCTATAACAAATAATTCTGGGGGACTTGTGCAAACATTACTATGGGAAATATGTATGTATGTACTTATACATATGTGTGTGTATACACATCATTTCCAGGGTAAATCATTCACTATCACAGTAACCCAAGTCTATGGCCCACCCATTAATGCCAAAGAAGCTGAACAGTTCTGTAATGACCAACAAGATCTTCTAGAACTAATACTGAAAAAAAAAAAAAAAAAAATGTCCTGTTCATCATAGGGACTGGAATGCAAAGTAGGAATCAAGAGATACCTGGAGTAAGAGGCAAGTTTGGCCTTGGAATACAAAACGAAGCAGGGCAAAGGCTAATAGAGCTTCTCCAAGAGAACACACTGTCATAGCAAACACTCTCTTCCAACAACAAACACATGCCTCTGCACATTGACATCACCAGATGGTCAACACCAAAAGCAGATTGATTATATTCTTTGCAGCCAAAGACAGAGAAGCTCTATACAGTCAGCTGAATTGATAGACATATGTATGAAATATCAGTAGAATTGCTGGGCCATAGGTTGTTTTTAGGTCCACATTTAGTAGAAAATATTAACAGGTATCTATAGTAGTTTGCTCAAAATCCTTCAAGCTAGACTTCAACAGTATCTGAACCAAGAACTTCCAGATGTACGAGCTGGATTTAGAAAAGGCAGAGGAACCAGAGGTCAAATTTCCAACATCCACTGGATCACAGAGAAAGCAAGGAAATTCCAGAAAAACATCTACTTCTGCTTCATAGACTATGTTAAAGCCTTTGACTGTGTGGATCACAACAAACTGTGAAAAATTCTGTAGGACATGGGAATATGAGACCACCTTACCTGCCTCCTAAGAAATCTGTTTGCAAGTCAAGAAGCAACAGTTAGAAACGGACATGTAACAATGAACTGTTTCCACACTGGGAAGGGAGTATGTCAAGGCTGTATATAGTCGCTCTGCTTATTTAACTTGGTAAGCAATTAGTAAATCTTAGCAATTACCAAAGTAAAACTTAAGAAGATAAATGTCTTATTTTAAATTATCATTTATGCTATAAAATATATTTTAAAATATGGCACATTTCAGTACTTAGTTTTTCTAATGTAAAGTTTCTAATACTATAGTTCAGTTCAGTTCAGTCGCTCAGTCGTGTCGGACTCTTTGCAACCCCATGAATCGCAGCACGCCAGGCCTCCCTGTCCATCACCAACTCCCGGAGTTCACTCAGACTCATGTCCATCGAGTCAGTGATGCCATCCAGCCGTCTCATCCTCTGTCGTCCCCTTCTCCTCCTACCCCCAATCCCTCCCAGCATCAGAGTCTTTTCCAATGAGTCAACTCTTTGCATGAGGTGGCCACAGTACTGGAGTTTCAGCTTTAGCATCATTCCTTCCAAAGAAATCCCAGAGTGATCTCCTTTAGAATGGACAGGTTGGATCTCCTTGCAGTCCAAGGGACTCTCAAGGGTCTTCTCCAACATCACAGTTCAAAAGCATCAATTCTTCGGCGCTCAGCCTTCTTCACAGTCCAACTCTCACATCCATACATGACCACAGGAAAAACCATAGCTTTGACTAGATGGACCTTTGTTGGCAAAGTAATGTCTCTGCTTTGAATATACTATCTAGATTGGTCATAACTTTTCTTCCAAGGAGTAAGCGTCTTTTAATTTCATGGCTGCAATCACCATCTGCAGTGATTTTGGAGCCCAAAAAAACAAAGTCTGACACTGTTTCCACTGTTTCCCCATCTATTTCCCATGAAGTGATGGGACCAGATGCCATGATCTTCGTTTTCTGAATGTTGAGCTTTAAGCCAACTTTTTCACTCTCCTCTTTCACTTTCATCAAGAGGCTTTTGAGTTCCTTTTCACTTTCTGCCGTAAGGGTGGTGTCATCTGCATATCTGAGGTTATTGATATTTCTCCTGGCCATCTTGATTCCAGCTTGTGTTTCTTCCAGCCCAGCGTTTCTCATGATGTATTCTGCATATAAGTTATATAAGCAGAGTGACAACATACAGCCTTGACATTCTCCTTTTCCTCTTTGGAACCAGTCTGTTGTTCCATGTCCAGTTCTAACTGTTGCTTCCTGACCTGCACACAGGTTTCTCAAGAGGCAGGTTAGGTGGTCTGGTATTCCCATCTCTTTCAGAATTTTCCACAGTTTATTGTGATCCACACAGTCAAAAGCTTTGGCATAGTCAGTAAAGCAGAAATAGATGTTTTTCTGGAACTCTCTTGCTTTTTTGATGATCCAGCAGATGTTGGCAATTTGATCTCTGGTTCCTCTGCCTTTTCTAAAACCAGCTTAAACATCAGGAATATCATGGTTCACGTATTGCTTAAGCCTGGCTTGGAGAATTTTGAGCATTACTTTACTAGCATGTGAGATGAGTGTAATTGTGTGGTAGTTTGAGCATTCTTTGGCATGCCTTTCAGAGTAGGTTATACAAATGTATGATAAATCATTTAGAGTGTATAAAACAGAATTATAGTGAAAATCTGTCTGACACTCTTATTTATTTTTGAAAATTAGAGGGTGTTGCTTTAAAGTATTCATAATATACTTGACATATCTAGATCATTGTTAGTGATTTGCATACTTGAGTTGAAAGAGGCTTCTACTCTTAGTTCTCAAGTTACTGTTAGACTTTGTAACATTCTATATACTTTCATATAACTGCTGAGTTTACATGTGGAATAATGCTGTTATCAAGATCATTACATGAATGATCACAATGAAATCCATCCATAAGAACCATAAATCTTATATAATAGGAATCCACCTGTGGCTTTATGGTCTTGGAACTCAGCCATTGTCTTTCAATGAAACTACACCCCTCTATCAAATGGGAAAACACAGTGGTCATTAATTATATTCTTTCTTTATCTTATGGGCTTAGAGTAATTAGTATTATTTACAGGACGGACTTTGTGTTTGATTTAAGTGGTGTTGAAAGCCTTAGCCCCTGTGTGAGTTACTTTTGCAATATCCTGATTTGATCATGTTGTGAAGATATCAGAAACAAAACGTGCTTTGGATTATGTGAGGCTCTGCTTAAAGAAAGACAAAGTCATACAGAATGTTGCAAGTTAATATCATGGTCAGAGTTTCAAGAGTTTGGTTCACCTTTTCTAGTCAGTTTATGACAGAGGCTTGATAAAGGAGAAAGGAGGAAAAGGAAAGCATGGGTTCCAGTCAACATAATCAATTTCCAAACACAAAATCTATCAAGCAGCATGCCTGCAGGGCAGTGAAAGTTGAAGGGAGTGAAGAGCTTTGTTTAAAAAAAAAGATATTATCTTTCTAATTTTCTTTATCTTTTAAAATGTATTCATCGAAAGTTTCAGGTTAACGTTATTACTTTCATTGTTTTCTAAAATAGTCCGTGATTTTTTTCTACTCTACCTTGACTGAATATCAGAGTTGCGGCTCACCATTTATGAAAAGCTAACTGACCAACATGGACTGTGAGAGGAGTAGAAGAAGAAGGGAAGGAAGAATACAAAGACAAAGGGAAGACAGAAAGAGGAAGTAGAACAAAAAGGAAAGGATGCAGTCTCGGCTCTCGGATGTCTGAAATAGTCCCATGTACAGTTATCTCTAGCTAAAGAGTACAATTATGTACTCTATTAGTTTGCAAAGGCTGCCATCACAAAGTACCAAACACTGGCTGGCTTCAAACAATACAAATGCCTTTTTTCACAATCTAGAAGCTAGAAGTTCAAGATCAAGGTGTCAGCAGGGTTGATTTCTTCCAAGGCCCCTTTTGAGCTTGGCTTGTAAATGGCCTTCTTCTCATGTCTTCAGTGATTATCCTTCTGTGTATTTCTATGTCATAACTGCCTCTCTTTTTAAGGATGCCAATCCCTCATTTTACCTCAGTTTCCTCTTTAAAAGCCCAGTTTCCAAATCCAATCACATTCTGGGGGTTAGGACTTCAACATGTGAATTTGGGAAGAATACAATTCTAGCTTCTATAATAGATTTTTGAGTAAACTACAGTACAGAGAGAGTAGAACAATTAATTCCAGCCAAGGAAATTTGGGAGAGCTTCATGGTAGGGAGAATATGTATTCTTAAGTTCATATACATATCATCACATGATAACAGGCTTGAATTTTAGGGCTAAGGGCATTTTCAACAAATACTTAATATACTAAGTATAATAATATATGAATGTGTCAGGCTAACTTTTCAGGAAGCAAACTAAGTATAATGTCCTTAGCTATTATTTATACAGGAGAAATGTTGAAACATTCCAAACCCTCTGCATTAATATTCAATTCAAAGAAACCTTCTGTATCAAAGATTGTTTTAGTTATAAGCACATACATAGGCTGTCTTCCAAAATTATTTCCAAATGTATGTGCACTAATATGTTTCCCTGTAGTTTTACCTCTTTGCTATCACTATGGAATAAAGATTTTAATTGAAAAAGAATTATGTATACTTAGTTTAAAAGGGGAAAAATCCATTTTTTATGTTTAAGTTTTTAAAAATTAATGTTATAAACAAAGAAATAAAAGATTGTAAAATAAAGGTGTGCAAGCATCCTAATTTGAGTTATATTCTTTTTGATAAATGTGAAATCTTCTTTTGAAAGGGAATGGAGTTCAATTTTTTTTAAAACATAGTCAGATTGGTTTAAGTCCAGCCTACATTTCTATTGTTGGCAATTATATCTGTACTGAAAAGGAAAGATTGTACTTAGAGTGTAATTACTATTATTTTCCCTACATATTAATTTAATATGTCTGTTATAGACTGAATGCTCATTCCCCTCTCAGTTCATATGTTGAAACCTAACCCTCAATGTAATGGTATTTGAAGGTTGGGTAGGGCTTTTTGGAGGTGATTAGGTCCTGAGGACAGAGACCACATCAAAGAGATTAGTGCCCTTATCTAAGAGACCCAGAGAACTTTCTCCCTTCTACCACATAAGGACAGCCATCAGTGAACCAGAAAGCAGGTTCTCACCAGACACTGAATCTGTTGTTAATGTCTCATGCAGGAGAAATATATTAGCAGTTCTCCATAGTAGTTTTAACATTTTATACTCCCATCAGGAATGTATGAGGCTTACAGCTGCTCAAGAGTCTCAGCAAACTTTGAGATCTGTCAGTCTCTTTTTTAGCTATTCTAGTTCTTGCCTGGAGAATCCCAGGGACGGCAGAGCCTGGTGGGCTGCCGTCTATGGAGTCGCACAGAGTCGGACATGACTGAAGCGACTTAGCAGCAGTAGCAGCAGCAGCAGCAGCAGCAGTGAGTTGCATTTCCCTGCAAAGTCTAATAGAGTTGACTATTTTTAAAAAATCTTCATTGGCCATTTGGATATCTTCTTTTGTGAAGTTGAGTGTTTCAGATTTTATTGAGTTGTCTTTCTATTGTTGATTTGTCAGAGTTCTTTATCTTGTTTTGATTTGAGTCCTCTGTTGGTTACATTGTGTAGTAGGCAGGAATCCCTAAGCTTGTATGATAAAAATTTTGCAAATTGATTAAATTAAGGTTGCTGGGATAAAGAGATTTTCCCGAATTATCTGGGTGGACTGTGAATGCAGTCATATGTATCATTTTAAGAGGAAGGCAGAGGGGGACTTGGCACAGACCTAGAAGATAAGGCGACAAGGTGTTAGAGCCTCCTTGATGTGACCTCAGAAGCCTGAAGAAGCAAGAACCTGATTCTCTCTCCTCTAGGGTCTGCTGACAATTTGATTTTGACTCACCGATGCTGATCTCAGGCCATAGTCATCTAGAACTGGGAGAGAATATGTTCTGTTCTTTTAATTCACTGGGTTTTTGGTATTCGGCTAGAGAAGCTGATACACGTGGGTTGCATATATCATCTGTACTGTGTAGGTTGCATTTGCATTCACCAATGGTGTCTTGGATAAATGGAAGGTCCCCAGATAAATGTACTCCTGTTCATTAGTCTCTTTCTTATGGTTAGCGTCTTTTTCCTGCCATGTTTCAGAAATGTTTCCCTGTCCTGATAACATGCAGATACTCTGTCGTGTTGTTTTGCCTTTCATATTTAAGTTTACCAACCACTTAGAGGGGAGCTATTTGACCTTTACACATCCATAACTGTTTTACAGACATTTTGTCAATTTGCACAAAAAAATTGGATGAATTCTGAATTTTATTGACTTGTAAAACAATTTTGAGAAAATTGAGAGCCTGTAAAGCATGACCTTTTCAGTTTATGGATATGATATTTCCTTCTATTCAAAAGTACTTACTTTTTCAAGATAACATTTACAAAAATTTTATTAGATTTATTTCTAAGGGTTTGAGGGCCACATTATAAATGGTAACTTGAAAATGTCATTTTCTTTACTCCTTATGGCTGTTAAATTAAAATATGGTTTTTTTTTTTTAAAAAAAATATTAACTTTCTATCAAGCCAAATGGTTAAACTCACTTATTTACTCTAAAAAAGGTCTTTTGCATTTTTTATATACACAGTATTATACAAATAAGCTATTATTTTTCTTCTAAAACTCATAGATATTGCTTTTTTTTCTGTTTTCCTTTTTAAAAAATCTCATCTGGGAGGCTTCCCACTACAATTTGAATAGAAGTGCTCACAGTAGACACCTATATTCTTTCCCTGATTTCAGAGGGAAAGACTTACCACTAAATATGAAGTTTGCTTAGATTTTTGTTGTTGTTGATTTTCTTTATCAAACTGAGACAAGTCTCTTCTAATCTTAATTTTGCTGGGATTTTTAAAATCACAGATTTACAGATGTTTTGTTCTAGTTATTATCTGAGAGAATAATTTTATTTTCCCCATTTTATTCTGCTTAATGTGTTGAGCTATCCAAACTGATTTTCTAGTATCAATAAGCCTAACCAGAATGACATATTATTCTGTTATATATGACTACAATTCATTCGTCAATGTTTTGAACATAAATATTTGTAGCTATATACATCAATGAGATCAGCTTGTAATTTTCTCTGCCTATAATGGTGGTGTTGGTTTTTTTTTTTTTCATATTTTGGCATCAAGATTATCTTAGCCCCATGAAACAAGTTTAGATGTATTTTCTTTTTTAAGTATTCAGAATACGTATTTATGAGCTTGACATTGTTTCTTCCTCAAATGAATCGTGAGACTTATTAATGAAACTATGAGGCAGAATTTTGTTGTAAGAAAGATTTTTATTTATGGATTCAATGAAATTGTTTTCTGCTTATTTCAATGTAGTGGGTTATGCTTTTCTAAGAATTTTAAATCTTCTCAGATTCTCCAATTTTCTTGCATAATCTTTGTAAAATTCTTTTATGACCTTTTTAAAGTCTATATAATCTGAAGTAGTGTTCATTCTTCCAACTGATTATGCTTTCTCTCTCTCTCAAAGCCAATATCACCAGATGACATTATTATTATTATCAAAAATCCAAATGTTTCTCTAAGGTTCTCTCCATTGCTTTTATCTTTTTTATTCCCTTCATGGTATCTTTCTTCATTTATTTTTTGTTGCTTTTCTGTCTCCCTCTGAGATTAATGCTTAGCAATTTTGATTGTCTCTTCTTTCTCCTTCCTTTTTTCTTTTTCTGTTCTAATATATCTATTGTAGGTTGCTCCACCCTGAACATTAGGTCTTCCCTATCAACAGTGCCTTAGGTGGTCTTCCTGCAACTTCCTGTCCCTCTCCCAAGGGTAAGAAGATGACTATAGGCAATGCTTGCCATCCTGCTGGGGTGAGGGAAAGGGGCATTTTCTTTTTAGACCTAGGCTTAGGTAAGCATTGTGTCAGTGGGTGTTGAAATAGGACATTCTTAGTGATCCTATCCCAACCCCGGATTTAGTTCGTTCATCTCAGTTGCTCAGTCGTGTCTGACTCTGTGACCCCATGGACTGCAGCACGCAAGGTTTCTCTGTCCATTACCAACTCCTTGAGCTTACTCAAACTCATGTCCATCGAGTTGGTGATGCCATCCAACCATCTCATCCTCTCTCGTCCCCTTCTCCTCCTGCCTTGAATCTTTCCCAGCATCAGGGTCTTCTCCAATGAGTCAGTTCTTCACATCAAGTGGCCAAAGTATTGGAGTTTCAGCTTCAGCATCAGTCCTTCCAAAGGGTACTCAGGACTGATTTCCTTTAGGATGGACTGGTTGGATCTCCTTGCAGTCCAAGGGACTCTCAAGAGACTTCTCCAACACCACAGTTCAAAAGCATCAATTCTTCAGCATTCACCTTTCTTTATAGTCCAACTCTCACACTCATACATGACTACTGGTAAAACCATAGCTTTGACTAGACAGACTTTTGTCGACAAAGTAACATCTCTGCTTTTAACATGCTGTCTAGGTTGGTCAGAGCTTTTCTTCCAAGGAGCAAGTGTCTTTTAGTTTCATGGTTGCAGATTTTGGAGCCCCAATTAATAAAGTCTCTCACTGTTTCCACTGTTTCCCCATCTATTTGCCATGAAGTGATGGGATCAGATGCCATGATCTTAGTTTTTTGAATGTTGAGTTTTAAGCCAACTTTTTCACTCTCCTTTTTCACTTTCATCAAGAGGCTCTTTAGTTCTTCTTTACTTTCTTCCTAAGAGTGGTGTCGTCTGTGTATCTGAGGTTATTGATATTTCTCCCAGCAATCTTGATTCCAGGTTATGCTTCATCCAGTCTGGCATTTCACGTGATGTACTCTGCATATAAGCAGGGTGACAATATACAGCCTTGGCAAGCTCCTTTTCCGATTTGGAACCAGTCTGTTATTCCATGTCCAGTTCTAACTGTTGCTTCGTGACCTGCATACAGATTTCTCAGGAGGCAGGTAAGGTGGCCTGGTATTCCCATCTCTTGAAGAGTTTTCCACAGTTTATTTTGATCCACACAGTCAAAGGCTTTGGCATAGTCAACAAAGCAGAAGTAGATGCTTTTCTGGAACTCTCTTGCTTTTTCAATGACCCATTGGATGTTGGCAATTTGATCTCTGGTTCCTCTGCCTTTTCTAAATCCAACTTGAATATCTGAAAGTTCATGGTTCACGTACTGTTTACCTGTCTTGGAGAAGAGTTCACAGACTCTTGAAGCCTGGCTTGGAGAATTTTGAACATTACTTTGCTAGCTTGTGAGATGAGTGCCATTGTGTAGTAGTTTGAGCATTCTTTGGCATTGCCTTTCTTTGGGATTGGAATGAAAACTGACCTTTTCCAGTCCTGTGGCCACTGCTGAGTTTTCCAAATTTGCTGACATATTGAGTTCAGCACTTTCACAGCATTATCTTTTAGGATTTAAAATAGCTCAACCGGAATTCCATCACCTTCACAAACTTTGTTCCTAGTGATGCTTCCTAAGGCCCACTTGACTTCACATTCCAGGCTGTCTGGCTCTAGGTGAGTGATCACACCATCGTGGTTATCTGGGTCATGAAGATCTTTTCTGTATAGTTCTTCAGTGTATTCTTGTCACCTCTTCTTAATATCTTCTGCTTCTGTTAGGTCCATACTGTTTCTGTCCTTTATTGTGCCCATCTTTGCATGAAATGTTCCCTTGGTGTTTCTAATTTTCTTGAAGAGCTCTCTAGTCTTTCCCATTCTATTGTTTTCCTCTATTTCTTTGCATTATCACTGAGGAAGGCTTTCTTATCTCTCCTCGCTATTCTTTAGAACTCTGCATTTAAATTGGGTATATCTTGCCTTTTCTCTTTTGCCTTTTGCTTCTCTTCTTTTCACAGCTATTTGTGAGGCCTCCTCAGACAGCCATTTTGTCTTTTCACATTTCTTTTTCTTGGGAATGTTCTTGATCCCTGCTTCCTGTACAGTGTTGCAAACCTCTGTCCATAGTTCTTTAGGCACTCTATCAGATCTAATATCTTCTAATGGCATAGGACTGGAAAATGTTAGTTTTCATTCTAATCCCAAAGAAAGGCAATGCCAAAGAATGTTCAAACTACTTCACAATTGCACTCATCTCACACACTAGCAGAGTAATGCTCAAAATTCTCCAAGCCAGGTAAACAGTACATGAACCATGAACTTCCAGATGTTCAAGTTGGATTTAGAAAAGGCAGAGGAACCAGAGATCAAATTGCCAATATCCGCTGGATAATCAAAAAAGCAAGAGAGTTCCAGAAAAACATCTACTTCTGCTTTATTACCTTCTGCTTCTAATACCTTCTAATGCCAGATTCAGGTCTGGACTCTATATGTATCCTCCACCTCCCTCCTGCCCCAGAGGCAGAGTGGAGTTTTTCTTAGTTTTCTTCTTCTAGTTACAATGAATTTTCAAGATGTTCCTACAAGGATAGTGTTTGTTCCCATTTCCCACCATTTTCAGGCTTCCCAGCCACCCCGCCCAAAGGAAAGAAGAGGAATGATATGATCCGGTGTTATGCCTTTTCTGAAAGTGGTTGCTCTGCAACTTCTGTAGGCCTGCACCTCATATGTACTTTCTCATCACTCTCATTGGTCATTTTTGCAAGAAGAGCCCAAGTTTTGCATGAATTTCTCTTGTGTTTTTGGTTCTCATCATCTTCTATATTATCCTGCTATCTCACAGTCAGCATTCAGCAATTTGTTAAAAATTTTAGCTGAATTCTTCTAGATATTCACTTAGCTCTACTCCACTATAGGTAAGCAAGAGTATTTTTCTGTCTGTGGAGATACCTGCCTTTCCTTAGGTTTCCTATTGTGGAATTCAACTCTCTGATATGTTCAAGAAAAGCTGTATGTATGCAGATTGCCAAAGATGTTGTAAGAGTGGCAGAAATTATCTTTCCTTTTACTTACCTCCTGTGTGGAACCAGCTTTTCATTTTTAGGTCATAGATAGTCAAGAGGTTATAAGAATCTTAGTCTTAGAGGTCCAGGCAGTCTAAGGTTTTCTAAGTCAGTAGTAATCAAATGAGATTTCCCTGGTGCCTGCCTCAAGCAGTAAAAAATCTGCCTGCAATGCAGGAGACGTGGGTTCAGTCCCTGGGTCAGGAAGATCCCCTGGAGAAGGGAATGGCTATCCACACCATTATTTTTGCTTAGAGAATTCCATGGACAGAGGAGCCTGGTGGGCTACACACCATGAGGTTGCGAAGAGTCGGACATGAATAAATGACTAACAGTTTCACTTTCAGTAACTACTTGAGACAGAGCCCAGACTGAAGAGTTAGGTGAGTGAGCAGTGGTGTCATTTCTCTACTATTGTTGCTGATTGTTTTATGGAAAGAATCAAACTGTCACATTTGGTCTGCTCTTTGAGAGAGGTGAATAGAACCCACAGTTGTGGTGGTGTATGCACACTCAGTTGTGTCCAACTCTTTGTGACCCCCTGGACTGCAGCTCACTAGGATACCCTGTTCATGAGATTTTCCTGGCAAGCATACTGGAGTGGGTTGCCATTTTCTCCTCTAGGGATCAAACCCCTGTCTCCTGGGTCTCCTGCATTGCAGGCAGATTCTTTACTTCTGAGCCACCACAGAAGCTCATAGGCGTTAGGCTAAATACAAAATTGCCTCCCCTGGAGTCAGAGCTAACAAAAGAAAGTTAAGTTAGTTAAGTCGCTCAGTCATGTCCAACTCTTTGCGACCCCATGGACTGTAGCCCACCAGGCTCCTCCGTCCATGGGATTCTCCAGGCAACAATACTGGAGTGGGTTGCCATTTCCTTCTCCAGGGGACTTCCTGACCTAGGGATCGAACCCAGGTCTCCCGTATTAGAGGCAGACGTTTTAACCTCTAAGCCACCAGGGAAGACACAACCAAACAAATATCCTTGGTGAAAAATGCCAAACACATAACAATGCTAAAAATGTAAGACGTTAAAATTTAGTACTTCTTTCCGTTTCATTTGATTGGTTTTGCAACTATTCTTCACTGTTTTCTCAATTATATATTGTGACAGAGTATTTTGAGAATGAAATGAAAGGATCATAAATCATGCAGAACAAATGCTTAGATGATTGTGTAGAAAATTCAGCCATTCAATTACTAAGGTCACCCTTTACTCCTCAGGGTGATAAGTGGTTAATGAAAGTAGAAGTTGAGCTAAATGAGAAGTGGAAATCCAGCATAACCCAATTAATGATAAATCCTAGATAGATCTTTGTCAGTGCTTGAGTATCTCAAAGGCTCCCTTTCTAATTCTTGTGCAATGAGCAGTGGTTTTCATTAGAACTCCATGGCCAGCAGAATCATCCATTTGGTTCATTTTACTAGCAAGAGTTAGGTGAGTTAGGTAAGAATTTTTGTATTCTTACATGAATAAATAAAAAAAACTGGCTCAGGCAGACTCGTTTCTTTCCTTTGGTGCTTCTGTTAACAAAGGGCTAGTGTCAGTTTTAGGGAAGCCTTCCTGTGCTGCTTGTGGCCTCTCTCATTAGAGATATCAGAGAGCTGTATTGTGAGGACTCCAGTTTTTCCACATTAAAGACAACACCAGTTACCCAAGTTTGTGGAATGAAGGGAAAAACATGTCCTCCATCAGACTGCTTGTTGTCCATCAATTATTTTATCTTTTTGTTAAAGACCAGGGCTGTTGGGTTCCTTAATCCACAGAAATCGATAAGAAGCCAGACCAGAAATCCAGGGAAGGCTTTATTAGGACTCATGCTACAGCATTAGGGAACGAAGACAAATAACAGGTGTCTTTGCTAGTGCCCCGAGCGAGGGTGAGTTGGTCCATTAAGTGGGGTGAGGGCAGGGCGGGGCCGGGGTCAGGCAGGAAGAGTGGCCTGAGTGGTCTGCCCGTCCTCTGGGTGGTGCTGTGTGCAGGGATCATGGCAGGACCCTGCTTTTGCCCACAACACCTCAGAAGTGGCAGTTGGGTTTTTGGTCTTTTTGTATCTTGTTTTTCATAATTTGCCTCAACTGCACATGCATGCAATTATTTTTAGTGCCTTATAGTGTCTTTGTATTTTGTTGCTGGAGGAGACTTTTGTCCAGGTGCGAGCATTGCAGTGAAGGATCCCAGGTCCCAGCTCACCTCATTTTCAAAAGGGCCCATGTATCACTGCTTTGCAGTTTGCTGCGCTGCTGTTGCTAAGTCGCTTCAGTCGTGTCCGACTCTGTGTGACCCCATAGACGGCAGCCCACTAGGCTCCTCTGTCCCTGGGATTCTCCAGGCAAGAACACTGGAGTGGGTTGCCATTTCCTTCTCCAATGCATGAAAGTGGAAAGTGAAAGTGAAGTCACTCAGTCGTGCCTGACTCTTAGCGACCCTATAGACTGCAGCCCACCAGGCTCCTCCGTCCATGGGATTTTCCAGGCAAGAGTACTGGAGTGGGGTGCCATTGCCTTCTCCAGCTTTGCAGTTTAGGTAGTTTTAACACAGAAAATACTATGCCTATTGTGAACCAATTTTAATAGTTTTCAAACTAGAAAATCAAATATATTAGATTCATCTGTGTGGCTTCACTAATTTTACTTTTCATTTTCTGTGCCCCAAGGTTTTAATTTTTTTTCTCTCGCTAAAGGAAATATGGTTCAGATATTTGGCTAGCTGCCTTTGCACAGTGTCACTGCATCTATTTTTCTTTATATAAAGAATATTATGGTTTATTCACTAAGGATAAAAATGTGTGATTATTTTTCTTCATTCAACCACCATCAGGAAGCTTAAGATTTTTATCCCACAAGCACACTCAGTTGACAGACTCCTCCGTAGTCTGTGACAGGACTTGGCAGACTATGGCCCACAGGCCAAATCCGGTCCATCACTGTTTCCTATACTCAGGAGCTAAGAATGGTTTTTACATCTTTAAAATTATTTTTAAGAAACATCAAAAAAAAGGGGTAATATTTTATGACACATGAAAATTATGACATTCAAATTTCAGTGTCCATAAATAAAGTTTTATTGGCCCTATGTTTGCTCAATATTTTCAAAAATTTATTGAAATGGTCTTAGTCATTTGTCTTTGAAATACTTTTATGGCTGCTTTCTGCTATGATGGCAGAGTTGAGTAGCTGCTACAGAGCTGTATGGCCCGCAAAACCTAAAATACTTAATCTGCCAATTTACAAGAGATGTTTGCTGGCCTCTGCTGTGTATAGAGTATCTAGATTGATCAAGTTCAAGAATATTTCAAAAGAAAGAAGTGTGGCAAAGAGTAGATAATGCAAGGGAATGGATATTGCTATCATTACATAGAATTCACAATGTCCTAAAATGTTTTAAATATTTACAAAATAATGTATTTAATATTTGTGGGTACATGCAGCTAGTATTGGGCTTTCCCGATGGCTCAGCATAAAGAATCTGCCTGCAGTGCAGGAGACACAGAAGACATGGATTCGATCCCTGGGTGGGGAAGATCCCCTGGAGGAAGTAATGGCAACCCACTCTAGTATTCTTGCCTGGAGAATCCCTGGGACAGAGGAGCCTGGAGGGCTACAGTCCATGGGGGTGGCAAAGACTTGGTCATGAATGAAGCGACTTAGCATGCCCACAGCTAGCTAATGATGATAACGCCTCAAGAATTTACACACCATGTTTTGAGTTCTAATCAACTTTAAAATAATGACAATGATTACTCAAACCATACCTAGAAATCAATACTGTTTTTCTTTTCTCATAATCATCCTTGTATGGTTTCTCTTGGGTTATGATAAATCAGTGTTTATCATCTCTTTCACCATTTTATATAAGACATTTGTTGTTCAGTCACTAAGTTGTGTCCAGTTCTTGTGACCCCATGAACTACAACACTCCACACTTCCCTGTCCTTCACTATCTTCCAGAGTTTCTCAAAGTTTTTAGGTGGCTCAGTGGTAAAAAAATCTGCCTGCAATGCAGAAGATGTTAGAGACATGGGTTCAGTCCCTGGGTTGCAAAGATTCCCTGGAGAAGGAAATGGCCATCCACTCCAGTATTCTTTTCAAGGGTTCCATCCCTGGATCAGGAAGATCCCCTGGGAGAGGAAATGGAAACCCACTCCAATATTCTTACCTGAAAAATTCCATGGACCGAGGAGCCTGGCAGACTATAATCCATGGGCTCGCAAAGAGTTGGACATGATTGAGCAACTAAACACACACATGCACACACATATAAGACATTAGACAGAATTTTTTAAAAAAGAGAAAGCAATATTATAATTAGAAATAAAATATCAATTATTTGATAACTACTTAAAGCTCAGTTTTTTTAAATATATTGTTAATCAGTGAACTATTTCACATTCAAAATTCAGTAAAAAGTAATTTTAAAATTGTATTTCTCATGACTACAAATAATTGGATTTCTCACCAATGGGGATATCAGTGTTTCAGGAAGTTTTCTGTAAGAATTTTTGTTATTTCAATTTATATTTATTTATTCAAAATAGTCATTGCTAACTTATTTATGGCAAACTTTTATTCTTTTACAGTTTTGTTTTTTTTTTCCTAATGTCAAAACAATGCCTTTAATCCTGAAAGCTTCAGTAGTTTCTTACCAGGAGCAAAGATGCCATTATTCATATTACTAGTTCAGTATTATATATTAAGCAAGTTAACGCAGACATTCTTCATTGTTAAAAAGTATTTCCTACTTTTTCACAAAGTCAGATTTTTTTTCATATTCCCAATCTAAGTAGAATTAAACTGATGTTTCCTCATGGACTTATGTTTCCTAACACATTCATTACATAAACAATAAAGGATAATTGTTTCTAAATGACTTAATTCTGTGGACCTAAACATAGCAATACAAACATAACAATATTTCCCTTTCAAAATTTGTATTAATTTGATTGCAAAAGAATATATGTCAGTTGTATTACAAATGTATATTTTCTAAGGCTAGCAAAACAGAGAATTTTATATCAAAGATGGCCAGAAAGCAGATGTATATTTTCTCAGATATAGATAAATTAAGGGTAAATTGTACCAGACCCCCCAGATGCCTATCATCTTCTAAATATTACAACAGCAGGAAAGCAGTATTAATATTTTTTGTGTGATCCTGGATTCTTATGCTTAAAATTAACTTTGAAAAAGAAATGGTGAAGCTCATTCAAGTTATTTTGAAAAGCATATTTATATTTTTATAAAAAATAAAAGTCATGACTACAAAAAGACATAAAACTTGGTTTGTGTCATGTGCATGCCTGAAAATTCTAATTTTTTTTTTTTTTAGTGCGGTTCAAATAACTTTCATTTCATAAGTCTTTTCAAATGCCTCTTATGTGCTAGGCACTATGTTAGGTTCTGAAGGAGAAGGTAAAGTTGGTCAGTATGTAGACCTGACTCTCCAGATAGTTACAGTTCAACAATTAATGTAGAATTTTGACAGTTCTTACATGGCCAAATGTGTGTCAGATAAGATTATGAGAAACAAGATTTAGCGTGGTAGTGTGAGATCTGATTAAAGAGAAAAACTTGAATGCCATGGTGATTCTCTGAACTTCATTTGTCCTCATTAAAAACTTTTGAGTAGAAAGTAGTTATGGTCATGCATGCATGCTAAGTTGCTTCATTCATGTCCAACTCTTTGCAATCCTATGGACTATAGCCTGCCAGGCTCTCCTGTCCATGGGATTCTCCAGGCAAGAATACTGGAGTGGCTTGTCATGCCCTCTTTCAGGAGATCTTCCTGACCCAGGAATCAAACCCATGTCTGTTATGTCTCCTGCACTGCCAGACAGGGTTGTTTACCACTAGCACCACCTGGGAAGCCCAGTTATGATTATAATTGTAGTTAAAAATCATAGAAGGAAAACTGTGAGCAAGATGTCTCTTGTTTCATTTGTTTGGTTTTGTCATTTAATTTTTCTCCTTTCAATCACTGTTCTCACCTATATTAAGAAATAGGATAAAGATATCAAGTTAATAATATTGACTATTATGTATCCATGGCAATTTTGACACCACCATTATTTTATTTCTTTTTGGAATTGTTTTATTGAAGTTCTGTTGCTAGAGTATAGGACAAACTTTCCATAAACATAGACAACTGGAACTATTTGATGTCCGTGTTACAGGGATTTAACAAAAATAGAAATAATGATGAGGTACACAACTTTTACACTGAAATTATTCACAAAATTAATTCAGTAACTTTATCCCATATTTATTTCTGATTTTCCATAATATTATTCACCTCAATATGGACCTACTCTCATGAAGTTTTTTTTAATTATATATATTAAAAAACTGTCTAGATTCATCACAGCAACTTTTTACTTGGGATTATGTTATGGGTAAGTTTGCCCACAACTGCAAACAGCCTCTTGACAAGTCTGGAAAGCATGTCCAAAGCCAGAGAAAAATTATTTAGCTTACCCTGATTTAGTTGGCTTTATGACTTTCATAAACTTTTCATAAAGCTAGACTGTCTTTCTAAATCTCCATATTGGTTCCATTTTTATTTCTGCAGTGAAAATCTCCTTGGAAATCACTAACCTGAATTTTTATCTCTAGCATTTTTAGCAAAGTATGAAATAACCTCAAAGAGACAGTGGTGCTTATTACTCTTTGCATCAATTAGGGCTTCAATCAGAACAGCAAACTACAGTGGGCATCATGGAGTAACGGGACCTTACAATAATGGGGCCTTAGGTCTTACACAGTTGTGAAAGAAGATGATGAGTAATTAAGTGTCCGGGAGGAAGACGAGCTGGATATAGAGCAAAGAGAGATAGAACAAACTAAGACCCACTACCCCTAGTAACTATGTCCAACATGTCTAACTTCACTGACATTCAAAGCCCAATAACCACTAGATAATTTCTAAACCTTGTGCAAATTTCTCTTTAGCCCTCCTTTAGCCAAGAACTATCCAGGGAAGGGGATTCTGAGACATAATTTCAACTTAGCTAAATTGAGATAGTCAAAACTACCACACTGCTCTTTGAAAAACACACACACACACACACACACACACACACACACACACATAATGTGTGTGAGTTGCTCAGTAATGTCTAACTCTTTGCGACCCTGTGGACTCTAGCCTGCTAGGCTCCTCAGTCCATAGGATTCTCCAGGTAAGAATACTGGAGTGGGTTGCCAGTTCCTTCTCCAGGGCATCTTCCAGACACAGGGATCAAACACGAGTCTCCCCACTGCAGGCAGATTCTTTACCATCTGAGCCACCAGGGAAGGACAAAACTACCACATTGCTCTTTTTAAAAAAATCACATAATATACTTTCACTTATTTTACCATTATTTAATAAGCATTTACAGGTTTCCAAGCTCCTTGTTGGGGGCTTCTGAGGTAGCTCAGTGGTAAAGGCTCACCTGTCAATGCAAGAGACATAAGAACTGCAGGTTGCAAAGAGCACACACAAGCTCCTTGTTAGCTGTTGATACAGTTCTAAATAAGAATTCCCCATCTCCTCAAAATTCAACATTTTTAGGGACAAAAAAATGTAAGAAACAAAATAAAAGTGTGAATAGAAGTACAGGTTAAAATGAGAGAGAATGGCAGAGACCCTCCCCAAAGAGTTCACCAGAGAAGCCTCCCTGGGCAACGAGGCATCTAAGCTAATACCTGATTGGTGGACAGATGTGATGAATGGGGGAAGAGAAATGCAGGAAGGAAAGTAAAATGTGAAATGCTCCAGAACCAAGAGATATCATGGTGTCTTGGGAGAACTGAGAAACGTTCAGGATAACTAGAATACCGAGACTTCAGGAGGAATGGGTAACCTGTGATGAAAAAATTAGTGTTTTTGGTGGTGGGGGAGAGGGAACTGTTACACATATAATTAATTTTTTTCCTGTCCCCATACTCATTTTGATAGTAATTCAGTTATTGGAAGATTGTCTTTTGAAAGTTCTTCTGATCCTGGATGAGTGCATTTTGATTAGTAGAATTGTCTCTCACAGCAGATGCTCTAGAAATATATAAATAGAAACTGCATTTTATTTTAAAATCTCAATTTAAATTTGCCTAAGAGTATAATATAAACAAGAGCATATGTTTAAGCAAATGTTTTTTTCCTTCTCTCTCCATATCCTCTTAGCAACAAGTCCTTTCCTTCTGGGTGGTCATTATGGTGGTCTTTGTTTTTATACAAAGGAAAATATAGGAGGACTCTCCTGTAAACTAAACCACAGTGGAATTTTGCTTAGAATTAGAGTACTAAAGAAACCACAATCATGCATTACTTCCTGTTGTTATTATCAGCAAGGTCATGATGTGCTACGCTATTCAAAACTGAAAAATTGATCTATGTGTATGGAAGGGGGAATAAAGAGAAAGCTTCACCTTAGATTCAAATATCCAAGGTATAAATACTAAAATGGATATTTAGTGAAGTAGATGACTATGCATTATATACAGAAAAAAATAAAAGATTTTCTCTGTATCTACAGTGATCAAGTCTATAAGGGACAAAACTTAATAATAAATATAAAATAATTAGACAAGTAAATAATAATTAGACAGCTTACCAAAAATATGGAGGTTCAAAATAATGTAATAAGCTCCAATCCAGTTTCCAATGGAATTCTATGCCATTTTAAAGATGATTTTAGTATTTCTTTTAGGTAATAGCCTATGTTAGGAGGCCATAGAGGATCTTACATAGTATTTAAAAAAAAAACCCACAACTCTACAATATCTAATAATGTGATATTGGTACAGAAATAGATAAACAGATTAATAGAGAGGAATAGAAAATACAAGAACAGAAATATGAATATCTTTATGCATGTTTATGTGTGTTTGGGATTCAAATATAATAAAGTATCATTTTAAATCAATAGGTAAGTGGTTAACTGTTCTATAAATGGTGCTGGATGTTAACTTGGTATAAAACATAACAGTATGTGCATATATTATATTTGATGCAATTCTGATCAATTCAGGTTAAGTTTAGAAGTTGAAAAACCTACATTTCTTTTCTTGCAAGTTGATGAACTAAGAAACAGGAAAAACTTCCCACATATACATAGAAATGCTGAGGATGAAACATAAAAACCAAAAATTGCCCTCATGGATAAAAATCACAAGAAAGAAAGATACTTGAAATAAACAATATGCTTCCCTTTCTGCCTAGGACAGTCCTGCTGTCCAAGTGTAAGTGGACTTCCAAAAATATCTCGGTTTGGATGACTCCAGTAATTATAAACAGGAACTAGAGGCTCATGAGCTATTAATGCACCTGGTTCTGGTGTGGGGGGTAGATTGCCGTGGGAAGGGAGTTTGTGTATTTTTTAAAATATAAATTTATTTATTTTAATTGGAGGTAAATATGTTGCTGTATGGGAGTTTGTAATTTTGATGTCAGTAAATTAGAGCATAAATTTAATGCTCATATAGTAATAGGAGATGAAGTCTGGAATCCACTGGAAGAGGGGAATTGGGGCCCTTGATGTCTGTACTATGGAGAATGATATACTTCTAGATCCCCTTTTAATACAAGATTTGTTATTCCAGTTGTTAGGAATGCCTGGCAGAGAGACCTTTGCTATGCCCCCTTGAAAACTGTCTCAACTAAGAGAGCTATTTCACCAGAGCACAGGGCTCCCAGTGGCTAAGCAGCACGGGTATAAGGGCCTGACCCTGTTTCTTCAGTGAAGAAACAGCTATAAAGGGCCATTCCAACTCCAAAGCCACACGTAAGGTCAGGAGAGGCATTTAACATAACTGCATCACAGCTCAACTTCTCCACGGTCCAATCTTATTTCCTTCCTTTTCCTTCCAGAGATGTTAATCCCAACAGCATTCCTAACAAATGACTTGAGGACTAAATTCTTTTTCAGTCTGTATTTCAGAGAAACCAATCTGTGACATGTCTACTGAGTGAAAGATTGAATTAGAAGTAATTCAGTCTTCCTGCCTAATGGCACAGGAAGGCTACCTGTTTTTCCCAAGATTCTGGATCTTGTTGTTCAGTCACTAAGTCATGTCCAACCTCTGTGACCCCATGGACTACAGCACACCAGCTTCCCTTTCCTTCAGTATCTCCCAGAGTTTGTTCCAACTCACGTCCACTGAGTCAGTAATGCTGCCCAACCATCTCATCCTCTGCTGCCCACTTCTCTACCTGCTGTTAATGCTGAAGCTGAAGATCCAGGATGTTGGCAATATGATGCAAAGATCCATAGGAAGGGGGGAAATGACAATTTGAGAAATATTTGCCGAATGTGGGCCTAGCCCATGTTGAGGTCAAAATTTACTCCATCCATGTGGGTCAGGAAGCCTTATACTTTATAAAACATATCAAGAAAATTCACTATAGATTAATTGGTAAACATAAATGTAATAAATAGAGTTGCAAGAATGTAAGATAGATTGAGAGTTTAAAATTAGTGTTTTTAAATGAACAGATTTAACAAATAAAATTGTGATCCACACAGTCAAAGGCTTTGGCATAGTCAATAAAGCAGAAATAGATGCTTTTCTGGAACTCTCTTGCTTTTTAATGATCCAGTGAATGTTGGCAATTTGATCTCTGGTTCCTCTGCCTTTTCTAAAACCAGCTTGAACATCTCGAAGTTCACAGTTCACGTATTGCTGAATCCTGGCTTGGAGAATTTTGAGCATTACTTTACTAGCATGTGAGATGAGTGCAATTGTGCGGTAGCTTGAGCATTCTTTGGCATTGCCTTTCTTTGGAATTGGAAAGAAAACTGACCTTTTCCATTCCTGTGGCCACTGCTGAGTTTTCAAAATTTGCTGGCAGATTTAGTGCAGCACTTTCACAGCATCATCTTTCAGAATTTGAAATAGCTCAACTGGAGTTCCATCACCTCCACTAGCTTTGTTCGTAGTGATACTTTCTGAGGCCCACTTGACTTCACATTCCAGGATGTCTGGCTCTAGGTGAGTAATCATGCCGTTGTGATTGTCTTGGTCCTGAAGATCTTTTTTGTCCAGTTCTGTGTGTATTTGCCACTTCTTCTTAATATCTTCTGCTTCTATTATGTCCATACCGTTTCTGTCCTGTATTGTGCCCATCTTTGCAGAAATGTTCCCTTGGTATCTCTAATTTTCTTGAAGAGATCTCTAGTGTTTCCTATTCTATTGTTTTCCTCTATTTCTTTGCATTGATCACTGAAGAAGGCTTTCTTATCTCTCCTTGCTATGCTTTGGATCTCTGCATTCAGATGCTTCTATCTTTCCTTTTTTCCTTTGTTTTTTTGCTTCTCTTCTTTTCACAGCTATTTGTAAGGCATCCCCAGACAGCCATCTTGCTTTTTTGCATTTCTTTTCCATGAGGATGGTCTTGATCCCTGTTTCCTGTACAATGTCATGAACCTCAGTCCATAGTTCATCAGGCACTATATGTATCAGATCTAGTCCCTTAAATCTATTTCTAACCTATATGCAGGTCAGGAAGCAACAGTTAGAACTGGACATGGAACAACAGACTGGTTCCAAATAGGAAAAGGAGTACGTCAAGGCTGTATTTTGTCACCCTTCTTATTTAGCTTCTATGCAGAGTACATCATGAGAAACACTGGGCTGGAAGAAGCACAAGCTGGAATCAAGATTGCCGGGAGAAATATCAATAACCCCAGATATGCAGATGACACCACCCTTATGGCAGAAAGTGAAGAAGAACTAAAGGGCCTCTTGATGAAAGTGAAAGAGGAGAGTGAAAAAATTGGCTTAAAGCTCAGCATTCAGAAAACGAAGATCATGGCATCCGGTCCCATCACTTCATGGGAAATAGATGGGGAAACAATAGAAACAGTGTCAGACTTTATTTTTTGGGTCTCCAAAATCACTGCAGGTGGTGACTGCAGCCATGAAATTAAAAGACGCTTACTCCTTGGAAGGAAAGTTATGACCAATCTAGACAGCATATTAAAAAGCAGAAACATTACTTTGCCAACTAAGGTCCGTCTAGTCAAGGCTATGGTTTTTCCAGGAGTCATGTATGGATGTGAGAGTTGGACTGTGAAGAAGGCTGAGCGCCGAAGAATTGACGCTTTTGAACTGTGGTGTTGGAGAAGCCTCTTGCGAGTCCCTTGGACTGCAAGGGATCCAACCAGTCCATTCTGAAGGTGATCAACCTTGGGACTTCTTTGGAAGGAATGATGCTAAAGCTGAAACTTCAGTACTGTGGCCACCTCATACAAAGAGTTGACTCCCTGGAAAAGACTTTGGTGCTGGGAGGGATTGAGGGCAGGAGAAGAAGGGGACGACCGAGGATGAGATGGCTGGATGGCATCACGGACTCGATGCACGTGAGTCTGAGTGAACTCCGGGAGTTGGTGATGGACAGGGAGGCCTGGTGTACTGTGATTCATGGGGTCGCAAAGAGTCAGACACGACTAAGGAACTGAACTAAACTGACTTAGTTTGGAAAAGACCCTGATGCTGAGAAAGATTGACAGCAAAAGGAAAAGGGGGCAGCAGAGAATGAGACAGATAGCATTGCCAACTCAAAGGACATGAATTTGAGCGACTCCAGGAGATAGTTGAAGACAGAGGAACCTGGCTTGCTGCAGTCCATGTGGTCGCAAATAGTCGACACGACTTAGCGACTGAACAACAACTGAAATTATTTCAGATCTCATCAAATTTTGCTTTGCAAATTCCTATAAAACCATTGCCTCATTCCTATGTAACTCCTTGAGTTAATGTATGGCAAAACCAATACAATATGTAAAGTAAAAAAAAAATTAATAAATCTATAAAAAAAAGAATCTTAAATGGAGAGCCATCTTGTTAAAAACTGTGTGTATGTGGATATTTAAAAAAAATAGATTTTAGATTTTACCTTTTAGGGCTTCCCTGGTGGCTCAATCAGTAAAGTGTCTGCCTGCAATGTGGGAGACTCAGATTCCTGTGTTGGGAAGATCCTTTGGAGAAGGAAATGGCAGCCCAGTCCAATACTCTTGCCTGGAAAATCCCATGGATTGCAGAGCCTGGTAGGCTAGTCTATGTGGTTGCGAAGAGTCTGACATGACTGAGGACTTCAGTTTCACTTTTACTTTCATGAAGCTGTATTATTTCTGCTTTATGGATGAAGAAACTGAGGTTTAGAGAAGCTGAACTACTTTAAGCAACTATGAATTTTGTTGCATTTTTATAACCCCTAAGTGATGTAATAAGGGCAATAACAGACTTAGTATTATTTTCAGTATTGAATTGTATCCTGTTATGACTTTCATCCCCGGACTCATTGTTTTATTATTGGATGACTTTCATTCTTTTGAAGAACTCAAATTGATTTTTCCGTTTACCATTTATCAAACACAACTCTTTGTATCAAAATAGAATCTCTCTTTTGTTTCACTAGTTAGTTATCGTTTCCTTTTAATTACTCTCTATATATCTTTAGTCCAATAAATTAATATTAGCATTGATATTTTAAGGCTTGTGCCATAATTTCAAGTAGAATGCAGTATTTCTGATTGTACACAGTTTGTTTGCCTTGGACATGAAAAATATATTTAGTACTTTCAGTTTGGCAAGTCAGAGATTTTTAGTAAGTGCAGTCCAGAGTACCATCAACATAAATGGAATCCATTTTTTCCCTTTAAGAAAGCTGAATCATCAGTAACAAAACTTTAAAAATGCTACCTAACATTCTAAATCACAGCTTTTAAAAAGCATAGAAATTTCCACACACATTCCCAGAAGCTGAAAACACATCTTTAATACCCCCGAGAAGTAGGAAGGTATCACCTAACAGCAATTTGTGTCTGTTTACTGTTTTAAGTATAAATGGCTTAAATGGCTAAAGTTAAGGGGTTGTACAATCTCTTACAAGAATAAAATCAGTGGAAATATAAAAAATTCAATCAATCCAGATGATATTTTATTCATATCTACTAAAAAATCATTTGATTTTATAAAATATCTGTATGTTCCATTCTATATAAAAACTAGCTTGAAGTTACTAGTAGCAGCATTAAAGGTAGATTCATATTTGAAACATGAAAACAAGTTTATTATTCACAGACCTATTCTATTTTCTTTGCCTAAGTAGGTCCAACTTTTAACCATTACAAGTATATAGATACCACCATTTTTGTTATGTTAAATTCAAAGTGTTTTTTTTAACTGAATACATCATTAGAATTTCCTTCTGTTGATTCATTTTAGTTCAATATATAATTTAAGTGTTTGCTCTGCACCAGATGGCTTTGTTAGATTCTGAGGCCAAGGGTCCAAGACAGAGATACCAAGAAGAATAAAACTGATTGCAAACATCTTCCCATTTAAGGGGAATATAGACATGCAAATAGCCAGATATAAGATAGAATGAAGTATGCCTTGAATAGAACTACAAATAACAAATGCTGTGGTTGCTCAGAGGATGGACTGATTAATGCTGAGAGGATTCAAGTAAAGCTTTTGCCAGATAGAGACATTTGAATTTGATCTATGATGTACAGCAATGCTTTCCAAAGGTAGAGATTAAGTAGGTGAGCAGAGCAGATTAGGTAACCTTACGTTAAGCCTTTGAAAGAGGTCAATATAGTCAGTTACAGGAAAAAAAAAATTAAGTATTTTTTTATGATTTTCTTGAAATAATGTATGCGTGCATGCTCGGTCGCTACAGTCATGTCCAACTCTTTGCAACTCTATGGACTGTATCCTGCCAGGCTTTTCTATCCATGGGATTCTCCAGGAAAGAAAACTGGAGTGGGCTGATCATGCCCTCCTCCAAGGGATCTTCCTGACCCAGGGATCAAACCAGCATTGGCAGGTGGATTCTTTACTCCTAACACCATCTCAGAAGCCCCATAATGATGTGTATCTATTGTTAATTGCTTACCAGATACCTGACATTTCACTTTGGCTTAATGAGAGTTATTTCACTTGATACATTATAGTATGAGATATTATAAAAGAGGTGTTACTATCCTATTTTACTGATTGACTAACTGAGGCTTGGTGAGTCTGTTACAGGATTTTACTGAGGGTGACACAATTTATTAGTAGAATCAGACACCACTGAGCAACTAACATTTTCACTTTTGTATTAGATTTATATTACTGGGCAACACATTACCATGAACTTAATGGCTAAATTTCCATTTATTATCTCACAGTCTTATAGGTCATAAGTACATGCCCAGCTTAGTTTACTGCCAGGGTCTTACCAAGCCTGGTTCTTATCTGAAGCCTGAGGACCTCCTCCAAGCTCATTTGTTGTTCAGTTCAGTTCAGTTGCTCAGTTGTGTCTGACTCTTTACAACCCCGTGAACTGCAGCACACCAGGTTTCCCTGTCCATCACCAACTCCCAGAGCTTGCTCAAACTCATGTCAGTCAAGTTGGTAATGCCATCCAACCATCTCATCCTCTCTCGTCCCCTTCTTCTCCTTCCCTCAAATCTTTTCAGCATCAGGGTCTTCTCCAATGAGTCAGTTCTTTGCATCAGGTGGCCAAAGTATTGGAGTTTCAGCTTCAGCATCAGTCCTTCCAAAGAATATTCAGGACTGATTTCCTTTAGGATGGACTGGTTGGATCTCCTTGCAGTCCAAGGGACTCTCAAGAGTCTTCTCCAGCACCATGGTTCAAAAGTATCAATTCTTTAGCTTAAAGTACAAACATTTCATCATCCAAATCATCTTAATGAAGGTACAGATGAAGTTCTACTATAATCCATAAATACAACTCCTAGGACATATTGCCCTCCCTCCGTGGACTTGTTAAAGTGAATAGAAAAGTAGTGTGTTCACAACATTCCCAATGTATCTGATGAGACAAGTGTATCAGATGATAGTTATAAACATCTGGCTCAAAAGAAGAGAAATGGAAGGTCAAACTGGGTCACTGGTCCAAAGCAGTTCTGTAATCTGGAGTTTCTTGACTACTTTGTTAAAGGTTGTGAATAATTCTCTGTGGTCTTCATTCCACTCTCCTGGCTCTATGTTTCACTGTCTAAGTCATTCTTTTTATGAAAGAAGTTTGCAGATGAGTAGTTTATCCACCTGCTTATTGGTGGTAGAATTTCAGTTACGGGAGAGTGGTGATCCCACAGCCTCCTTTCATTTTGTACTTCTGTCCTTTGGAGAAGGGAATGGCAACCGACTCCAGTATTCTTGCCTGGAGAATTCCATGGACAGAGGAGCCTGATGGGCCACAGTCCATGGGGTCACAAAGAGTCAGAACAGCTGAGCAACTAAGCACATCACTGTCCTTTACACCAAGCTTGAAGTGTTTGTATTAATAGAACTTTCTCAAGGCCTTTAGGGCCTTCCATGCATTTGTATGACATCGACTCCATTTAGACAAAAGTCATCTTTACAAATCTTTCTGAGATAACTCCTTTCTCTTTGGCTCCTCTTTGTAGAGGTCCTCTAGTTTGGTTGAAATGTGTGAGACAACTGATCTCTTAAAATAGCCATAATTTAAACACAGGCCTCTTTTGCTCTGGAGCTCCTTCTTTTAATGTTAGGTTATATTGCCATCTTCTAGAGTTATTTTTGAAGCATATTTTGTAATGATAGCTTACCATGTCAGATTTGTGATCTCTGAAGAAGAAAATTTAGCTTCAGGATCAGGGACCAGGCTTGACCAGTCAGGGCTCTTGTGTGGCAGAAGTTTTATTACAGTGAAAAAGGACAGAAAAAGCTTCTGACATAGACATCAGAAGGCAGAGAGTGCCCCCCTCACTAGTCTTAGCAAGGGAACTATACACTTTTTCAACTGGTTATTATAGTAAATCAAAAGAATGTTTCAAGGTTGTAAAGGTTTTACCAGACCCACTCTCACAATTTACATTTTAAGATGACAGGATTAGGCAGAAGGTTCTCAAGAAGGAGAAACGTGTCCTCAAGCAGGATACATTGCTGTTATATAATCCTTATTACAGAGTTCAAGCTGAGTCATTTTGCTGTATACTCATAGCTCTGGGTTAAAAGAAAAAAAAAGTTTTATGCGACTAAGACTAAGGAATGTAGAAAAAATAGTTTGTCCTTTTCTCCTCATTGAGAATCCCAGACCCCTTTCTCTCCCTTGGCTACCCCAGACTTCTTATCATCTACCTAAGAATTGCTGACTGTATAGAGATTCTCCATCTTTGGCTGCAAAGAATATAATCAATCTGATTTTGGTGTTGACTATCTGGTGATGTCCATGTGTAGAGTCTTCTCTTGTTTTGTTGGAAGAGGGTATTTGCTATGACCAGTGATTCTCTTGGTAGAACTCTATTAGCCTTTGCCCTGCTTCATTCTTTACTCCAAGGCCAAATTTGCCTGTTACTCCAGGTGTTTCTTGATTTTCTACTTTTGCATTCCAGTCCCCTATAATGAAAAGGACATCTTTTTTGGGTGTTAGTGCTAGAAGGTCTTGTAGGTCTTCATAGAACTATTCAACTTCAGCTTCTTCAGAGTTACTGGTCGGGGCATAGACTTGGATTACCGTGGTATTGAATGGTTTGCCTTGGAAACAAATAGAGAGCATTCTGTTGTTTTTGAGATTGCATCCAAGTACTGCATTTCAGACTCTTGTTGACTATGGTGGCTACTCCATTTCTTCTGAGGGATTCCTGCCTACAGTAGTAGCTATAATGGTCATCTGAGTTATATTCACCCATTCCAGTCCATCTTAGTTCGCTGATTCCTAGAATGTCAATGTTCACTCTTGCCATCTCCTGTTTGACCACTTCCAATTTGCCTTGATTTATGGACCTGACATTCCAAGTTCCTATGCAATGTTGCTTTTTACAGCATTGGACCTTGCTTCTATCACCGGTCCTAATCACAACTGGATGTTGTTTTTGCTTTGGCTCCATCCCTTCATTCTTTCTGGAATTAAGGATGAAGAATTGACTCTCTCAGTAACTTAATATGTTCAAGCTAGAATTAATATATATGCTTTTTCAAAGTATCAAGCACAGGTCAAATTATTTACCTCCCACCAGTAAAGAGATAAATCCATATTTGCTAAGAAATATAGGTATTTGATACAGAAACATTTTCATATAAACATTAACTGCAATACTGGATGATGGAGTTAATATAACTAAATTTGTTCTCCTACTCAATCAGTTCAATTGAATATAATCTATTACATGATCTCAACCAATTAAAAGCACTTTGGTACATTGTGTACATCTTTTCAGTTTGTATTATTAGTTAGAGGCTTATTTGAGTAATAATAACTGGTAAAGTATAACATATATTTTTTAAAATCTCACTTAAGCATCTAGGTGACTATAAGCATCCAGGTCTCATTGGTAGAGACTCATGTTCCTTCCATGTTGTTGCTCAGTTCAGTTCAGTTCAGTCGCTCAGTTGTGTCCAAATCTTTGCAACCCCATGAATCCGCAGCATGCCAGGCCTCCCTGTCCATCACCATATCCCAGAGTTCACTCAAACTCATGTCCATCGAGTCTGTGATGCCATCCAGCCATCTCATCCTCTGTTGTCCCCTCTTCCTCCTGCCCCCAATCCCTCCCAGCATCAGAGTCTTTTCCAGTGAGTCACCCTAAATAGATGTCTTCCATCATGCACTCTACGGTGACTCCTCTCACCCCTGCCATAACTCCAGCTAACATGGACAAGGAGAACAGAAAGGGTGTGACCATGGGCACCTCTATTTAAGAGAATGACTAGAAGTTGCTTCCTCTCACATCCCATTTTTTTAGAAAGCCTAGTCAAATGGCCATTCCTAGCTGCAAGCGACTCTAAGAAATTTAGTCTTTGATGAATAAAGACAGATTCAGCCAACATTTTTATTATTGTAGAAAAAAGAAAAAAATGATCAGAGGACTGTTAGTTATGACTGCCACATTTTTGTAATTGCTGTCCTGAGTGTTGTGGGCCAGTAATTCGGGTTATTATGACAGGTTTTGACCTATCATTTCTGGCTAATCAAAGGTAGGCAAATCATATAGGATATGAAAATCTAACATTTTATGGATGTGGCAGGCAGAGAAAAATGTTTAAGATAACCAAATAAACAGATTATGGCTATCAGCAGTCATTAACATATTAGTGGAAAATTTTTCTTTACAAAGAACATTATAAACGTCAGTGGAGACTAGTGACAAGAATGTCAAGAGTTGCCAGAAAAACTGTGGTGCAAGCCTCTGACTGCTTCAGAGGATGTGAAGAAAAGAGGATATGACTGACGTATAAAGACATGGAGCACAATTGCTTGGGGGAATAAGTGCTGTTAATTTCATTCAGCTCTTACTCAGATGATGCTCCATTTCAGGGAACTCATTCCCAGGCTGGATAGAACAGTGACTCTACATGAGTCATTAAACTAAATCTCACATACAATTAGATTAATATTTCTCTATACCATTTGAGAAAGTACATTTTCCTAATATGAATTCTTTATAACTATCATTACTATGATTTTAGTGATATAACCACAGAATCAGCATAACTCTCATATATGGGATATAATCAAGTGTCAATTAAATATTGTTTAAGAATTGTGGCCCAGCCTACTGTTAGAATATGAAACAAATTCAGAATAGTATGGAGCAGAGATACATGGAATCCTAGTAAGTAGGAAAATGAGTAGAGTGTGACAAACCAGACAGAAGATATTTTCTGCTTAAGTTTTCTGAATTGAGAGACCTGAGTTGGTGCTCTTAGCCAATGCCAGGTAAGACTTGAATCCATGGTTGTTATAGTAACCAGTGGCCCAATGTGTCCCTCCCTGGCAAGGGAAAAGTCCCTCTGGATGTCTGCGGTCTATTTTTCCTTTCACTCAGCCAAAAACGGTGATCCCAATTTTATTTTTTCTTGGCAGATTGCTGTGATCCAGTCCCTAGCATGTGTCCCACTGTTTGCGACCCCATGGACTACAGCTCAGCACACCAGACTTTCCTCTCCTTCACTATCTCCCAGAGTTTGCTCAAACTCGTGTCCATTGTGTTGGTGATACCATCCAACCATCTTTTCCTCTGCTGTCCCCTTCTCCTCCTTCCCTCAATATTTCCCAGCATCAGGACCTTTTCCAATGAGTCAGATCTTTGCATCAAGTGGTCAAAGTATTGGAACTTCAGCTTCAGTATCAGTCTTTCCAATGGATATTCAGGGTTGATTTTCTTTAGGATTGATGGGTTTGCTCTCCTTGCAGTCCAGGGGTCTCTCTTCAAGAGTCTTATCTAGCACCACACTTTAAAACACGAGAGGTATTAAAATTGCAAGTGACATAAATCCTTTCACACTTTTTCTACATACATACAATAAATACAAACATTTATAAGTATGATAGTTAAAAGTTTATTTTCTCCTCTTTTTTTTGTTTTCTGTTTTTTGCAAAAATACTTCTTTGGACAAAGATATTTTTGAAGTATAGTTGATTTATAACTTGTATTAATTTCAGTATACAACATAGTAATTCAATATTTTTATAGAGTATGTTCCATTTTAAGTTATTATAAGATATTGGCTGTATTCCCTGTGCTGTACAATATATCCTTATAGCTTATTTATTTTGTATTTACTAGTTTGTGCTTCTTAATCCTTTCCACCTATATTGTCCCTCTCCATTTTTCTCTCCCTACTGATGAACATTAGTTTATTCTTTATATTTGTGAGTCCATTTCTATTTTTGTTATTTTGTTAAATTCATTCGTCTTATTTTTTAGATTCCACATATAAGTGAAAACAGTATTTGTCTTTCTCTAATTTATTTTACTAGGCTTATTACCCTGCGTGCACACGTGCAAGTCACTTCATTTGTGTCTGACTCTTTGTGACTCTAGGGACCATAGCCTTCCAGGCTCCTCTGTCCATGGGTTCTCCAGGTAAGAATACTAGTGGGTTGCCATTTTCTTCTCCAGGGCATATTCACAACCCAGATGTTGAACCCACAGCTCTTAGACCTCATGCATTGGCAGGTGAAGGCTTCACCACTAGTGCCACCTGGGAAGTCCTATTACCCTTCAGGTCCATCCATGCTGTTGCAAATGACTAATTTTCACTTTTTAAAAAAATTATAAATAATGCTACCATGAACATTGAGGTGCACGTCTTTTCAAATTAATGTTTTTAGCTTCCTCAGATATACACCCAAGAGTGGAATTGCTGGACCATACTATCCCTGGTGGCTCAGATAGTAAAGAATCTGCCTACAAACTGAGAGACTGGGATTCTGTCCCTGGGTGGAGAAGATCCCCTGGCTAAGGGAATGGCTACCCACTCCAGTATTCTATCCTGAAGAATTTCATGGACAATGTAGCCTGGTAAGCTACAGTCCATTGAATCGCAAAGAGTCGGACACAGCTGAGCAACTCACAGTTTCATTGTTATTCATGTATTCCTGATTAGTTCTAGTTTTTAGTTTTTTGAGGAAAGTCCCTACGGTTTCCATAGTGGCTGCCCCAATAACATTCCCACCAGAAGTGCACTTGGGTTCTCTTTGCTCCATATCTTTACCAACATTTTTTATTTGTGGTCTTTTTGATGATAGCTATTCTAACAGATGTGAAGTACTATCTTATTTTGGTTTTGATTTTCATTTTCCTGATGATTAGTGATTTTGAGCATCTTTTCATGTGCCTATTGGCCATCTATCTGTATGTCTTCTTTGGGAAAATGTCTATTCATGTCTTCTGCCGATCCTTTAATTTGATTTTTTATATTGATTTGTATGAACTGTTTATATATTTTGGACATTAACCCATTAGTAGTCGTATCACTTATGAATATTTTCCCCCACGTAGTAGGTCGTCTTTTCATTTTAGTGACAGTTTCCTTTGCAGTGCAAAAGCTTTTAAGTTTGATTAGATCCCATTTGTTTATTTTTGGTTTTGTTCCTGTTGTCTTATGAGATGGATCAAAAATATTGCTATGATTTATGTCTAAGAGTATTCTGCCTATGTTCTTTCCTAAGAATTTTATGGTTTTCGGTCTAACATTTAGGCCTTTATCAATTTTGAGTTTACTTTTATATATAGTGAGAAAAAAAGTGGCAGTCATTCTTTTACATGTAGCTGGCCAGTTTTCCCAGCACCACTCATTGATGAGACTGTCTTTGCTCCATTGCATATTCTTTTTCTTGTCTGTTTGCTGTGATTAGGACTTCCAATACTATGTTAGATAAAAGTGGCAAGAATGGGCATCCTTGTCTCTGATTTTATAAGAAATTCTTTCTTTTCTCTATTAGATATCATAAAATGGCCTTTATTTTATTGAGTTGTATTCCCTCTATACCAACTTTGATGAGGGTTCTTATCATGAATGGATATGGAGTTTTAATAAATGCTATTTCCGTGTCTAATGAGGTGATCATATGACTTTCATTCTTTCTTTGATTAATGTGGCATATCACATAATTGACTGCAGATAGTCAACCATCCCTGCATCTCTAGAATAAATCCCACTTGATTATGGTGTATGATACTTTTTATATATTGCTAGATTCAGTTTGCTAATATGCTGTTGAGGATTTTTACATCTATATTCATCAAAGATATTGACCTGTAATTTTTCTTCTGTAGTGTCTTTTATTGGAGAAGGTGATGGCACCCCACTCCAGTACTCTTGCCTGGAAAATCCCATGGACGGAGGAGCCTGGTAGGCTGCAGTCCATGAGGTCGCTAAGAGTCAGAAACGACTAAGTGACTTCCCTTTCACTTTTCACTTTCATGCATTGGAGAAGGAAATGGCAATCCACTTCAGCGTTCTTGCCTGAAGAATCCCAGGGACAGGGGAGCCTAGTGGGCTGCCATCTATGGGGTCACACAGAGTCGGACGTGACTGAAGTGACTTAGCAACAACAAGTGTCTTTTATGGTTTCGGTATCAGGGTAATGGTGGCCTGATAGAATTAATTTGAAAAATAGGCAAACTTCCTGGCAGATACTTTGGTGGCATACATCAAATAGCTTAGAACATTCACATTCTTTTATCTATTTGCTGTTTCTAAATATTTATGGACAAAGACATGCATCACGTGTGTGCACACTAAGTCACTTCAGTCATGTCCAACTATTTGTCTGTGGACCATAGCCTGCCAGGCTCCTTTGTCAAAGGGATTCTGCAGGCGAGGATACTGGAGTGGGTTCCCATTTCCTCCTCCAGCAGATCTTCCTGACTCTTAAAGTCTCCTTCATTGGCAGGCAGGTTCTTTACCACTAACACAATCTGGGAAGCTCATTCATTACCATCATACTTATTTTAAAAATTGAATAAAACTAAATGTCCAAAGAAAGGACTCATTAAAAGACTGTCTTCATTTGGTGAACTATATATGATGTAGCTATTAAAAACTTTGTTTTCAGAACAACTGCATGAGAATATTGGTTAGTAGAAAGCTAAGCGATAAGCCTATGTATAAATATGCTTCTAATCAAATGAATATGTAATATGGAGATATATATTTGTAAGCATAAAAGAAAACTAGAAACTATGACATCATAGTTTTAGCATCTCAGGGTGCTAGAGTTACAGATTTTAAAATGTGTTTTACTTACAAATATCTCCATATCCAGGTCTTCCTCAATGGTCATACATTATCTTAATAATTATAAATAATAAATGATTTAACATTTAATCATACAAATAATGGATATTGAATTTTATATAATCATTCATTCATTCATTTTATCCACTACACCTCTTTCATCTTTCACATATAGTGTTTATCTTCTTGTGATTTGGCTCTGTTTAGTTGATATATTTTTAGATCATCTAGTTAATAAATTGGGGGAATGAAATTAGAACACATCCTTCCAAATTCCAACCAAGCATTCTTTGCCTGAGACTACATTGCAAAATAGGAAATAATTTGAAAATTAACTAAAAGAAGCACCAAAACACTAAAAGTGAAGAAAAAGAAATCAGTGCAAATATGTTTGTAGGAAAGTTTAAAATCTTGGGCTTCTGAGAATTTTGGAGAATATTTTTGAAAAACTGGCTATCCAAATAAAACAAGTTTGTGTGGGATGTAAATTCATAAACAAAATGGTTATATGAAGTGAGAAAGGCATGGGTCTTTGTTTGCTTCGATATTATTTTTAACACGTTGAAATATTCCAGTAAGTGATTTGAATTGCAATTTAGGAACCAACTGAGTCAACAAAATAAATACGACAATTTGATGCCATTTGAGGATATTGGCATTTTATAAAAGAAATTGTCTTGCAGAGTAGATCGTGATTCTGGCTAGGTTGCATCTCTTTTTCTTCTTCTTTTTTTTTTTCTCTTCTGGATGGAGATCGTTGCCACCAGGTTCAAAGTATTCTCTTGCCAACTCTAACACCATGGAAATAATTTAAAAGGTGCAATACATGAAATGTTTCAAGGTAATGAGGCTTTTATAACTGTTTAGGATACAAGGATACCCTTGTACAGGTGATCAAGAGAGGGAACATACGATATATCATGCTAATTTGGAAATTTTCACGCTTATTTTAGGACCATAGCCAAAAGCTCATCAAAGTGTGCTTCTCTACAATGTTTGAGCAAACTCTGGGAGATGGTGAAGGACAGAAAAGCCTGGCACGCTGCAGTCTATGGGGTCGCAGAGTCAGACATGACTGAGCGACTGAACAACAACAACTATAATCTCAGGCCATAGAAGCTGCTCAACCTCTGCTTAAACGTTTCTAGAACAGAGAAATCTCAGTCTCCCGGGTTCTCAACCGGGGGCCACAGATACTGTCTGTGTGTGTCTGTGTGTGTGTGTTAGTCACTCAGCTCTGTCCTGCTCTTTGTGATCCCATGGACCCTAACTCGCCAGGCTCCTCTGTCCATGGAATTCTCTGGGCCAGAATACTGGAGTGGGTTGCCATGCCCTTCTCTAGGGAATCTTCCTAATCCAGGGATTGAACCCAAGTCTCCAGCATGTAAGCAGATTCTTTACTGTCTGAGCCACCAGCGAAGCCCCACAGATACCATAGGAGTGCCTAACTGAGCTTTAGGGATCAGGTAACCCCTTGAAGTTACATCCACATTTTTTGGTTCCTGGTTAGTTTTCATGTCTTAATTCCCAAAAACGTCAGCATCCTCAAAATATTAAAAATCACTGCAGAGGTAGCTGATTACATTTTTCAAGCAGATTGAGTAATTGAAAAACTGGGATATATATATATATATATACACACACACACACACACACACACACACATACATACATATATAAATTCTGAAACAAAATAGAATAAGTCTAGTCACTTGATCTGTTTATAACCCTTTCAATAGAACAACTAATTCACTGCTGCTGCTGCTAAGTCACTTCACTATTTACTCCTAAAATCTTTTTCACTCTAAACATTCTCATTTTCTTAAGTGTTTCCTTACTGACAACTTTTTGCCCCATCACCAAGGCCACGCTCTTTTATACATTCTCCACTTTGATCATTATTGCTTCTTGAAGTGTGGTTCCATCTATGCAAATTCAGGTGTTATCCTATCCACACTCACAACAAGGAGGATTAATTCTTGTATTCTGTTCACTCATATTAATAGAGAAATATTTACCTTTTGGAGGGAGCCATAACAAATGTTTCTCCTCTTTGAATATCAAATAATTTTTTATGTATTCAGATGTAATATTTGCTTAATTCCATAAAAGAAACTGAAATCATGCATTCCCCGAGAGACCTGGGTTCAATCCCTGGGTTGGGAAGATCCCCTGGAGAAGGGAAAGGCTACCCACTCCAGTATTCTGACCTAGAGAATTCCATGGATTCTATAGTCCACAGGGTCATAAAGAGTCGGACATGACTGAGCACCTTTCATTTTCACTTTCATTCTTACTCCAGCTCCCCCACCTACTTTATTTTCTCTTTTCTATGACTAGGACATTTGATTGTTTGGCCTCTCCTTCTGTTAAGTCACTCATGTGCTTGCTTTGACTTTTGATTCAGAGCAGGCAAGGTTGTCTGTCTGCTGATCTTATTTCCTCCCAAATTTCCCAGGATGGCATATAGAGAAATACAAGTCATACAGACGTAAAACACTGAAGTTTGATTCTTAGTTCTGTCTCTTATTATTAAAAATAGTTGTATGATCTTGAATAGTTTAGTTGACATTTCAAAACATCAAAGCATTCTTCATCTATAAAGTAGAAATATTAATATCCAATTCATAGCATTATAAGAATTAGAGAAGATTGTCTATATATCTTTTTAGATTAACTTTATTCTTTCCCCTTTATACATTCAGTTGTTAACAGTGTTAGTATTTTTATTATATTATATACCTATAGAAGACTGAGGAATGCTTAGTAAATGCTTAGTAAATTTTAGGCCTCATACCATAAGCATGCCTCTACTCCTTAACATATTCTCCTCCTACTGCCTTACACCCCACACTGACCTTTTTCTTCAGCTTTAGCCATGTTGGCTTTCTTACTGTTTCTAAAACATTCCACACACACTCCCATTTCAAAACTTTTGATTTGCTGTTCACTTTATTGAATCACTCCCTGCTTCCCTCCCCCTTCCCTCCAATTAAAGAAGTATTTCTTATCTCCTACTTCATGTCTTTATTTTTCAAGTGAAGCCAGCCTGTCAACTTTGCAGCACTTGCCCTCCTCCAAACACAGGAGATAAACCTTGAATATTCTGACATGCTAGAAATCATGGAAGCTCTCAAACAAGACCAGGGTTATATGGAAGACAGTTTCATAATCAAAAAGAAGAAGGATACGTAGATGAAACGTCTGTTTCTGGCTATTATGGAGTAATCTGTATCAAGCCATCCCTTTTATTGACTATTATTATAAAGGCAGGATTAAAAAAATTGGATAAATAAATAAAATGTTTTAAAGTTAATCAATGAATTACCAAGGCAGCCAGCATTTGAGAACGTCACATTCCAGACAGAAATTTAGGTGACTCAACTCTTTCTGCCAGTTTTCCCCATAGGATATTAGTGAAATTTCAGACACAGCACTAAGGTAAAGCAGAAAGCAATAACGTAAAGCAGGGGTCAACACACTGCTACCCGAGGGCCAGATCTGGACTGTTGTGCACACATGCTCATTGGGTTACATAATGTCTGTGGCTGCTTCTGGAGGTCAGTGGCAGAGTTGAAAGGATTTATCAGACTACCTGGCTTGTAAATCAGATATGTCTTTATGTCTCTTTCACAGAACTGGAAGGAAAAATCCTGGATTTTAGGGCTGCTAATTGGGTTGAGGGCTTCCCTGGTGGTTCAGAGTTTAAAGCATCTGCCTGCAAGGTGGGAGACTCTGGTTCAGTCCCTGGGTCAGGAAGATCCCCTAGAGAAGGAAATGGAAACCCACTCCAGTATTCTTGCCTGGAGAATCTCATGGACGGAGGAGCCTGGTAGGTTACAGTCCATGGGGTCGCAAAGAGTCGGACACGACTGAGCGACTTCGCTTTCACTTAATTGGGTTGAATCACTGATCCAGGAAGATCCCATGAAGAAGAAAATGGCAACCCACTGCTGTATTCTTGCCTGGGCAATCCCAGGACAGAGGAACCTGGCAGGCTACACTGCATGTGGTACCAAAGAGTCGAATATGACTTAGCAACTGAACAACAACAGTGACAGTGATGTAATAGAAAGGGAATATCACAGCATCAAAGAGTGCTGGAAAACATGTTTTTCAGTTGAGACCTCTGAAAAGCTATACTGTGACTAACACCAAATTCAAAATAGACTCCACAAAACGCAATACCCAACTTTGCTTCCTCTCAGTCCTTGAATGGATTGAAGTCCTTGATTTATACCAACTCTTCATAACTAACTGAAGAGTAATAAATCTTCTCTGAAAGAATACAACTTTATCCAAAACTTCTACAACTTTCCATACTCAGTATCTGACATGTAGTCAATAACTACCAGAACTATCAGGAGAACAGCACAAGTGAAAAGTAAGACAGGAAAACAAATACATAATAAAAAGGGAACCTAAAAGTGTCAAGATAGTGAAGTTACCAGTTACAATAAATGATACCAATTATAATAACTGATACCAGTTACAATAACTGAGCAACGTATAGAAGAAAATAAATGACAGTATTGGTAACTCACCACAGAACCATAATAAGGCCCAAATTAAAAATTTTTAAAGTGAAAAATACCATTAATGAAAGTAGAGGATTTGGGAGCGAATAGATACATGTATATGTATGGCTGAGTCCCTTCACCGTTCATCTGAAACTGTCACAACATTGTTAATCGGCTATACCCTAATACAAAATATTTCTGGTGTTAAAAAATATAAAGAAAGTAAAAACACAATAGATATGCTTGTGTATTCAGTCGCTAAGTCATGTCTGACTCTTTGTGACCCCATTGACTGTAGCCTGCCAGGCTCCTCTGTCCATGGGATTTTCTAGGCAAGAATGCTAGAGCGCACTGTCATTTCCTCCTCTGGGGATCTTTCCAACCCAACCCAGGGATTCAACCCATGTGTCCTGAATGTCCTGCACTGCAGGTGGATTCTTTATTGTTGAGCCATTGGAGATGCAAGCAGATAACAACTAGCTAAAGCAAAAAAAAAAAAAAAAAGATGGAAGACATACAAGGAAGGGTAACAGACATGGGTCCCAATGAAAAGCCTAAATGCCTGTCATATGGGCTCTAATATAGAGGAGAGAGAGAATGAAGTGGAAACACAATTTGAAGAGATGCTAGTTTTTCAAAAAAAAATATTATAAACTAAAGATATCAAGTCATAAATTAATAAAACTTTAGTAATCCTAAAGAGGATGAGTGAAAAGAAGCTATACTTTCTACATTTTCATATATCTTCTGAAAATTTAAAGCTGGCTAAAACTGTAAAAATAGCCAGAGATAGAAAGGAAAAAAAAAAACAAACTACATTTCCCTCAATGAAGCTACAGTAAGACTGACACCTATTAACTTAAACTATTGAAACTTGATGAATCTGATCAAAGTTCTAAATATATAACTACAAAAGCCACAGGATGATATTAAATGCCATCAGGTCAGCCATGCTGTGCTTGCTAAGTCATTTTAGCTGTGTCCAATTCTTTGCAACCCTATGGACCATAGCCTGCCAGGCTCCTATATCCATGGGATTCTCCAGGCAAGAATACTGGAGTGGGTTGCCATGCCCTCCTCCAGGGGATCTTCCTGACCCAGGGATTGAACTCATGTCTACTGTGGTTCCCACATTGTAGGCAGGTTCTTTATTGCTGAGCCACTGGGGAAGCCCCATCACCAGGTATAAAGACAGCCAAATCCAGAAGGTCAAGAAGAAAGAGGAGAAGGAGAAGAGTGGAGGAGGAGAGGAGAAATGTAGGGAGAGGAGGAGGAGGTGGGGAGGAGATGGAGAGAGGGAAGGAGAGGGGGATGGGGGAGTAAGAGAAGAGCACAGTGAGTTCCCTACACATGAATGAGTTCTGTTCTAGGAGCCTGTTCATAAGTCCAATTGGCTCAATAGTCCAACAAAATAAGGCAGGTTCTTTATTGCTGAGCCACTGGGGAAGCCCCATCACCAGGTATAAAGACAGCCAAATCCAGAAGGTCAAGAAGAAAGAGGAGAAGGAGAAGAGTGGAGGAGGAGAGGAGAAATGTAGGGAGAGGAGGAGGAGGTGGGGAGGAGATGGAGAGAGGGAAGGAGAGGGGGATGGGGGAGTAAGAGAAGAGCACAGTGAGTTCCCTACACATGAATGAGTTCTGTTCTAGGAGCCTGTTCATAAGTCCAATTGGCTCAATAGTCCAACAAAATTAGCCTCAGTACGCATATAGTACTGTACTGTAACAGGTTAATAACACCTGTCACTGCTGCTTTTACACTTGTTTCTGAACATCCTGGGCTTGAGATGAAGACATTGGACTACTGTACTATGCAGTAAAGCACACAAAAGCACACCTCCCTGTAGAGGGTGCACGCAAGTGACAGTGTATGCCAGACACATGAACTAACTTAAGTGATGGGACAGGAAGACACGTGTTTGCATCTTTGAAAGTTTGCAACTTGAAGGTTAGTATGTAGGGGACTTACTGTAGGAAGGTAGAAAGAGGAGGATGAAGAGAAGGAAGAAGAAGGAAAAGAGGGAGAGGGATGGGAGGGGGAGGGGGAGGAAGAAGAGGAAGCCAAGGAGGAGAAATTATCTTGAAATGCATATTAACCTTATGCGTTATTGGAAATTTGCACGTATCCTATTTCGATAAACTCAGAAAAGCCATTTGTGAAACAGCTGGGGAAGTGTAGGTGTGATAATCCTACCTTTTGTTTAAATTTATTTTTAATTGGAGGATAATTGCTTTACAATATTGTGTTGGTTTCTGCTATATGACAATGTGTATCAGCTATATATATATAATATATCCCTTCTCTCTTTAATGAACATATTTTTAAAAGCCCTTAACTCTTAGAGATATGTACCAAACTGGCACAGATAACAATATTATATTTATTAATTCCTTTAGTATAATTCAGTGGAGGTGTGGCTAAATGGGTAAACAAGATTTTCCACATTGATAATTTTTGAAGCTGTCGATGAATACAAGAAATGTACTACCATATTTGTATTTTAGAACCTTTCTGTAATAAAAAGCCAAAATCATAAAAAGAAAGAAATAGCTAAAAATAGCTTTTAGCTCTTTGAATTGAACAAAATGAGCTTGCAATTCACATTTTAAAAGGCGTATCTGTGGAATTGTTTTACTACACCTAAGTCCCAGGTATTTCCTCAGAAACCCAAAAGTCAAAGCAACAGTTCTAGATTCCAAAGTTTCAATTCTTTAATAGTGACTCAGGATCACGTTTTTTGTTTCTTCTGGGAACTCCCTGGCAGTCCAACCATTAAGACTCAGGCTTTCATTTCCTAGGTTAACTTATACCAAGAATATAAACATAAAACGTTGTGCCTTAAAATTTCTGTACATCCTTTGTCTAACATTAGTACATCATCATTTCAAAGATACACTATTTGTATGCATCACTGCTGTATAAGAATTGTTCTGGTTCCTGGAAGGAAGCTTCTAAATCCTTGAAATTTCCTGAGTAATAGGAGTGTCTTAGTTATTCATGAGCCCCTTGGATCACCTTCAGTTTATGCTAAGAGATGAACTGACTCAGGATGGGAGCTGGGCACCAGAAAGACCAACCGAAAGGCTTGGGGCTTGGAGCAAGCCAAACCTTGAGGGATGAAAGGGCAGAGATTTGATATGAGTTCAAGCAGATGATCAATGATTAAATCAATCAAGCTTCCCTGTTGAGAAAAAAAAAAAAAGGCTCAGGCTTTAATTGTTCTGGACCTGAGTTCATCCCCAGTCAGGGAACTAAAATCCTGCAAGCTGCACAATTTGGCCAGAAAGAAAAATTCTTCTTTCAAATTTGTGCTGTAGGCACTGTATAAGACTTCTTAGCTGAAGTGCAATAGAAAAATCACAAACCACCTCTACAGAGTGTCAGAATGTGCTTTATGCACCAATTTGGTGAGGAATAGGTAAGCACCTATATCTCTGTATAATATTCTAGAATAGTAGATTATTTTTGAGATTTAATCTTCAAGGGATACATTTCATAAAGTACAGAAAGGATAGCCAACAAGAACTTGCCTGTCACCACCTTTGATCTAGTTTGTTGGAAACTAGAATAAGATCATTTGCAGGACTTGAGGGGGAAATGACTGAGATTTTTGTTGTTCATCCAGTAACTGTAAGGACAGCTTAGGTTAACATACTGTACATTGATTTTCTTTGGCCCAGCCCATGCTGCAAACATTGAGGTTTCATAGTTGAGTAGGCAGGATAGTTGAAGTAATTGGGCTGGTTATACAGGACAGGCACATAATTTCAAAAGAGGGAGTGGAACAGATGTAGTGTCTAAATTAACCCAAATCACTAAGCCACAGCAAATAATAGTTCATAGCATCATTTAGAGAGGTAATATAATAACGTTGTATAGCACGTGAAGTCTGGAATCTGACTGGCCCTTCCAGGTGTATCTATGCAATTCCAGGCAAGCCACTCAAGTATTGTGCTTTAGTGTCCTCTGTGGAATGTGATAATCATACCAACTAGGTCATATAACTGTTAAGAGTCAAGGGAGAGATCTATTCTTTTTGCCCAGTATCCATTTTACCCTTCTTCTAATTATGAGTCCTTAGTATCTCAGTTTTCCTCTGGTAAGCCACCCCTTTCCCACTTTTAACCTATGTTCATAATGGAAAGCGTGTGATTTAACCTGGCTCTATGATTGGGTTAGAGACATTTACGTTGTCCAGTGAGAACAACAGAGATACAGAGAGAATTTTTCTAGGATTTTGGGGAGAGAGGGACATTTTCTTTGCCACTGGACTGGAATCTTAGTTCAGTTCAGTCGCGCAGTCGTGTCCGACTCTTTGCGACCCCATGAATCGCAGCACGCCAGGCCTCCCTATCCATCACCAACTCCCGGAGTTCACTCAGACTCACGTCCATTGAGTCTGTGATGCCATCCAGCCATCTCATCCTCGGTCGTCCCCTTCTCCTCCTGCCCCCAATCCCTCCCAGCATCAGGGTCTTTTCCAATGAGTCAACTCTTCGCATAAGGTGCCCAAAGTACTGGAGCTTCAGTTTTAGCATCATTCCTTCCAAAGAAATCCCAGGGTTGATCTCCTTCAGAATGGACTGGTTGGATCTCCTTGCAGTCCAAGGGACTCTCAAGAGTCTTCTCCAACACCACAGTTCAAAAGCTGTCTCTTATACACATCTAGATGACACCACAGTTCAAAAGCATCAATTCTTCTGCGCTCAGCCTTCTTCACAGTCCAACTCTCACATCCATACATGACCACAGGAAAAACCATAGCCTTGACTAGACGGACCTTAGTCGGCAAAGTAATGTCTCTGCTTTTGAATATACTATCTAGGTTGGTCATAACTTTTCTTCCAAGGAGTAAGCGCCTTTTAATTTCATGGCTGCAGTCACCATCTGCATTGATTTTGGAGCCCAAAAAAACAAAGTCTGACACTGTTTCTACTGTTTCCCCATCTATTTCCCATGAAGTGATGGGGCCAGATGCCATGATCTTCGTTTTCTGAATGTTGAGCTTTAAGCCAACTTTTCCACTCTCCTCTTTCACTTTCAACAAGAGACTGGAATCTAGAAAAATGTAAGTCTGAAACTGCTATGAGCTATCTCACTGGGAAGAACTTGAGAACTAAAATAACACGGGAGGAAGGTGGAGCCTAAGCATGGAGTTAGACCAGGCAGAAATTGTTTAAGCTCCATAATCCAGCAGTTTGTGAAAGAAGCTTGCCTTTTACTTTTAGTTACTTGAATTGCAAAATTCCTTATTGCACAAGGGGAGTGGGAGGGTTGAGTCTAAGCCAGTCTAAGCTGGGTCTTCTGACCCCTGAAGTATAAAGAATGCTAACCAGATGAGGTTTACATGAGAATATATATATATATATATATATAATCCTAGTTTATAGGATCTATCTATCTAGATATCTATCTATCTAGAACAGTGTCTAGAATATAATAAATACATAGAAATGTTATATTCCTGAGCACCAGTGTGCATTTTTCCTATCCTCTATCCTAGTTTATATATATATAAACACTGTTCTTGTTCCGTTGGCATCATATAATTATCTCATGTAATCCTTACAATCTAATAGGCAAGGTATTTTATTTTACCTATTGTGGCATAATAAATTACACCAAAGCTTAACATTCATTGTTTCAGTAAGTCAGGAGCTTACAGGGATCAGTTTATTTGATCCTGGTTTGACTCATAGTCTTAATAAGAGCTTCCAGTTAAAATATCTTTTGGGATTGCAAATATCTGAAGACTTGACTGGGGCTGGAGGATCCACTTTCAAGATAGAAAAATAAGTGATCCTATAGAGGCAGAATCTTCACTGTCTTTCATGATTGAGTACTGAAAGTGGTACTCTGTCACTTACATATCATCCTATTGCTTACACAAGTTATCCCTATTTAGTGTAGGGGGGGGCTACATAAGGATGTGAATACAGGAGGCAGGGACTGCTGGGGATTGGTTAACCACACAGAGTATGTCATTACCTCTGTTTAAATTTGAGAAAACTAAGACTTGAAATAAATAATTTGTCCAAAGTCAATAGCTGTTCAGTGATGGGACATGACTGGGGACTTAGCTAGTCTTTTTTCCAGGACCTACTCTCTTAATCACAATGCAGTGCTTTCTGGTTAACTGTCTCAGTAGAAGTTATCTTTTATTACTTATCATGTATCCAGCAACTCATTTGCCTTCATAAATGAATGTAAGAATATAAAATATAAAACTTAATGTCTATCTCTATCACTTTAATATTGAAACATGTGTCAGAAGGCTTAAGACAATGTATCCTTGCAAAAGTCTATTTCAAAAGATTTCATGTATGTTAAAGCATTTGGAACAACTACCCTGGTGTCTCCATTGGCTAAACCCAATCAGAAACAAGCCAGTTTGGGAGCCTTGAGTGCACTTCTCAGGGTTAGTCTTCAGAGCATAGAGCCAGGCATAAATAGGCAAAGAAGTTCCACAGAGCAAGAGAATTATGAGCCCCAGATCCCTACACCTTTAATTAGCAAATAGCTTACTTGGAAATAAGTGATTTGTAAGTAAAGTGAAAAATTAGCCCCATGCAGAGCACATCTTCTCCTGTGAGAACTCCAAAACTACAACTCACTGCTGAACAACCATTGACTGGAGATTGTTGGATCTCACCAAAAAAAGATACCCCACATCCAAGGGCAAAGGAGAAGCCCCAGCGAGATGGTAGGAGGGATGAAATAGCATTTAGAATCAAACCCCTTACCCACCAGAGATGCTCAGAGGGCTCAAACAAACCTTGTGTGCACCAGGACCCAGAGACCCCACAGAGACTGAGCCAGAACTGTGTTTGAGTGTCTCCTGCAAAGGTACAGGTCAGCAGTGGCCTTCTGCAGGGACAGGGGCTCTGGGTGCAGCAGACCTGGGTATGGCATAAGCCCTCTTGGAGAAAGTCACCATTAACCCTACCATAGAGCCACCAGAACTTACACATGACTGGGGAAACAGACTCTTGGAGGGCACAAACAGAACCTTGTGCACCCAGGACCCAGAAGAAAGGAACAGTGACCCCAAAAGAGACTGACTCAGACTTGCCCGTGAGTGTCCAGGAGTCTCTGGTGGAGGCGAGGGTCGACGGTGGCCTGCTGCCAGGGTTGGGGGCACTGAGTGCAGCAGTGTGTGCATGGGACCATTTGAAGGAGGTCCCCATTATGTTCATTGCTTCCACCATAGTTTTGCCTCAGGTAAAACAGAGAGAGGGAACAGAGCCTCAGCCATCCACAGGAAATTGGATTAAATATTTACTAAGCATGGCTCCACCCATCAGAACAAGACCCAGTTTCCCCTCAGTCAGTGTCTCCTATTAGGAAGCTTCCATATGCTTCTTATCCTTATCCATCAGAGGGCTGCTGCTGTTAAATCCCTTCAGTCATGTCCAACTCTGTGTGATCCCATAGACGGCAGCCCACCAGGCTCCCCTGTCACTGGGATTCTCCAGGCAAGAACAGTGGAGTGCGTTGCCATTTCCTTCTCCAGTGCATGAAAGTGAAAAGTGAAAGTGAAGTTGCCCAGTCGTGTCCAACTCTTAGTGACCCCATGGACTGCAGCCTACCAAGCTCTTGGTTAAATTCACCCATTCCAGTCCATCTTACTTCGCTGATTCCTAGAATGTCGATGTTCACTCTTGCCATCTCCTGTTTGACCACTTTGAATTTGCCTTGATTCATGGACCTGACACTCCAGGTTCCTATGCAACATTGCTCTTTACATCACTGGATCTTGCTTCTATCACCAGTCACATCCACAACTGGGTATTGTTTTGCTTTGGCTCCATCCTTTCTTTCTTTCTGGAGTTATTTCTCCACTGATCTCCAGTAGCATATTGGGCACCTACTGACCTGAGGAGTTCCTCTTTCAGTATCCTATCATTTTGCCTTTTCATACTGTTCATGGGGTTCTCAAGGCAAGACTATTGAAGTGGTTTGCCATTCCCTTCTCCAGTGGACCACATTCTGTCAGACTTTTCCACCATGCCCTCCCATCTTGGGTAGCCCCACACGGCAGGCTTGGTTTCACTGAGTTAGACAAGGCTGTGGTCCTAGTGTGATTAGATTGACTAGTTTTCTGTGAGTATGGTTTCAGTGTGTCTGCCCTCTTGCAACACCTACCGTCTTACTTGGGTTTCTCTTACCTTGGGCGTGGGGTATCTCTTCATGGCTGCTCAGCAAAGTGCAGCCGCTGCTCCTTACCTTGAACAAGGAGTATCTCCTCACTGCTGCCCCTCCCGCCCTTGAACATGGAATAGCTCCTCTAGGCCCTCCAGCACCCGCTCAGCCACCAGGAACAGTATGAAAAGGCAAAAAGATAGGACACTGAAAGAGGAACTCCCCAGATCAGTAGGTGGAAACATAGTATGTTATGGGAGATGAGTGGAGAAGTAACTCCAAAAAGAATAAAGAGACAGAGATAAAGCAAAAACAGCACCCATTGGTGGATGTGCCTGGTAATTGAAATAAAGTCTGATGCTGTAAAGAGCAATATTACATAGTAACCTGGAAAGTTAGGTACATGAATCAAGGCAAATTGGAAGTGCTCAAACAGGAGATGGCAAGAGTGAACATCAACATTTAAGGAATCAGCAAGCTAAAATGGACTGGAATAGATGAGTTTAACTCAGATGACCATTATATCTACTACTATGGGCAAGAATCCCCTAGAAGAAATAGAGTAGCCATCATAGTAAACAAAAGAGTCCAAAATGCAGTACTTGGATGCAATCTCAAAAATGATAGAATGATCTCTATTCATTTCCAAGGCAAACTATTCAATATCGCAGTCATGCAAGCCTATGCCCCAACCAGTAACACTGAAGAAGCTGAAGTTGAACAGTTCTATGAAGATCTACAAGAGCTTTTAGAACTAACAACCAAAAAAGATGTCCTATTCATTATAGGGGACTGGAATGCAAAAATAGGAAGTCAAAAAACACCTGGGGTAACAGACAAATTTGGCCTTGGAATACAGAATGAAGCAAGGCAAAGGATAACAGACTTTTGCCAAGAGAACTCATTGTCCATAGCAAACACCTCCTCCAACAACACAAGAGAAGACTCTACACATGGACATCACCAGATGGTCAACACCGAAATCAGATTGATTATATTCTTCGCAGCCAAAGATGGAGAAGCTCTATACAGTCAGCAAAAACAAGACGAGCAGCTGCTGTGGCTCAGCTCATGGACTCCTTATTACCAAATTCAGACTTAAATTGAAGAAAGTAGGGAAAACCACTAGACCATTCAGGTTTGACCTAAATCAAATCCCTTATGATTATATAGTGGAAGTTAGAAATAGATTTAAGGGACTAGATCTGATAGATAGAGTGCCTGATGAACTATGGACAGAGGTTCATGACATTGTACAGGAGACAGGGATCAAGAGCATCCCCATGGAAAAGAAATGCAAAAAAGCAAAATGGCTCTCTGGGGAGGCCTTACAAATAGCTGTGAAAAGAAGAGAAGCGAAAAGCAAAGGAGAAAAGGAAAGATGTAAGCATCTGAATGCAGAGTTCCAAAGAATAGCAAGGAGAGATAAGAAAGTCATCCTCAGTCATCAGTGCAAAGAAATAATAGATCTGATAGATAGAGTGCCTGATGAACTATGGACAGAGGTTCATGACATTGTACAGGAGACAGGGATCAAGAGCATCCCCATGGAAAAGAAATGCAAAAAAGCAAAATGGCTCTCTGGGGAGGCCTTACAAATAGCTGTGAAAAGAAGAGAAGCGAAAAGCAAAGGAGAAAAGGAAAGATGTAAGCATCTGAATGCAGAGTTCCAAAGAATAGCAAGGAGAGATAAGAAAGTCATCCTCAGTCATCAGTGCAAAGAAATAGAGGAACATAATATTGATATTCAATATATCCAATAATTTGGATAACTCAGCAGTGGCCACAGGACTGGAAAAGGTCAGTTTTCATTCCAGTCCCACAGAAAAGCAATGCCAAAGAACGTTCAAACTACTGCACAATTGCACTCATCTCACACACTAGCAGAGTAATGCCCCAAATTCTCCAAGCGAGGCTTCAACAGTACATGAACCATGAACTTCCAGATGTTCAAGCTGGATTTAGAAAAGGCAGAGGGACTAGAGATCAAATTCGCAACATCTGCTGGATCATGGAAAAAGCAAGAGCTGCAGGAAAACATCTACTTCTGCTTTATTGACTACGCCAAAGTCTTTGTGTGGATTACAACAAACTGTGGAAAATTGTTTAAGAGATGGGAATACCAGACCACCTGACCTGCCTCCTGAGATATCTGTATGCAGGTTAAGAAGCAACAGTTAGAACTGGACATGAAACAACACACTGGTTCCAAATTGGGAAAGAAGTACATCAAGTCTGTATATTGTCACCCTGCCTATTTAACTTCTATGCATAGTACATCATGCAAAATGCTAAGCTGGATGAATCACAAGCTGGTATCAAGATATCTGGGAGAAATATCAATAACCTCAAATATGCAGACGACACCACCCTTATGGCAAAAAGTGAAGAAGAACTAAAGAGCCTCATGATGAAAGTGAAAGAGAAGAGTGAAAATGTTGACTTAAAACTCAACATTCAGAAAANGATTCTTATTTTCTGTGTGTTTTGTGCTCAATAGTGTCCAACTCTTTGCAACCCTAAGTAATGCAAATGAGAGCCCAACAGGCTCTCTGTTCATGGGATTTTCCAGGCAAGAATACAAGAATGGGTTGCCATTTCCTCTTCCAAGGGAATCTTCCCCACCCAGGAATAGAACCAGCATCTCTTGTGTGTCCTGCATTGGCATATTCTTTTCCACTGTGCCACCTGGGTTTCTTATTTTGTGACAAAACATATGGCTATACTTTCTGTATATGGCACCCTACTTTCCACATATACCAATGGTATCCCACTTACTTCTGTCCTTGAGCTAATGACATTATGTCTAGAATTTTTCTTGCAGGTCATCTCTAGGACCACATTTTCTTTCTGTTTCCATGGTTAAAATTTCAGTCCATAGTCTAATTACCTTGATAAGACTCTGCTGGGCTCATGCATTAAATGCCCCAAACATTTATTTACTAAATGAAAATATGAAATTATGGAGTCTCATATAGACACACTTCTTTTGGATAATGATGACATAGCAATAATAGTAAGAGTCCTTAGAGGACATGGAGCATAAAATGTCAGGATAGAAATTCTGACCTTTGACATATACAGAGTTGCCTATGAAAGTCATATGAATAGATATTTTCCCATTGATTATGGTGGCTCAGATGGTAAAGAATCTGCCTGCAATGCAGACCTAGGTTCAATACGTGGGTCATGATCTCCTGGAGAAGCAAAAGGCTATGCACTCCAGTATTCTTGGGGGGATAATCCCATAGACAGAGCAACCTGATGGGCTACAGCCTATTGGATTGCAAAGAGTCAGACACAATTGAGTGATTGTTCACAACTAACACCTTTTTTTTTAAGTGGAAGCCATATGAATAGATATTTTTCCTAGTGATTACTGGAGCCAATATTTCTCACCGTGCAACTTTTTTAAACTGACGGAGTCTATAATTGGTTTCATCAATATAGGAAAGTGCCTAGCTTCAAAACATAGTTAAAGTAACTCAGAGCACTAAAATAATATTTTTAGGTACCCTTCTCGAGGCAGGCAATAAAACACAATGTTCAGGGCCAAGCAGAACATAATAATAATAATAATAAAAACCTTGTAAGTCTTTTTATTTTTTTCTTTTAGTGTCAGAGAGGACCTCCACATGCTTTCTAGAACACTTGCAGTTTGGAATTGCTATTGTCTTTGGCTCTGATTTAACAGTAAACTAGTTAACCTAAATTCTAAGACACTCGTGATAGATGTGTGGCTGGTGAAAAAGACCCTCTGTTTAGTGAGTGGACTATGGTTTCTGCAGAAAGAACTGCAGTCCTCCAGACTATTTTAATGGTATGGCTTTAAATGGATAATGCTAGTGCAATTAAGTCATAGTTTGGAGTGGAAAGGATGTGGAGGAGATATTAAAACCAATGAAAACACTGCTGACCAAATTACTTTGGCTCTTTGATGGGGCAGATACATCAGATTAAAAAGTGGTGATTTGCAATATTGTGTGCATCCTACAATCCAAGAGTTGTTGACTTTCAGATTGATGAAGCTGTAAAGAAAAGCTGCCACCTATATGCTTGCTTACTTTTCAAATATGAAATACTTAAAAACTGGTCTAATTATGGACTATAGTCCTCCAATGAACATTAATAAAAGTTTGACCAAATCTAAATTATGCTTTCCACAACCTTTTTAAAGTAAAAAAACAAAAAACCTCAACCAGTTATAGTAACAGTGCTGTGTAGGAGGTTTGCAAATATATGATACATTTTGACAGCTGTTTTTTACTGGAATCCTATCAAGACAATCACAAAAATATTTTGGAATGCTTAAAATGAGGGAATGCTAAATTTGTAGCTGTGCCTCAGCCACTGGAGGCCCCAGAGTGGGAAAGTGTTTTTTGGTTGCTACAGTGCTACCCATTATCGAAGTTGGCCACATTCTGTCACTCAGATTCCCCCGTAATTGATACAAAATATTCACTTATTAAATTAAAAAAAAATTTTTTTTGGAACGTAACTGCTTTAGGATGTTATGTTAGCTTCTGTGTACATGAAGTAAATCAGCCACATGCATATACGTATCCTCTCCTCCTTGGACCTACCTCCCACCCTCCCCTCATCCACTTCCCCCAGGTCAACACAGAGCACTTGTGCACAGTAAAGGAAACCATTAAAAAGGCAAAAAGACAACCCTCAAAATGGGAAGAAATATTTGCAAACAGAGGATTAATCTCCAAAATATACAAACAGTTCATGGAGCTCAACATCAAAAAAAACCCAAATATTCAAATGAATATTACCTCACCGCTCAAAATGTTTATACAATTTTTGTTATGAATCGTGTCCTTCTGACACAATCAATAAAATGGGCAGGTAATATATTCAGAGATTGTCCCTATGAAATGGGTTTGATTATTATAAAATAATACTCCCCAACTTGTAAATAACAAATTGCTGGAGAACAACAGAAAGGAATAAATGAGTGTGCAGAGCTCATGCTTGACCCTCTCATTATCAGTGGTTTCATAGATAACAATGAAGTTGTTGGTGTTGTTCAGTCACTCAGACATGTCTGACTCTTTGTGACCCCCTGGACTACAGCACACCAGACTTCCCTGTCTTTCACTATCTCCCAGAGCTTGCTCAAACTCATGTCCGTTGGTTCCATGATACCAACCAACCATCTCATCCTTTGTCACCCCCTTCTCCTCCTGCCTTCAATTTTCCCCACCATCAAGATCTTTTCCAATGGGTTGGCTCTTTGCATCAAGTGTCCAAAGTATTGAAGTTTCAGCATCAGTTCTAGTGAATATTCAGGATTGATTTGTTTTAGAATTGACTGGTTCGATCTCCTTGCTGTCCAAGGGACTATCAAGAGTATTCTCCAACACCACAGCTGAAAAGCATCAATTCTCCAGCATTCAGCCTTCTTTATGGTCCAACTCTCACATCCATACATGACTGCTGGAAAAACCATAGATTTGACTAGATGGACCTTTGTTGGCAAAGTAATGTCTCTGCTTTTTAAACACTATCTAGATTTTTCATAGCCTTTCTTCCAAGGAGCAAGCACTTTTAATTTCGTGACTACAGCAAGCATCTTTTAATTTCATGACTGTAGTCACCATCTACAGTGATTTTGGAGCCCAAGAAAATAGTCTCTCACTGTTTCCATTATTCCCCCATCTATTTGCCATGAAGTGATGGGACCAGATGCCGTGATTTTTGTTTTTTGAATGTTGAATCTTAAGTCAGTTTTTTCACTCCCTTGTTTCACCTTCATCAAAAGGCTCTTTATTTCCCCTTCGCTTTCTGCCATAAGGGTGGTTTCATATGCATATCTGAGGTTATTAATAATTCTGCCAATAAAGTACTATTTCCTGTTTTCTGTTCTATGATCTATCCATGTGTGTGTGCTGTCACTTCAGCCATGTCCAACTCTTTGGACCCTATAGTCTATAGCCTGCCAGTCTCCTCTGTCCATGGGATTTCCCAGGCCAGAATACTGGAGTGGGTTGCCATTTCCTTCTCCAAGGGATCTTCTCAACCCAGGGATAGAACCTGTGTCTCCTCCATTGGCAGGATGATTCTTTAGCACTGAGCCACCAAGTAACCAAGGTACTCTAGTAATATTCTCTTTCATGATCTTGTTATGTTTTGGAACTCTTTCAGGAATTGGAGTATCTTTGCTTTTCTCTTCTTTGACAGATTCTTTATTTTCTGAAGACTTTGGCTTTTTTTCTTTGGTGCACTTCTATAGTTGATCCTTCTGCTTCAGCCATCATCCACCCTGGAGGTTCCCTCCTCCACGTTGGTTTGATTTTCCCCCATGCTGTGTTTTGTTATTGTTGTGTGTGTGTGTGTGTGTGTGTGTGTGTATGTTTTATTTAGAAGAAAGCTAACTTAAACTTTAGTTAAAATCACTTTTTACTGTCCTTCCACCCCTCTTCTTCGCTGCTTACTCCATCTCAATCGCCTTTGCTTATGTGTATCTAGCCTACCTGGGTTCCTGAGCTGCAACTATCTGGAAGCACCTGAGTCTCAGGACTCCCTTCTTACGGTTCTCTGCTTCTCTGCCATCACTGGACAGCAAATGTCTCCCTCATGCTATCTAAGAACATCCTGAGGAAGCTCTAGAACTTTGTAACAGGTAGCCAACAAGAAATCCAAATTTTACATCAATTCCAGGTCCTTTTCACAGTAGGACCCTTAAGTTATTTGCTCTAGCCCTTATATCAAGCAGCATATAAGACAAGACCTGCAATATTTAAGGCATATACACAGACTCTAATTCCAGTTTATCTATTCTCATCCCCTGTCTCTTACTTTCAATTTCACCAGTGACATTCTTCCCTCTCTGCATTTGTTAATGTTGTCCATTCTGCCTGGAAAAAACAGTTACAAATCCTCCCCACACCTCAAGTGTCAGTTCCTCCAGGAAGCCTTCTCCCAAATCTTAGTTAACCTGTGTGTTTCTTTTTTAAAAGTTATTTTATTGAAGTATAGCTGATTTAAAGTATTGTGTTAATTTCTGCTGTACTTCAGATACACATCCTTTTTTCATATTCTTTTCCATAATGTTGTACCACCAGACACTGAATATAGTTCCCTGTGCCAGACAGTAGGACATTGTTGTTAATCCCTCCTAGGTACAACAGTTTGCATCTGATGATCCCAAACTCCCAGTCCATCCCTTCCCTACCCCCTTTCCTGACAACCACAAGTCTGGTCTCTACATCTGTGAGTCTGCTTCTGTTTCATAGATAAGTTCATTTGTGCCACATTTTAGATTTCACATATAAGTGATACCATATGGTATTTGACTCTCTATCTGACTTGCTTCACTTAGTATGATAATCTCTACGTCCATTCATGTTGCTGAGAATGGCATTGCTTTGTTCTCTTTTTATGACTGAGTAATATTCCGTGTGTGTGTGTGTGTGTGTGTGTGTGTGTGGGTATATACACACATATATATATATATACACACCACATCTTTTTCATTCATTCATCCATTAATTCATGTTGTTTATATATCTTAGCTAATGTGAAAATAGTGCTTCTGTGAACACTGGAGTACCTGTATCTTTTGAATTATAGTTTTGTCTGGATATTTATGCCAAAGAGTGGGATTTCTGAATCACATGATTATAACTCTTATTTTTTAGTTTTAAAGGAATTGCCATCTGTTCTCCATACTGGCTGTACCAGCCTTTTCTCTCCTGTGTGTTTCTTTGTAATCCCTGTATGTTTAGGCCCTCAAACTTCAGTGTACACTGAAACAACCCAGAGGACTTGTTGCAGTATAGATTCCTGAGTTTCTGTTTCAGTGGATCTGAAATGCAGCCTGGGATTTTGAATGTCTAACTAGTCTCTAGGGGAAGTTGATGCTGGTAAAGTAGGGATACACTTCAAGACTCACGGTTCCAAGTTCTAATCAAACAAGGAAAAATTATAAGACTAAGTAGAATTTCCCCAAGTCAACTGTGAACCCTTTGAAGGCAAAGGACTTGGTCTGAAACCCATGGATGCAGAGCCCATGAAAGTGGAGAGACTATTGTACAATGACATTCTATATTAGGGACTTGAACACCCAGGGAGTTTGGTGTCTGAGGGGATCCTGAAACCAATCATCCTGTGGATGCTGAAGGACAACAATCCAGTTGTCTTTTCAGTACTTGAGCATGATGCCTGACACTCAGTAAGCACTTAATGAAAAGTGAAGAAAGTGAAAGTGTTAGTCAGTCATGTTTGTCTCTTTGCAATCCCTTAGACTGTAGCCCACCAGGTTCCTCTGTCCATGGAGTTCTCTAGGCAAGAATACTGGTGTGGGTTTCCATTCCCTTCTCCAGGGCATCTTCCTAACCCAGAGATTCCACCTGGGTCTCCCACACTGTAGGCAGATTCTTTACCATCTGAGCCACCAGGGAAGCCCATCAGTGATGCTGACAAATAAAAGATTATAGAATTGGGAGGCAGGCTGAAATGCATTTTGTTGTACCAATAACTAGCTAAACTAGCTGTTCAGGAACTTGGGTAGCTAACCTTAGTTGTCAAGTCTTCAGTTTCCTTATCTACACACCTTATCTACTTATTTTATTAAATTAAATTATTGACACATGTTGGGCTTCAGAACCTCCTGCCAATGCGGGAGATGTAAGAGATGTGGGTTCAATCCCTGGGTCATTAAGATCCCCTGGTAGGGGGCGAGGGGCATGGCAACCCACTCCAGTATTCTTGCCTGGAGAAGCTCATGGACAGAGTAGCCTGGTGGGCTATAGTCCATAGGGTCTCAAAGAGTTGGACTCTGCTGAAGTGACTTAGCATGGATGCATGCATTGACACGTTACATATATAAATATATGTTTGATATAATCCTCTCTACTGGTTTTGGGGGGGGGGGGTGTGTGTGTATAATGATAAGCTCACTGTTAGTGCATCTTAAGTACTTAGTAAGTGGTTTCTTATTAGAATTATGAATAAACTTGGTTTAAAAGTCTTTCTTCTGGCTTCTAACCACATTAACTGCACAACTTGTACTGGTCAGCTTCTATGGAGGCATGGGACTGGGCAGTGGAAGCAAGAGGAAGAACAAAGTTATTCTATACAGAACTGGAGGACACATGGTAGGTCTCTGAAACATGATTTGCTGTGGTAACTGGAAAGTCCTTGTTTATTAAAAGTGGTTTAGGGTTAGACAATATGTTCTTGAATTTTCAAAGCTTTGGTTTTCATTGGAATGGATAAGTCTTTAAATTAAATGTGGTTAACTTAACACAAACATCTAATACTTTCTTCATCTCCTGTATCTGCTCTCCTTGGAATACTGCCAAGTCACTGGAGAGCTGCTGAAATACAGTTCTTGAGTAATGATTAACATATAGCATGAGGTTAATTTTCCATCTGGAGATTTTACATGTGTGTACACTTAAACCCTGAGGGATTCTAAGAGAAAATCTCAGATTATAGGAAGTATAGGTGAATAGCTATTATCTGATTGAAATATACAACTGTCCTCTTCTAACCTGTGTTGGGCAGGAAAAAAGGTGCTTCAATCTGTCAGGTCTTGGAGAGGTCACTGAAGCTATTCTCACCATCCAAATCCTGAAAACTGAGAAGCATCTTGCTCCTATGTTGGTGTGATTTAAATGCCAAACTGATTCTTAGTATACTTAGTAGAGGGTGGTTAGGAAGAAAGCAGGATGAATTTTAGGAAAGGACAGTTGATTCCAGTTAGAACCTAATCTACTCTTACTTTAAATCATCTCATTAACTTCGATAGAATACTGATAGAAAGGTACCTGATATAGAATTATTAGATGATGAGTTTGTTAAAATTCTGCTAAATCATTCTGTCCTAAACATTCTTATAAAGCAGTGCTCAATTACTTCCACCATTTGCAAATGAAAAACCAAACATTACTAAGTACGAACTGTATTTAAGCTCTTGGACATGAGTTTATTCTTTACATGGCTGATGTTTATCTCTGCCCTAGAGATGAGAAAATAGAAGCTCTGAATAAGAGATATTGCCCTGTGATGACCTAGAGGGGTGGGACAAAGGGTGGGTGGGAGGGAGGCTCAAAAGGGAGGGAATATATGTGTACCTATAGCTGATTCACTTTGTTGTATAGCAGAAACTGACACAACATTATAAAGAAATTATACTCCAATTTAAAAAAAAGTGAGAGAGAGAGACAGAGATTTGCCCAAGAAAATAACACCTAGTAAGCAGACCTGGGACAAGTTCCTGATTACAAGTCTAGAATTTAATACATTTCAACTAAATCCTCCTTATCAAGAATGAAAATCTATTCGCCTGATCACATATTTTAAAATTGCATTGCTGCTGCTGCTGCTAAGTCGCTTTAGTCGTGTCCGACTCTGTGTGACCCCATGGACGGCAGCCCACAGGCTCCCCCGTCCCTGGGATTCTCCAGGCAAGAACACTGGAGTGGGTTGCCATTTCCTTCTCCAATGCAGGAAAGTGAAAAGTGAAAGGGAAGTCGCTCAGTCGTGTCCGACTCTTAGCGACCCCATGGACTGCAGCCTACCAGGCTCCTGCACCCATGGGATTTTTCAGGCAAGAGTACTGGAGTGGGTTGCCATTGCCTTCTCCAAAAATTGCATTAACTTTCTGTATATGTTAGCTCTTCAATTATTTTACTGATTATAGACCACTCACTTAAAAGTTAACTTGCTTTTGAAAAACTGAAATTGTGCCTTTTACCCTTACGTATTCAACTTGTCATGACTAGGTAAAAGTAGGTACTAATATTTTTAGTTGCTCAGCCATGTCCGTGTCTGACTCTTTGTGGCCCCATAGATTGTAGTCCCCCAGGTTCCTCTCTCCATGGAATTTTCCAGGCAAGAATACTGGAGCAGGTTGTAATTTCCTATTCCAGGGGACCTTCCAGACCCAGAGATCAAAACTGCAGCTCTTGCATCTCCTGCATTGGGAGGTGGATTCTTTGCCACTAACGCCACACAAGAAGCCCAGGTGCTAATATGTACGCATGCACGCTAAGTCACTTCAATCATATCTGACTCTGCGATTGCAGCCCACCAGGCTCCTTTGTCCATGGGATTTACCAGGCAGGATACTGGAGTGGGTTGGATGCTCTCCTACAGGTGATCTTCCTGACTCTGGGATTGAACCTGAGTCTCCTGCAGCTCCTGCATTGCAGGTGGATTCTTTACCACTGAGCCACTGGGGAAGCTTTGGTACTAATATACTAGTATTTTATTTCCTTAGTATAAATCAGTAGGAGACTTGCTCAGGATTATCCAACAAATAATTCGGAGTCTATATCACTATATCCACTCTCCCCACATATCCATTTTTTTGCGTTTCCCTGCAGATTCCTGCTCTTTATTGCATAAAGTAAGATCAAGTGTTATTTTTATTGAAGCTATTTAAGAGTTTGAAAACCAGCAGTTTCCATTAGATGCACAGATTTCCTTGAAATATGAATTTACCTGTGGCCAAAAATTGTTCTCCACTGTTTTCTAGTTCACACCACCACTTTGCACACAGATTTGTCTTAATTGTCACAATATGATTTTCTTTTTCATAGACAATGGAACTCATCTTGAACCACCATCAGCACATGAGTGTGTGTATGCTAAGTTGCTTTAATCGTGTCTGACTGTTTGTGACGCTATGGACTGCAGCCCACCAGGTTCCATACACATGATAAACTAGATTTCCCTGTTAAAGCTATCACAAACATCAGATATGAGCAAAGAACATTTAATTAAGGATTAAATTAGTAATGGCAATGAGATTAGCAAAGGAAATGGCAACCCACTCCAGTATTCTTGCCTGGAAAATTCCATGGACAGGGTAGTCTGGCAGGCTACAGTCCATGGGGTTGCAGAGTCGAACATGACTGAGAGACTGAGCATGCATGGATTAGTAATATTTCACCTAAAATACTAAATAGCAGAAATGGTTCTCATGCTAAAATTCTAGTGGAACACTTATATTTGAATACATCTTAAACCAAGAGCTATGTAAGTGAGGCTTTGCAATTTCTAATTGTATGATGCCAAACATACATGCCTCCTCCCTCAGGAAAAAAAAAAAAAAAACTCTTAAATTTTCAGTGACTAGGTCTAACTGCCTAAAAAAATGAACAAAGTCTGAAGTTGAATTTTCTGATGTTGCAATTTTTGCTATTATTTTAGAGAAAGGAAATATGTTACGTAGCAAGTCTCCTTTTGTTTCATGAGTATAAAAGATAAAATTTCCCTGTTATACATGAGGAATTTAGGGGGAAAAAAAACTGTTTAAATACGCCAACTTTAAAAGTCAGACAGGCTGGATTTGATTCCTAGCTCTATTGTCTCCTAACTGTGTGAACTTGGACAAATATTTAACCTCGTTGATTCTTAGTCACTGGGATATCCATGGAGATAATGATACCTACTTTTAAGAGCAGTAGTGAAGATTAAGTGAAATAATCCACAGAAAATATTTAGTTCCATTCTTGCACATAGCGAGGCTTTAAAATGTCTTAGTAGTTACAGCAATTACTGAGATATGGTACATGCTTTGATAAGTTAAAAATAAACCCTCCACGCACATTAGAACCTAACTTTGAAATCAGGGAATGAATACGTTATTGATGAAGACAAAGTAAAATAATACATGCTTTACCGAACCTTTGCAAACCCTTAAGTACATGCAAGCTGACTTTAGAAAGAAAATAAGTCTGGGGATAATTGCCAGTGACTAGAAATTTCAGAGTTAAGTCATATTGTTGCCTACATAAATGATCCATATAAGCTATAGACACTCACCAAAAAAGGAAAATCAAGACCACATTCCCTCTCAGAATGAAATATTCACAGATTTATGTTTAAAATGCATAAAATCTTGATTATCCACATGTTCATAAAAGAATGGCAGATGACATTAAAGAGCAGGATTATGAAATATAAACAACTTTGATCAAGAGCTACTAAACAGAAAGCACACCAAATCTTTTGAAATTCATTACTTGAAGCCACAATAAATTTTATCTGAAGATTTCCATAGTGTAATTATCAGATTACTATATGTAATTTTATGTATGTGACTTTAAATATTTATCAGGCAATAATTTTTAATATGACCATCTACTACTTGTGAATATTAAATTAATATTTATTTGAAATTAAATTTAAAAATGGAGTCTCAGTGGCACTGAGTTGGTTCTTCAGTAACAAAATAAATGAAACTATGATCTCTGTTTCACACTACTGACTTACTAAACCTTTCATAGGCAACTGGCAGAACTACGGACTTCCTCAGTGGCTCAGTGGTAAAGAATCCACCTGCATGCAGGAGACTCAGGAGACGTGGGTTCTGTCCCTGGGTCAGGCAGATCTCTTGGAGGAGGAAATGACAACCCACTCCAGTATTCTTGCCTGGAAAGTCCAATGGACAGAGAAGCCTGGTGGGCTATGATCCACTCGGTCTCAAAGAATCAGACACAACTGAAGCAAACAGAATATGCTCATATGAGCCTGGTAGAACTATACAGCAAAATTATATCTGAGTTGATTTGGTTCCATACAAAAGTTGAGTTTTCTGACTGAGTTGCAGTGGGATTTAGTATTCTTTTGGGTTAAATTCCTAAACTATCACTAGATGAGTGAGTACAAAAATGCATCCTAGTGATTGTGAATTAAACAACATTTAGAGAAGGTAGAAGTGCATTAGAACTCTAGAAATTCTGGGTAAATTGTAGTGCTGGTATTTGATGTTGTCATTATAGTGATTATGAATTTTAAGCATAATATCATTGATTTAATCATGAAAATGTTTTTTTTTTTTGATGGCTGTAGGTTTGAGACAGTATTGTTAAGCAACTAGTCAAAGGCTAAGTTAACGACACTTTGAATTTCTTTTCTTTATATCCCTACACAAACAAAATCAGTATTTTGAAACGTTTGTTCAGATAGGTTTTCTACGTTTATTCTTTCCATAACCTAGTTTGTGTAGGCAATTTGAATTTTGCAAGATCAACATATATCCATGTACAACTCTTAGGTCTAACTGAAAACTTTGTCATCCAATATTTTGGGTGTATGTAGCTGTGGACTCACAGGGAGATTCTGAGCTAGCTCTTCTCATAATGTTTATCTAAAAGTAGGGATCTAACAGGACTTCTCAGTGGCCCAGTGGTAAAGAATTCACCTGCCAGTGCAGGAGACATGGGTTTGATCCTTGGGTCAGGAAGATCCCCTAGAGAAAGAAATGGCTACCCATTCCAGTATTCTTGCCTGGGAAATCCCATGGACAGTGAAGTCTGGCAGGTCACAACCCATGGAGTTGCAGAGTCTGACATGATTTAGTGACTAAAATCAATGAGGGAGCTAATGATATCCACTTTGTTTATTTTCTGACCATGTAATTGCGGGGCACCTATTTCTTATGCAACAACAAAGACAATGAATTTTGAGATTTAAAAAGCACTTTATTTATGCTATTAAATGATTACTTTTTGAAAAAATGGTTTTGAGACTTTTTTACCTATGATAGTTATCCCTCCCCTACAAAAGTTTATGAAATAAAACTCATGAATACCAAAACAAATGTTGAAGTGTACCAATTTTTTAATCAATAAAGTGGGCATCTTTTATGACTTTAAAAAGTTTAATCAAGTCTTCTATTGAGTGAAATTCAAATAAAGAGGGAAAAAATGCACTGTCAGTCATTACCTAAAAAAGTGATTGACAAGAAGTTGACAGCCTGTTCATTAAATTTACATACATACAAGAGAATAAAGGCTGCATTTTAAAGCATATGTTCCAAATCAGTTTTGTGAATTATTAAGTCAGAATCTTGCTTTTTCCAAGTTAACAGAGAAATCATGAAGTTGTATCAGTCATGCTCCACTTATCACTGGTGGGTGTTTTCAGATTCTTCTCAAGTTCTGTAGAGTTATAGCATCAACTGGGAAGGATGAAAGAGAGCAAGTTAGTTGTCCACCAAATTAAAATGGGCAAAACTTTGTGCATAAAAAGATGCCTCTAACTCTCACAAGAATGGATTAAGTAAAATCTCTAAACCATTCTTCCCAAAGCACTCTTTCTGTTCTCACGTTCAAGCTCCTGTGACATTCAGTAGAAAGGCAATCCTTATGTTTCTGATTCATTTTCAACTAATTCAGCACAACAATGTTTTGCAAGCACTTTTGATGTCAGAGAAACATGTTGTGTCTCTCTATGAAGCCTTCTTTTTGCTGAAGCAGGAAGTCACAAATTAACCTAAAGAACAAAGCACTGTATTTTCCAAAATGATTTAAATGTTCAAAATGAATTAGCCTAAGACTCTTCAAAACAGGATTGTTTTATTCGTCATATTAATTAAAGAATTTGAAAACATTTTTATCTCCAACACCTTGTTTATTTAACAAGTGAACACTAGATGCTAGGACTGTAGAAATGGAAACAGGGAGTAAATAACTAATTTTAAATGAATTTTGAATGCAATGGGACAGAGGTTCTAAAACAAAAGGTATCTATTTTGAGGCCTGGCTTTGCTCAAGAAATGTGTTTTTAGAAGTGGGTGAGTGCTTTGAGTTGTGGTATATATGACTGTGGTATTGTTTATTTTCCATTTCTTATTCTCATTGTATCATATTTCATTTTATAAGAATAATAGAATTATGGGTTGTCTAATAATACATGCAAGGAGATCAAATCAGTCAACCCTAAAGGAAATCAATCGTGAATATTCATTGGAAGGCCTGATGCCCGAGTGGAAGCTCCAATACTTTGCCCACTTCATGTGAAGAGTCAACTCATTGGAAAAGACCCTAATGTTGGGAAAAATTAAAGGCAAGAGGAGAAGGGGATGACAGAGGATGAGATGGTTGGATGGCATACCTGACTATATGGACACGAGTTTGAGCGAGCTCTGGAGATTTTTCTTAATTTCTCTTGTGGTACATGTATACAGTGGAAGTGAGAAATAGACTTAAGGGACTAGGTCTGATAGATAGAGTGCCTGATGAACTATGGATGGAGGTTCATGACATTTTACAGGAGACAGGGATCAAGACCATCCCCAAGAAAAAGAAATGCAAAAAAGCAAAATGGCTGTCTGGGGAGGCTGTAGACATAGTTGTGAAATGAAGAGAAACAAAAAGCAAAGGAGAAAAGGAAAGATATAAGCATCTGAATGCAGGGTTCCAAAGAATAGCAAGTAGAGATAAGAAAGCCTTCCTCAGCGATCAGTGCAAAGAAATAGAGGAATAGAACAGAATGGGAAAGACTAGAGATCTCTTCAAGAAAATTAGAGATACCAAGGGAACATTTCATGCAAAGATGGGCTCAATAAAGGACAGAAATGGTATGGAATTAACAGAAGCAGAAGGTATTAAGAAGAGGTGGCAAGAATACACAGAAGAACTGTACAAAAAAGTTCTTCAGGACCAAGATAATCACGATGGTATGATCACTCACCTAGAGCCAGACATCCTGGAATGTGAAGTCAGGTGGGCCTTAGAAAGCATCACTATGAACAAAGCTAGTGGCGGTGATGGAATTCCAGTGGAGCTATTTCAAATCCTGAAAGATGATGCTGTGAAAGTGCTACACTCAATATGCCAGCAAATTTGGAAAACTCAACAGTGGCCACAGGACTGGAAAAGGTCAGTTTTCATTCCAATCCCAAAGAAAGGCAATACCAAAGAATGTTCAAACTACCACACAATTGCACTCATCTCACATGCTAGTAAAGTAATGCTCAAAATTCTCCAAGCCAGGTTTCAACAATATGTGAATCATGAACTTCCAGATATTCAAGCTGGTTTTAGAAAAGGCAGAGGAATCAGAGATCAAATTGCCAACATCCACTGGATCATGGAAAAAGCAAGAGAGTTCCAGAAAAACATCTATTTCTGCTTTATTGACTATGTCAAAGCCTTTGACTGTGTGGATCAAAATAAACTGTGGAAAATTCTGAAAGTGATGGGAATACCAGACCACCTGATCTGCCTCTTGAGAAACCTATATGCAGGTCAGGAAGCAACAGTTAGAACTGGACATAGAACAACAGACTGGTTCCAAATAGGAAAAGGAGTACATCAAGGTTGTATATTGTCACCCTGCTTATTTAACTTCTATGCAGAGTACATCATGAGAAACTCTGGGCTGGAGGAAGCACAAGCTGGAATCAAGATTGCCGGGAGAAATATCAATAACCTCACATATGCAGATGACACCACCCTTATGGCAAAAAGTGAAGAAGAACTAAAGGGCCTCTTGATGAAAGTGAAAGAGGAGAGTGAAAAAGTTGGCTTAAGGCTCAACATTCAGAAAACTAAGATCATGGCATCGGTCCCATCATTTCATGGCAAATAGATGGGGAAACAGTGGAAACAGTGTCAGACTTTATTTTTTTGGGCTCCAAAATCACTGCAGATGGTGACTGCATCCATGAAATTAAAAGATCCTTACTCCTTGAAGGGAAAGTTATGACCAACCTAGATAGCATATTCAAAAGCAGTGACATTACTTTGTCAACAAAGGCCCATCTAGTCAAGGCTATGGTTTTTCCTGTGGTCGTGTATGGATGTGAGAGTTGGACCATAAAGAAAGCTGAGCACTGAAGAAATGATACTTTTGAACTGTGGTGTTGGAGAAGACTCTTGAGCGTCTTAGACTGCAAGGAGATCAAACCAGTCATTCCTAAAGGAAATCCATCCTGAGTATTCATTGGAAGCACTGATGCTGAAGCTGAAACTCCACTACTTGGCCACTTGATGCAAAGAGCCAACTCTTTTAAAAAGACCCTGCTGCTGGGAAAGAGTGAAAGCAGGAGGAGAAAGGGGTGACAGAGGATGAGATGGTTGGATGGAATCATCGACATGATGGACATGAGTTTGGACAAGCTCCGGGAGTTGGTGATGGACAGGGAAGCCTGGCGTGCTGCAGTCCGGGGTCACAAAGAGTTGGACACGACTGAGTGGCTGAACTGAACTGAAAAAGGAATGAAATTGTGTCATTTTCAGAGATATTCATGGATCAAAAGACTGTTGTACAGAGTGAAGTAAGTCAGAAAAAGGAAAAAACAGATACGGTATATTGACCCATAAATGTGGAATCAAGAACAATGATATAGATGATCTTATTTGCAAAGCAGAAATAGAGCCACAAATGTGGAAAACAAATGTATGGATACTGAAGGGGAAAAAGCAGGGGTGGGATTGATTGGGATGTTGGGACTGATATATATACACTACTTACTATGTATATATTGGGAATTCCCAGGTGGCTGAGTGGTAAAGAATTCACATGTCAGTGAAGGAGTCACAGAAGATGGGGGTTCAGTCCCTGGGTCAGGAAGATCCCCTGAAGGAGTAAATGGCAACCCACTCCAGTATTCTTGCTGGTATAATCCCATGGAGAGAGAAGCCTGGTGGGCTGCAGTCCGTGGGGTCCAGTCAGACACGACTGGGTTACTTAGCACACACACATGTATACATTGATAACTAATGACAGCTTACCAAATAACCCAGGAACTCTCTATACTCAGTGCTCTGTGGTGACCTAAATAGGAAGGAAATTCAAAAAAGAGGGTATATATGTATCAGTTCAGTCAGTCATGTCCGACTCTTTGCGACCCCATGAATTACAGCACGCCAGGCCTCCCTGTCCATCACCAACTCCCGGAGTTCACTCAGACTGACGTCCATCGAGTCAGTGATGCCATCCAGCCATCTCATCCTCTGTCATCCCCTTCTCCTCCTGCCCCCAATCCCTCCCAGCATCAGAGTCTTTTCCAGTGAGTCAACTCTTCGCATGAGGTGGCCGAAGTTCAGCTTTAGCATCATTCCCTCCAAAGAAATCCCAGGGCTGATCTCCTTCAGAATGGACTGGTTGGATCTCCTTGCAGTCCAAGGGACTCTCAAGAGTCTTCTCCAACACCACAGTTCAAAAGCATCAATTCTTCAGCGTTCAGCCTTCTTCACAGTCCAACTCTCACATTCATACATCACCACAGGAAAAACTATAGCCTTGACTAGACGGACCTTAGTCAGCAAAGTAATGTCTCTGCTTTTCAATATATGTATACATATGGCTTATTCACTTTATGTATACATACATCTCCTCTATACAGCAGAAACTGACACAGCAGTGTAAAGCAACTTTTTCCAGTAAAACATTTTTTTAATGTATTGGTTGACTGTCTTCTTACCCTAAGTATTTTATGCTTGACTCCATGCAACATAATGTATGGGTTAAGAGCAGTGATTCTGGAGTCTGTCTTTGGTGTAAACCCTGTCTCTAACACTTACCAGTAGTGAGTCTTTGGACAAGTTACTTAAACTCTCTGTGCTTTACTTTTCCTTTCTGTAAAATTGAGGGTTAGTGGAGTTAATAAATGTAAAACCTTTAGAGTAGTGCTTAGCATACTCTTTAATGTTATGAGTGTCAGCTATAATTTCTTGAACATTGATCATTTACATATAAATTGTGAGGCAATAACACTCTTATAACCAAAATATTCAATTAACTAGAGTACTCATATCTTGGCTAGATAAATGAGAGTTTGCTGATCTGTTTTTTACCTGGATATCTAACAGCAGACTCATTACAAATATTAGGAAAAATACCTTTAAGTGGCATTGCTAATCAATTTGTGAGCCTAATAGAGGCATATATATTGTCAGTATATTAGCAAATATGANGATAAATGAGAGTTTGCTGATCTGTTTTTTACCTGTATATCTAACAGCAGACTCATTACAAATATTAGGAAAAATACCTTTAAGTGGCATTGCTAATCAATTTGTGAGCCTAATAGAGGCATATATATTGTCAGCATATTAGCAAATATGACTGAACTTAAGAAAAGTTACTTTGTTCTTATCAATATAGTTACAGACTTCTGCTGTGGTTTGTGAAATTTTCATTAAGATACTACATAAATTTAAACATTTAACTATTTATTAATTTCATTCTTCTCCCGTGTTTCAACACTATTTCTACTGATTTGCCATTATTACACATGCTCCTTATCTTCTTCATTTATATAATTGGTCTCTAGACATTTTCAAGGAACAATACTATTTTAGAGTATTATTACATTCCAGATAACCTTGAAAAACTGAGAACAGTCAAACTTACAGAAAATATGATGTAAAGAAATGAGAGCTGTCTTGTTTGAGAATTTATTCTCTTATCACTTAATCTTTCCAGTCATCCCATTATTATCATTTCCATTTTATAGAGACAAGAAACTAAAGTACAGAGCAGCTAAACTTTACATTGGCATTATTAAACTTTTTTATTTTGAGAACACAAACAGAAATTGCAGGGTGTAATGTGTAGGTTGTATATATTAAAGACATCTTAAGAATGGGATCCATTATAGATGATATTAAGAGACAGAAAAATTACGTTTACATGTCTTCACTATGCTCCTTGTAACTCTCTTACCAGAGTGTAATTTTGGTCACCACACATTTTAAAAAAGAAAAAAAACACACAAACCTTCAGAGGAAAAGTGATATAAATAAGGTCTTTCCACTGAATTATAATGCTTCATGAAAGCAAGGACTAAATATCTTTAATTCATAAAATAAATGATTTTAAAGTAAAGCAGAATTACCTTTAGGAAATAATCTTTGAATACCTATTCAGTGGATAGTAATGTGCTAAAAGCTCTGAGAATACAGACAAATATAATAATCTCTGCACTCAAGAATTCTATAACATCTTGGGGAGAATTGTAGCAATTAATAACATGTAAAATAATAATAAATCAGATATATGAAGGAAGTCTTAAATGCCAGAACAGTAAAATACCCAATAGCAACTCCAGGAGGCTGTGCACTCACTTCTTTCTGTGTATTCTTAAAAGTGAGGCAAGTCAAATCACGCTGATTGATTTAATGATTGAAAATGATTATTTATTGAATACATTCTGTGCATCAGTCATTTGCACACAGTCATTGGTTAGCACACTGCCAATGATATTATTTAGCATCAAGTCCTGTTAAAGAAATTAATTCATAATTCTTCATCTTATGCCTCTGTTTACATTATCAGAAAAAGACTCTTTGCTTGCTTTCTAAAACCATGTCACTTAACTTTAGTCTATTAGGTATTTATTGAACATTTACTTTGTAGCAGACCCTGTATTAGGGTCTGGAGTTGTAAAAATGTCCTTGAAGAACTTCCTATGGCAGTAATATACTGAATCAAATATAATGTGAAAATACTAAGGCATTCACTAATGAGATTTTTTTCAGGTGTTTCAAAGCTTACATACCAGGGAGCCTCAGTTCAGTAATGATACATCTTGGATTAGAATGAAAATATATCCCATTTCACTGCATGACAATTAAAAGTCAGGGTTGAGGGTGGGATGTAGGTAGGGGGAACCTCATTGGTAGGAATTGCCCTATTTCAAAAATTTTCATGCAGATGTCAAAAACGAAAACCCAGGAAGAGAAACTGCCCGTGGATTGCAAGGAATTTAAACACTGTCAGTCAGGAGCAAAGGAAACATGGGGGGAAATTGGCACTTTGTCCTATAATATGGAACTTTAAAAAATTGTATGCATCTATTAAAGTTTTCTGTATGTAAATATTGAAAAGTTCGTAAGACTGCATTCCAGTATTTTCATTTTGATACTAAAACGCTGAAGTATTGAGTCAAACCAATTAATCTGGCCATTAAAATTTCCTAAGATCCATATGTTCACCATTATGACAAAACCATATTCATTGGTTACCAATCAGAATTCTGTTTGAAGAAGGAATTTGGCACTCATAGATTCTAATATGCTGCTACCCTGGATGACCTTTGTGAAGGTATTTGCATGCCTAACGGTGGAAGCATTAGTTTAACCTGAAATACCAAACATGGTGATATGTTTGTCAGCCTGTATTTTAAATTATTTTCCTACAGAAAAGCACCTTAATCTCATGAAAAAAAAAAAGAAGTTCAACTTAATATTGAATTCAAATGTATACTCCACAGTGCTCTAAAATACATTGCTGATTCTGACATGCAGGAAATTTGTTGAGTTTTGTGAAGTAAAGATCTTTGATTTTAGTATACGTTACGCAGTCAGATCTAATGCTTTTTCATTGAGTATGTAGTGACCCTTTCCTGTCTTTCCATAAAATAAGCATCTCAAATGCTGCTAACCTGCCACTTCATGCATTGCACATGTTAGACATTAACTTATATGATAAGCATCTCTTACATGTGACACATTTAGGACTAGAGGCTTGCAAGAGTCTTGATTCTAAGGGCCACAATTATAGGTTAGAACTTATTCTCCCTTTTTATTTGTGGTTAAGTTTTAATGTGGTCATGGTACGTAGTCCCATGATTTACAATGCCTCACATAAGCATTATAAATTCATACACATACCTTCCAGATGTAGGGAAAATGCAGAGATGTTTTCATAATGGATTATTCAGACCATTTTGAGTGAGGGGCGGGGGGGAACCAATCCAAAGCAAAAACAGCTTTTACATATGGCATCCATGGCTGTAACACTCACTATATTGCAGAAAACGCTCAGATGAAGCAAAAATGTCCTGACAAAGACCAAAAGGAAAAAAAAAAAAAATAATAACCCAACAAACTCTTTTTAACTATAGCTCAAGCTGTCAAATTTAGAGTAAACCTTTTGCCTCTAACCACATTTGCTGCAGAATTCTTCTGGCTAATTGCAGGCTACCCTTGCTTTGCACCGAGACATCTGTACCTTGGCACACCCTGTAATTATATGGGAAGGGATCACTCATGATTTTGTTGATAGTGTATTACAGCTAAATCCTTTGGGTGGGAATGGGAGGACTGCATTATTTCCATCTAGGTGACAAAAAGTACAACTTTTAAGGAAGTAAAATTGTCCACAGAGTAAACCACGCCATTACTCTATGATAATGTTTCATACTTTTTCTCAACTGCATACAGAGACTCTTTATGTTCTATGAAAGAGAAAGAGAGAAGGGAAAGAGGGATCTCTGCACAGCCAGGATGATTTCCTCCAAGAGTATGTTTGAAATGAATCATAATTACCCATGCCCTGGTTCAGGAAGTTATCGATTCTTGACTGCAAAGATATTATTGACTGCAAAGATTCTTCATGCAAATGTCTTCTTAGCAGATTGCAACAAGATCCTCATAAGTAAGAAAGAGAAAAACAAATATACTAACATATATGTGGAATCTAGAAAAATGGTATGGATGAATCTATTTGCAGGACAGGAACAGAGATACAGACAGGCATAGAGAACAGACATGTGGGCCCAGGGGGGAAAGGGGAGGGTGGGAGAAACTGGGAGATTGGGACTGACATGTATTCGCTACCATGTGTAACATGGATAGCTAGTAGGAACCTGCTATCATATATAGTGCAGGAAGCTCATCTCAGTACTCTGTGATGATGTGAGAGCGAGGCTCAAGAGGGAGGGGATCAGTCCTGCATATTCATTGGAAGGGCTGATGCTGAAACTGAAACTCCAATACTTTGGCCACCTGATGCGAAGAACTGACTCCCTGGAAAAGACCCTGATGCTGGGAAAGATTGAAGGCAGGAG
>SJXQ01005795.1:414883-507143 GCA_006408695.1 Aepyceros melampus
ATATATATATATATATATATATATATATATATATGCTGAAGCTGAAACTCCAATACTTTGGCCACCAGATGCAAAGAGCTGACTCATTTGAAAAGACCCTGATGCTGGGAAAGATTGAGGGCAGGAGAAGAAGGGGATGACAGAGAATGAGATGGTTGGATGGCATCACCGACTCAGTGGACATGGGTTTGGGTAGACTCTGGGAGTTGGTGAAGGACAAGGAGGCTGAGCATGCTGTAGTTCATGGGGTAACAAAGAGTTGGACATGACTGAGCAACTGAACTGAATATATATATATATATATACATACATACACATATAGCTGATTCACTTTATTGTACAGTAGAAACTAACATGTCATTGTAAAACAATTATACTCCAATCCAAAAAAAAAAAAAAGATCCCTCATTTTTCAATGTCTTCTAGACACTAACCATTGGTGCAATCTTCCCATTTCCCTGTTTCTATCATGTAACACATCCTCTATAAAACTTCAGTGACCGCATTCCTTACAGATTAGAGACCAGATTCCCATACCTGGCTTTCACAAATTTCCAAAGCTGTCCCTAAACTCTTCTTCTTGGTGTATCCCTTCCTAACATCAGTATTGTATTTGGAAATGCACATGGCCTAGTGAATTTAGATGGTCCAGGTTTCAAGTCCAGTTACATTACTCACCAGTTGTATGACTGGGGGCCAGTGTTGTAACAAGTTTGAGGTGCAATATCTTCATCTAAGTGGCTCTAATAATTTCATCCACATTTTAGGGTCTTGGTGAAATTTTCAAATACTAATGAACATATCCGAGGATGAGATGGCTGGATGGCATCACGGACTCAATGGACGTGAGTCTGAGTGAACTCCCGGAGTTGGTGATGAACAGGGAGGCCTGGCGTGCTGAGATTCATGGGGTCGCAAAGAGTCGGACACGACTGAGTGACTGAACTGAACTGAACTGAACTGAATGAACATATCAAACACTTGTAGACTGCCTGGCATATAGTTAGCACTCATAAATTCAAGCTGTTTTATTGCTGTTGTTGTTTATTGGAGCATACACACCAGGGATCCTCTGGCTAATCTTTCCTCTAGAAGGAAATATACTTCTGGCAATCCATGTTCAAATTATTTTTTGAACTTGCCCAGTTTTTACACAGATCTCAATATCTAGTAACTCACTTGTGACTTAGCAAATCCTTGAAGAAATTTAATCAGAGCCCTTTACCTCTGCAAGCACTAGTTAGCCATCTATAGTGGGTTGAATGATATCCCCCCCAAATTCATACTTATCTTCTCTTTTTGCCTTTGCCCATGTATATACCTCGGTTCCACAGAAGGACTGTAAGCTTTGTAAGGTTGAAATCTGATTCTCACACATTTTTATACCCCTGAGAGCAATATTAACACTGTTCAGTTCAGTTCAGTCACTCGTTGTGTCCGACTCTTTGTGACCCCATGAATCGCAGCACACCAGGCCTCCCTGTCCATCACCAACTCCCGGAGTTCACCCAAACTTACACCCATCGAGTCGGTGATGCCATCCAGCCATCTCATCCTATGTCGTCCCCTTGTCCTCCAGCCCTCAGTCCCTTCCAGCATCAGAGTCTTTTCCAATGAGTCAACTCTTCATATGAGGTGGCCAGAGTATTGGAGTTTCAGCTTTAGCATCATTGCTTCCAAAGTACACCCAGGGCTGATCTCCTTTAGAATGGACTGGTTGGATCTCCTTGCAGTCCAAGGGACTCGCAAGAGTCTTCTCCAACACCACAGTTCAAAAGCATCAATTCTTCAGCGTTCAGCCTTCTTCACAGTCCAACTCTCACATCCATACATGACCACTGGAAAAACCATAGCCTTGACTAGACAGACCTTTGTTGGCAAAGTAATGTCTCTGCTTTTGAATATGCTATCTAGGTTGGTCATAACTTTCCTTCCAAGGAGTAAGCGTCTTTTAATTTCATGGCTGCAATCACCATCTGCAGTGATTTTGGAGACGCAAAAAATGAAGTCTGCCACTGTTTCCACTGTTGCCCCATCTATTTCCCATGAAGTGATGGGACCACATGCCATGATCTTTGATTTCTGAATGTTGAGCTTTAAGCCAACTTTTTCACTCTCCTCTTTTACTTTCCCCGAGAGGCTTTTTAGTTCCTCTTCATTTTCTGCCATAAGGGTGGTGTCATCTGCATATCTGAGGTTATTGATATTTCTCCCAGCAATCTTGCTTCCAGCTTGTACTTCTTCCAGCCCAGCGATTCTCATGGTGTACTCTGCATAGAAGTTAAATAAGCAGGGTGACAGTATACAGCCTTGACGTACTCCTTTTCCTATTTGGAACCAGTCTGTTGTTCCATGTCCAATTCTATTGCTTCCTGACCTGCATATAGGTTTCTCAAGGTCAGGTGGTCTGGTATTCCCATCTCTTTCAGAATTTTCCACAGCTTATTGTGATCACACAGTCAAAGGCTTTAACACTGTAGGATGTGATAAATATTATTTGGTCCAAATCACCTCTGAATGTTATGAATAATAAGATTCTGCAAATTTATTGAAAAATCTGCCATAAAAACAATTCACTTAGATGGCAATCATTTTTTGTCAAGATATTGTTAGACTACTGAAACTTCCTTGGACAGCAAGGAGATCCAACCAGTCAATCCTAAAGGAAATCAACCCTGGATATCCACTGGAAGGACTGATGCTGAAGCTGAAACTCCAATAGGTTAGCCACCTGATGCAAAGAGCTGACTCAGAAAAGACGCTGATGCTGGGAAAGATTGACAGCAGGAGGTGAAGGGGGTGACAGAGGATGAGATGGTTGGATGGCATCACTGACTCAGTGGACAAGAGTCCATTAAGCAAACTCTGGGAGATAGTGAAGGACAGGGAAGCCTGGCATGCTGCAGTCCATGGGGTCTCAATGAGCAGGACACAACTGAGCAACTGAATGATAATAACAACAAATTAAATATTTAAAATATGCAAATTATATATTTAAATACCTTTTCAGTGAGACATGTCACCTGAATAGCCAGAAACATCTGTATTTAACATCAATTGGAAAAATATGATATATTCCACCAAACAAATATAGTAATTACGTATAATTATATTGCTGTCATAGTGAAGTTATTCTTTAACCCGTGACTTAATTATATATAGTGTTCAGCTATGATAATAATTTGTTTATCATGTAAAATGTAGATGAAAATGTTTGCATGCTTGAAAACATGTAATCCAAATTTGCTGTATAAGTTAAAATAATGGATGTGTTAGTGACTGTTGCACCAACTTGTTCATATTTATTTCTTTGAAGACCATGACTAAAGCCATGGGTTTAATCTCCTTATGGCCTGGTTAGTTTTGCAGCTACAGACTCTCCCCTTTGCCACAGCTGGCTGACTCATAAATCTGTGGTCATTAAGAGAAGTGATCTGTCAGTCCTGGGATAGTTGAAAAGGCAGTGAGTTGAGAGCTGTATTACTGGAGAGCTGGATATAAATGGCTTCTACGATTGAAGATAGGACATTTGACACTTTAGACATGAGAAGTTAATTGTGGTATAAACTGAAGACCCAGAGCCAGAAAATTGATATAAAGGAGAGTAGGTGTAAAACCAGAACAAAACACAAAAGCAGAAATTTGGAAAACAGGGAATCATAAAAAAAAAAAGGAGGTTAAAAAAGAAAGCTTAGAATAAGGTAGGACTATGGGAGGTAATGAGCTTTGCAGGTCATGTTAGCAGTAAAGAACCCACCTGAGAATTCAGGAGACATAAGAGATCCTGGATTCGATCCCTTAGTCATGGAAGATCCCCTGGAAGAGGGCATGACAACCCACTCTAGGATGCTTGCCTAGAGAATTCCTTGGGCAGAGGAGCTGGGAGGACTATGATCCATAGGGTCGCACAGAGTCAGACACGACTGAAGCAACTTGCATGCACACACACACACACGGGAAGTAATAAATCCAAGAAAATGCAATATATGAAGTGGCTGAAGAACAAAAAGGTTATATGAAAGGGGATTACAATAGCAGCCACATAGTTTCAACAGTGGGAGATAAAGTCTCTTTTTAATAAGTCAGTAATATATTTATACATTCCAAATTTCCAAAAATTAAGCTTGTAAAAATAGTGACTAATATGTGTCTATCAGGTACCCAGTAAGATGAGTCAACCACTGAGTCATAGCTGGAAGGAACTGTTTTCTGATTGCTTTGGTTGTTTGTTTGTTTGTTTTTTTTTTTGCTTCAACATTTATTGACCACCTGTTAGGTACCATAAGCTTCTCTGCACACATAGTCTCTACATCCCATAAGATTGCCTCTTGTGGTTGGATGTATTGACACTATTAAGGTACAGGTGGCAAAAGTTTGGGTAGAAACTTGTATGTTGAGAGATTATATATTACAGAAAAGAGTCACCTCCTTTGGAACTGAGCAAGGAAAGTGTCTCAGATGAGATGGCACTTAAGCTGAAGAAGGAGGCTCTAAAATGGCGGAAGCACTAAAATTTATCATGAAAAGTAGCTTCCATTTCTTCCATTGGTGACTCAGATGGTAAAGCATCTGCCTGCAATGTGGGAGACCCAGATTTGATCCCTAGGTTGGGAAGACCACCTGGAGAAGAAAATGACGATCCACTCCAGTAATCTTGCCTGCAGAATTCCATGGACAGAGGAGCCTGGCGGGCTACAGTCCATGAAGTTGCAAGAGATGGACACAGTTGAGTGACTAACACTTTCAATTTCAACTTACTGAGTCACCTACTATTTTCATGGCCCTACAAAGAGCTTGATACCCCTTTAGAGCTTTCCAATCTGATCTGGATCTTGCAAGCCAGTGCAAAGAGCCAATATGGTCAAATTAGCAGAAATAGTTATTCCATTATCTGCAAATAGATGAAACATTCACCTAGTATTGGAATGGCTATGGAGGAATCACTTTGGTCAATCATTATTTACAGAAATAACTTTCAGATCACCTTATTCTAAAGATTGACTAAAATATGATTGCGACTTCTACACTAATCATTACAATGTATATTGGTTTCATATTTCACATTTGGGTCTAACAGTATCACTAATTTTTTTACTTATAAGCTACTCATTAAAGTCGGCAGACATTTCTTTAAGAGATTATTGACAATCCATGTGAAGTGTTATTTTCTATTCTATTGTTCTCTTAACTTTCAGAATATGTTAAATTAGAGGAGAAAACTGTTGTTTTAAAATTTTAAAATATTTTAATCTTAACACTTCATTATATAAGACAAATGTGAAAACCTATCATCACTTATTAAATTGTAGGATCTATATAAATGTTTACTTGACCTGTATGCACAAATGTAGATATTCATGTGAAAATCTACATGATGAAATTCCACTTAACACAAGTGAAAAAAGTTTATGTTTCCAAAGTTTAGATTGTCATTAAATAGATGACAAAAACCATTATATCAAGTCTTTGACATCATAAACTGAGAAGCAATTTTCTGTCACTCAACAGCTAGATTTATAAAGGCAGGTTTCCATGAACAAAGGAATTTTTCTGGAGTTTAGAGGTTTATTCTTAAAACTATATTAAACTTTTCAAAGGATTCTTTTTTTTTTTTTTTTTTTTAATCAAAGAGCATTGTGTATAGGATAGCAAGAAATGGCCAAAGTAATTCTCTATCTGTGTTTACGGGGAGGACATCTTTTTTTTTATCCCAATACGTTTTTTGAAAGTAGGTGTCTTTTTCAAACAATAAATCTTCTTGATTTGTCAATAAAACATATAAATGGCTCATCAATTAAATCTGTACCAAATGAGACAGAATTTGTATGAATCAAGATTTTGATTTTATTGACATAGAATTCAGAAGTTTAGAAAACTGGAGTTCATTTAAACATCTATTGAGTAGGGAGGGGACATGTGGAATAGCCATAATGGGTTTATAAGACTAAAAAATAAACAAATTAAAATAACATCATCACTCTAACAAAAATCACTGTCTGAGGATAAGCATAGATATGAAGCCAAACTTGATGTAGCCAAAAATTTGGTACCATTTCTTACCCAGAATAAAAAGAAAATTTGAAGGAGTATTTGAAAAATCCTCAACTTATTGTAAAATCAATGTAGCCCATTTGTCTGAAGTTATTGTTATTACTAAGTAAGAATAGACTGCATTTGATCTTGTTTATTTTCTCTTTCCTAATTAATTATGTTTTTAAAAGTCAGGGACCCTTACTTTACATATTCCAGTCTGCTGTGACTGCTTATATGTTAGCCAGCTCTCCAAAGAACTGGAAAATTTTGTTTAGCAAAATAATTTTTCTTTTTCTGTATTCGATCATTTCTCTATCCCAAAACTTAGAAGCAGACTTCTGCTGCCCAAAGCTTTGTAAAGTGTGTTTGAATAAGTTGAATTCAATTACACTTCAACACTTCTCTTAAACAAGTGAGCTAATGATTTTTTTTTTTCCTTTTAAAATGTTGTTGAGACATCCACACATGTTCCTCAGCAACCCCCAAACTTGTTAAAAGCACGTGCTCTTTTATGTTCTGGAAGTGTACTTGATGTTGGCATTTGGTATCAAACCCAGATGGACATGAGTGTCATCATGTCATTAGTAAACCCATGGAGAGACATTTTTGAAGGTCTTTAGATAATTTCAACAAAGGGGGAATATTTGAACCAGAACATACATTCCAGAGAAAAGTATGCAAGAAATCAACTCCCCAGTGAGTTTTGTGTTCATATGATTTTTTTAATTTGGGAGTCATGTTAATGTCTCCAAATAGTTCAAGCTCTATAAATGTGATTTAAAATACTTCCTTGGAGTATTTAGCAAAATTAGTTCTTTTTGCTATTCAACTATTCTTTTGCTTTCAACTATTCATGTTAAATGAAGGTTAAAAAATCTTCACTTTCTTTTTAACAAATTAAAGAGTTCGGCTGAGAGAAAGTCCCTAGTGAATACTGACACTAGAAAATGCAGGGCAAAACCATAAGGACAGTTAAGGGAGGAAAAAAAAAAAATAAGGACTAAGATTTGCTCCTAGGGTAAAGTCTGCATTGAAAATCCTGACCTAGGTATCAGGATAGTGCTCCAAGACATATAGAATCTAAAAACATGCCACTCATATATCTCAAATTATACATATTCTGTGCACGTGCACACACACAAACACACGTACACATGCACAAGTCAGAAGTAAGTTCGCCTGTGCAATCAGCACCTACCTTGCCCAAATGCAATTTGGAATGATCAAGTATAAATATGAACAAATAAACCAAACTTGCCAAACATTTGATGCAAACCAAACTTTAAAATTGGCATTTAATGTACTTAGAGTTGAGAAGATATTGCATCTATAAAATAAAATTAAGCTACTACGAAAGAGAAATAAACTCATAAAATTAAAAATGTGTGTGTGCTCAGTCATGTCCAGCTCTTTGCTGCCCCATGGACTGTAGCCTACCAAGCTCCTCTGTCTGTGGAATTTTCTGGGCAAGAATACTGAAGAGGGTTGCCATTTCCTACTCCAGGGGATCTTCCTGACCAAAGGATCGACTCTCGTCTCTTGCATTTCCTGTATTGGCAAGCATATTCTTTACCACTAGAGCCGCCTGGGAAGCCTGAAATTAAAAATACTGGAGTGGGTTGCTATTTCCTTCTCCAGGAGATCTTTCTGACCCAGGGGTCTAACTCGGTCTCCCGCATTGCAGACAGATTCTTTACCATCTGGGCCAACCAGGGAAGCCCCCAAAGTAAAACTATAAAGTGTCAAATGTGGCAGGTTTCCTCTCAACTCTGTTCTAACCCCTTTGTATCATACCCTAGTGTATGCTAGAGACTAGGAAGTCTGTATTTCTCAAACTCCTTTCCCTCTTGGGTTCTGTGGGGGACTCTTTGTTCACTTCTTAAAAGAAGAATGTTGTGTGTGAGGTTTGGAGGGCAGAGGAGAACATGCCAAGGCGGAGGCCACACTTGAGTTGGTCTTGTTGTGTCTGCTGGCAAGTACAGTCAGGGAGGCACTTGGCTTTTCTGAGGCAGCTCTCGCCAAGTTCCAAGTGTCTATCCTCTGGCTTCGGGGGCCCCCAGAAGCAGCATGTGACATCTATTTGGGGCTGAGGCTGCAGGGTCCTGTAGCCAGCAGAGATGTAATGTAATGGCACTTTATCCCTGGACTGGGGCTGAGGCACTTAGCCATGGAGCCAGGACTCAGGGTGGCAGATTCCTCACAGGAGCAGAAGCAACAGCCCCCAGGCTGGCCAGTTCCATCATGTTCTGGAAGTTGTTCCAGCACTTCCCAATTACAGACTGCTCCTCCTGATCTTCAGATGATTTTGTAAACATCTAATTTAATCTAACCCTTGGACTGCAAGGAGATCCAATCAGTCCATTCTGAAGGAGATCAGCCCTGGGTGTTCTTTGGAAGGAATGATGCTAAAGCTGAAACTCCTGTACTTTGGCCACCTCATGTGAAGAGGTGACTCATTGGAAAAGACTCTGATGCTAGGAGGGATTGGGGGCAGGAGGAGAAGGGGACGACCGAGGATGAGATGGCTGGATGGCGTCACTGACTCAATGGAATGAGTTTGAGTGAACTCCGGGAGTTGGTGATGGACAGGGAGGCCTGGCATGCTGCAATTCATGGGGTCGCAAAGAGTCGGACACGACTGAGTGACTGAATTGAACTGAACTGAATTTAATCTATTAAAATTTTTCTACCTAATCTAGCCAGACTGATTGAAACCCTGATTGATATATGTGATCATCTAAATAATACAGCTTGATATATATGAGTTGAAGCACAAGATAGATACATTTTGAAGATTGAATTAATGAGTTTGAAGATCAAACTAAAGTTGTCTCTAAAATTTAACACCAGAAGACCTAGAGGTGGAAAATATGAGAGAAAAGTCAAAGCACAAAAGATATAGTTATGATTTCCACTACTTGTCTAATAGGCATTCTAGAAGGATAAGACTAAGGAAATGCAGAAGAAATAAACTATGACATGTCAAATGTGGCAGGTTTCCTCTCACTCTGTTCTAACCCCTTTGTAACATACTCTATTGTGCACTAGAGACTAGGAATTCTGTATTTCTCAAACTCCTTTCCCTCTCGGGTTCTATAGGGGACTTTGCTCACAGAACAAAGAATAAAAGAAATCCCCAATATTGAAAATATTTTTCAGAGTCAGGTCTCAAGAAGTCAATAACTATAGACCCTTTCTGTTCTAATTATAATTAATATATAAGAAGATTGAAATAATAAATGTGAGTAAAATAAAAAAAAGAGGAATACGTCAAAATAAACAGATATTGAATGATGAGGTATTTGTTTAAAAATTAATAAGATGACAGGAAAAATAAGGTAGCAAAAATTGCTAATCAAAATAAACATTAATTAGTAACACATCTATTAAAATAGGTACTGTATTGATCAATTTGTTATAAGCACACTGTGGAGCCCTAAAATGTTCTCCAAGTCAATCATAAATATAAAATATCAGTTCAGTCGCTCAGTCACGTCCGACTCTTTGTGACCCCATGAATCGCAGTACGCCAGGCCTCCCTGTCCATCACCAACTCCCGGAGTTCACTCAGACTCAGGTCCATTGAGTCCATGATGCCATCCAGCCATCTCATCCTTGGTCGTCCCCTTCTCCTCCAGCCCCCAATCCCTCCCAATATCAGGGTCTTTTCCAATGAGTCAACTCTTCCCATGAGGTGGCCAAAGTACTGGAGCTTCAGTTTTAGCATCATTCCTTCCAAAGAAATCCCAGGGTTGATCTCCTTCAGAATGGACTGGTTGGATCTCCTTGCAGTCCAAGGGACTCTCAAGAGTCTTCTCCAATACCACAGTTCAAAAGCATCAATTCTTCTGCACTCAGCCTTCTTCACAGTCCAACTCTCACATCCATACATGACCACAGGAAAAACCATAGCCTTGACTAGACGGACCTTACTCGGCAAAGTAATGTCTCTGCTTTTGAATATACTATCTAGGTTGGTCATAACTTTTCTTCCAAGGAGTAAGCGTCTTTTAATTTCATGGCTGCAGTCACCATCTATGAAAAAAGCCAATCCCAAAAAGTTACATACTATACAATTCTTTTAATATTCTTGAAATAACAAATTTACAGAAATGGAGACTGGATTAACAGTTGCCAGGGGTTAAGAAGGAGGTGAGTGGAGGCCTGAGAAAGGTGATGTGACTATTATAAAATGACCACATGAGTGAAGTGAGTCAGAAAGAGAAAGATAAGTACCGTATTCTAACACACATACACATAATCTAGAAAAATGGTACTGAAGAATTCATTTACAGTGCAGCAGTGGAGAAACAGACATAAGGAATTGACTTATGGACATGGGGAGAGGGGAGGAGAGAGTGAGACATATGGAAAGAGTAACATAGAAACTTACATTAAAATATGTAAAATAGATAGCCAAAGTGAATTTGCTGTATGGTTCAGGAAGCTCAAACAGGGGCTCTGTATCAACCTAGAAGGGTGGGATGGGGAGGGGATTGGGAGGGAGGTTCGAAAAGGAGGAGATATATGTATAAATATATATACGTATGGCTGATCCATGTTAGGTTTGACAGAAAACAAAATTCTGTAAAGCAATTATTCTTCAGTTAAAAAAAAAAAAGATCACATGAGGGAGATTGATCATGATGGAAATGTTCTGCACCTTAACTCTATCCATGTCAACATGCTTGCTGTGATACTGTATTACAGGTCAATATTGCCACTGGAGAGGTGTTACCCCTGGAGAGATTGTGTAAAGGATGCACAGCAGCTCCGTATTATTTGTTACAACTGTATGTTAACCTGAAATAATCTCAAAATTCAAACTTCAATGTAAAGCAGATTGTTCTGTTAGATACAAAACTAGTTAATATCTATGACAATAAAATAATAACTTTGCTGTTATATTTTTACCAAATTAACTTTACCTTTACTGGACAAAAATCTGCATGTTAACATGTAAATTCATAAAATCTAAGCCTTTAGTCAGCAGTGAATAATGAAACAAACAAAGGGACTTCCTTTAGAAGAGGGTCAGCAGACTGTGATCAGCTGGCTAGTTTAGCTGCTGGTCTGATTTAGGGTAACCCATGAGTTAAGAATGGCTTTTACATTTTTTTTAAAGGATTGTAAAACACAAAAACAGAAAAAAACAAACCTAAAACCTGAATATTTACTATCTGGCTCTATACAGAAAAAGTCTACTGGCCCTTAGATTCTATAATCTATAATGAAATAACACTTTGGTGAGTCTGTTAAATAGTACTTCATGACATCCTGACCTCTCTATGTCTTATTTCTGGGTTTTGGACAATATTTTTTAACAATTAATACTAAAATTATATGAACCAGTTTGCATTCTTTCTACCTTAATCACCATATTTTCAGAAAACCTTCACACTATTTAAGTAATTCTTCATGTATTTCCTCATCTGAATAATATCGATCTTCAAGCAGCTTCTCAGAACTCAGTGTAGAGTAGTGTGTTCCTATTATAGCTTGCCCCAAGTCAAGGGGAACCCATCCTTGATTATGTTTTTGTAGCTGCCATTTTTTATACTCATTATAATTTAAAAATGTTTACAGACTTTACCTCCACCCAACCTACCAGCTACTAAAAGGCTTATCCATTCCCACTGTTTTATTTGTTTTCAAGGATGAAGAACTTCAATTTCAGATGTCAGAAGAAAATGTATTTTTATTCCATCCAAAATTCTTCTCATTATAAATGTTTCTTTGGTTAAAGAACAGATAATATTTAGATATTCTATGCCATCAGACAAGTCTTGTATTAAACTAAGTTGGCACTAATGTCTTGGTAGCCTTCTTAAGCAAACCTAAGACAGAGTAAATTCCTGTAAATATCTCAAGCATAAGAAATCAAAACCTAAGAACAACCAACTACAAAGCCAACGAGGCTTTCCTAAAAAAGGAGATTGCTTAGTCAATCAAATAAGTTCTTAGCTTTGCTTCCAGGCTGTTCTCTCAAAGTCTTTCCCCTGACTACTGTCACCAGAACACTTCTAACCACTCTTGGTTTGGCACTGCCAAATATTTGCTAAGATTAACTCTTCTAAATGTTGATATATCACAGTTGATCTTTTAACATCTTTCATTCAAATATTCTCCATTTATAGGTTTCTTTTTCATAAGTTTAAGTAGTAAAGACCACCACCTCATTCCTGTTTAAAATGTTTTATGCCTCTAAGAATTACACATTATGTATGCATTATTTATTATATATGCCTTACATGTACCTATGTATACTGCAAAATGTATGTGCCTCTAAGAGTTATAAACACTTCTATTTCAAACAAAAAACCACTATTCAAGTATGTAAAAAATTCAAGGGATCATTTTGGTGTTCTTATACACACATACTCGTTTGAATGGAAGAGTTTTTTATTTGTTTGTTTGCTTTCGTTTGTCTGTTTTGCTTTTTGGCCATGCTGTGTAGCATGCAAGATCATAGTTCCTCCAGCAGGGATCCAGCCCATGCCCCCTGCAATGGAAGTGTAGAGTTTTAATCACTGGATTGGCAAGTGGTGGTAGCTTTATGGAACTGCCCCCAGGTCTGGCTTTTGTGAGTTGCCTCAGGCCTACATGGTTAGAGCTAAATATAAGATTAGCAGAAGCTGTTTCTCACTGAGAAAGAATGTCTTTTGGCTAGATAACTGGGATTAAATTGTTAGACTGTTACCTTGTGTTACTCAAAAAATAAATTCCAGATAGATTAAATATTTAAATTTTCATATGAAAACTTTAGAAGAAAATTAAAAAGAATTTTTTTTGAACCACAGAGTGGGAGAGGCCTTCTTATATAAGATAGGAAATTAAGAAGCCATAAAGATTGGCAATTTTGACGACATAATTTAAAATTTACTGTGGGGCAAAAGAAAAAGTAAAAATTTCACTGAGATGAAATGTCTGCAGTTAAAACAGACTCATAATCCTAAAATATAAAAGAAACAGATTTATAACCCTATAATAAAAATATAAAGCTTATAATATAACCCTAAAAGTTTCTATGAAAAAGTCAACAACCTGAAATTTATGGCAAAGGTAGTGAAGAGACAAATCACAGAAGTGGAAATACAGATATCAAACAGAAGTTTCCAGCCTCATAGGTTGTCAAGGATAAAAATATTATAAATGATGGGACAGCACTTTTTACCCTTCTGACTGGCACCATTTTAAAATATTGATAATATTCAGCACGGGGAATAACAACTCTCTTACTCTATCTTTAGTGGACAAGGGAGTTGCTACAATCATTTTCAAAGGTAATCAGGTAGCAACTACCAAAAATTTTAAATGTACAAAGCTTCCATCTGGTGATACCTCTTACAGGTCTATAACCTAATATGTTATTTTTATAAGTGAGCAGAGACCTATGTCCAAGAATGTTCACTACAGTTGGCAATGGCAATAAAGGACAACAATCTGAAGGCTCATCAAAAGGGGGAAAGTTGAGTAAGTTATAGGAATACTGAAAAGCTGAAATCAAGCATGAGTGCTAGCTCTGTCTGCCAAGAGAGCTCTCCATGATATATTATTGTTTTTTTTAAAGAGGTAGAGTATGAAGCATAGTAAGATGCAATTTAGTTGACAGTAGGTGGGAGAAAGGACCATGAATCCGTGGGCATTGAGCTGAACTCAGAGGAGGATCTGTCTGAATTCTGCTCAAAGCAGTTCAAGCTTACAACTGAACATGTGTACAGAAAACATGCCCTGTGTATCAAACCAAAATGCTTCACTTCTGTCCCAAGATTCTGGTACTGTGGCTATCTGGCTATATTTATTAAAGGACTATGTAACAGGCCAAAAGTTTTCAAATAACGAAGAACATCTGCAATTTTGGTAAAGTCTTCAAATCTAAAGAAAGCCTGTGTCAAAACTTAAACTAAGGTGTGCGGGGTGGGGGAGAAAAGTGTGAAAGGGTACACAGCAAACAACACTGAAATTGAACACTGATATAGTCCCCCAATATATCTTTGCATTGCTGAAGACCAAGCACGTCATCTTAAACACCCTTAGTGAAAAGAAACTCAAGAAGATGAGAAAAAGACAGAGTAAGACAGAAGCCAGCATAAAGGGGGGGGGAGGCGATAAAAGGAAAGAAAGAAGAAAGGGAGGAAAGAAAGAAGGCAGGAAGGAAAGAAAAAGACGAGGAAGTTAGGAATGAAAGAAAGAGAGATAGAGAAAGGAAACGAAAGAAAGAAAGGAAAAGAGAAGCCGGCGAGGCGCGCAGAGGCAGGCGTGCGGAAGGACCCAAGCGCGGAGCACAGCGGTGCTGGAGGTCAGCCGCAGCCCGGGAGCCATTAATCCCCGCGCGTCTGCGGCCAGCTGCCTGCAGCGGCCTGGACTGGCGGGCGCTTCACAGTCATTTTCTGAAGGTAAAGACAGCAAGCCTCTGACTGCAGGCAGATGGGAGCGGCTGCAGCAGAAAGCAGAGCAAAAACACACACACACACACACACACACACACAGGCGGGTGTAGCCCGGCCGCCAGCGCGCAGAAATTGGGCCTCCGAAGCCCGCCTGGAAGCCCAGGCTGCACCACATCCTGCCAGCCACCCCTTGAGCCATTAAGCAAGGAGGCGGCAAGCACCTCTTGTCACAAAGGGTGAGAATCTGGGGGAGGAGGTGAGGAAGCCCAGAGGATCACAGAGGAAGGGGGAATGGGACAGAGGCAGGCCAGCTATTCCTACTCCGCCTTCCACTGTTCCCATCCCTTTAGACTGGAGTCACGGAAGGTTCCTATCTCTGTGCCCCAGCCGTGGACAAGCCCTGGGGGCAAGGGACGGGAGGATTACTGCCGGGAGATAAAGAGATGACAATGGAGAGGCCTGACTCTGAGAAGGAAGGGCTTGGAACTGATGACATCCTCATCCTGCCAACCCCGACCATTCACGCTGAGGCCTCTCACACAAGACAGAAACTTGAGCGCACAGGCCCTGAATTCAAATCGCAACTCGGCAACTTGCTAGTTGTGACCTTGGGCAAGTTAGGTAACCCCTCCGGGATTCAGTATCTCCTTTGTGAAATAGAGGCAATAATATCGTTACCCTTCTGCCAGGGTATTGAGGAAGGAGAGAAAGATTAAAGATGATAACGCTTATGAAATCTAGCTCCTAGGAAGATTTGAGTGCTCAATAAATCTTCGGTATTATTAGAACATTAATTAATGTGTCATTTGTGGGCAGAGTCCTAGACCAGGTGCTGAGTTTTAATAGCCAGTGGAGGCTCCTAGATTCCGACGCTTTCCACTATCTCCAACCCCTCCCCATCTCTTTTCCTGCCCCCACCAGTGCCGGATCTAAAATCCTCTCTCTCCCGGGAGCGTCTCCAACTGCTCATTTTCCACCAGTTCGCTGTGCCGCACCACCCCCCTCCCCAACACACATACAAATTTCCTTTGGGCACAGCTTCACTTGGAGAGTGAAACACACACACACACCCCCAAGCCTCCTCCTTTCCAAATCCCCGTGGAATCCCCCACCCCTGGGTGGGGGTAGGGTGGTGGAGCTGGACGGATGGCGAGGAAGAGGAACAATCTTAAGCCACCAAAAAAATACCCAGAGAAAATCAAGAAAGGATATCGAGCTCCGCTTGAGAGGCCTTTTGGGGTGCTGGAGGCAGCCCCAAAGAGCAAACGGGTCAGGTTGGTTTTTTTTTTCATCAAGCATCAGCAATTGCTGGCTGTAACCCTAGTCCCCCTCCTCTGTGAAATAAGTGAATGTGCTCTCGTCAAGCATCCCGCATACTGATTCTCTCACATTTCATTGACTCGATCCCTCTTGCCCCTATTAACCCCGCGTCCGGGGCACTTGCTCTTTCCAGTCTCGCTCGATCCCAACAGATGGCCAAGTGTTCTAATGGTTAACCAGCCACCCCGCGCTCCCCGTCTCTGCTTAGACGCCACTCTAGAGGAAAACGTGGGGTGTACGAAGGCGGCCCAGGATTATTTCTTTGAACCTTCGCTTGTTTTGCCAGAGTATAAATATGATGCTGTAGAATATGTCCAAATGTTCCCAAAATAGACCCAGTGCTGAGGCTGTGTTCAAGCTTGGACATTCCCAGAACTGGTTTCACTATTCAGATTCAAGTCGCTATCTGCGCAGAAGGTGGTGAGGAATTCTCACTTGATGTGGTGCTGAATAGTCAATCCTTCAAGATTAGAAAAGCTTCTTGATTTCGGAGACATTTGTTATGGAAAGATCTCAGTCCCCTTTGGGGAATCTCTTGCTTCCAGCCGCCACCGCCAGCCTCTTCTAAAACAGGTTATAGCCGCTGCAAGGATATGCCCACATTTAGTCAGCCTGGAACAATCGGAACTTTCCACATTCTCGTGTCTTATCTCCCCAAGTTGCTCCTTTTAGTTCCTTATTGTCAGCCACCTCTCTGCTCATCACTACCACCTACCATCATGCCTTTAGAATCTATATTTTTATTGTCTCATTACAAAAATTAAACATGATAATTATAAATATGGAAACATTGCAGAACCAAAATCTAACCATGAGAAACACATCAGACAAGCCTAAATTGAGGGACATTCTATAAAAAGAGTTGACCTGTGCTCCTCAAAACTATCCAGGTCGTCAAAAACCAAGAAACCCTGTGAAATTGTCACAGCCCAGAGAAGCCAAAAGAGCTAGGATAGCTAATATAATGTGGTATCCTTTATGGCATAGTGGAACGAAAAAAGGGCATTAGGGGAAAACTAGTAAAATATGATTAAACTGTGGGCTTCAGTTAATAATTATAAATCAGTATTGGTTAATTAGTTATGACAAATATACTGTGTGTGTGTGCTAAGTCGCTTCAGTCATGTCCAACCCTGTGCGACCCCATGGACTATAGCCCACCAGGCTCCTGTCAATGGGATTCTCCAAGCAAGAATGCTGGAGTGGGCTGCCATGCCCTTCTCCAGGGAATTTTCCCGAACCAGGGATCGAACCTGAGTCTCCTGCATTGGCAGGTGGATTCTTGACCACTGAGACATCTGGAAGCCCCCTACTCTAAACTTAAAGTGAATGTAAAACATATGAAGGGATGGCTAGGAGTAACCACTGTTAAGTTTGTTGTGTATTCCTCTATATGTTTTCCTACTATATACAGATATTTTTAAAGGGGATACAATTATACATATACTGGTCTACGCTCACTGTGTTCCTTTAATCATTTATCTTGGATTACTTCTGTGGCATTCTTTTTAACGTGGCTGCATGGTACTCCATCATATGTTACATAATTAATTTTTTGTGAAGGAAATTTTAGTTCTGTACAAGGGTTTTTGTCTGTTGGCTTGCTTTTTACTGTTACAAACTACTTTGAAGTAGTAGATTTTATTACACATATATCTTTGTGTGAGTATATCTGTAGAATAAATTGCTAGAAATAGAATTCTTGGCTTAGAAATATTGTGCCAGCCTGCTTTCCCACCAACAGTGTACAAGAATGTTTGGGTCCTCACACCTCTACCAACACTAGTTATTAAAGATTTAATTTTTGTAAATCTGATAGGTAAAAAATATAACAATTTTTTTAAAAAACATTTTTTTGATGTGGACTATGTTTAAAACCTTTTTTGAATTTGTTATCCAACTCCATGGTAGCTCAGTTGGTAAAGAATCTGCCTGCAGTGCAGGAGACCCAGGTTCAGTCCCTGAGTCTGGAAGACCCCTGGAGAAGGAAATGGCAACCCACTCCAGTATTCTTGCCTGGAAAAGCCTATGGACAGAGGAGCCTTGTGGGCTACAGTCCATGGGGTTGCAAGAGTTGGACACGACTTAGCGACTGAACCACCACCACCACTGAACTCGTTATAATATTGCTTCTGCTTTTTTATGCCTTGTTTTTTGACTGTGAGGCATGTGGGATCTTAGCTCCCTGACCAGGGATTGAATCTCACATCCCCTACATTAGAAGGCAAAATCTTAACCATTGGACAGCCAAGGAATTCCCTGTTGTTTAATTGTAATTTTTTATTAGTGAGGCTAAACATCAATTCTCCGTTTATGACTGTAGTTCTATTAATTGCCTATTTATTCTTTCTACCCATTTTTCTACTTTCTTTTTAATTTTCAAGAGCCCTTTCTGTAGTAAACCCTTTGTAGTATGTGTTGCAAATGTTTCTTTTTTTTCTTTTAATTTTTCCACAACTTAGCTTTCAGTGTTTATCATGGAGCCATTTTTCATTCTCTTTGGTTTTACCCGTCACCTTTCTTTCACATAACAACCCTTTGAGGTAGAGAAGATAAAAGATATTGAAAAGTCACATTAGCTGTCCCGTGGTCACACAGATGATGATAAAACCACTGCCTTTGGACCCAGGACTCCTCAGTCCTGGTCCAGGACCTTTTCCATGACCAAGAAAGGCAGAAATATTTCCACTTGAAAGAAGGGAAAACTTCTTTCTCCATGCCTGTTGCAACGTACTGCTGGAGAAATATTAATACATAACTGTGCAGCCTTTTACATACCCTCCAGTCACGACTACCAACCTCAACTGGGCCCTTCTTGCTGCCATAGTACCTAATTAGCTTGTTCAAATCTCCTCCACAAGATTGCTCACTGCAAGAGAGCACTTGCTCTCAGTATCTTTATGAGATGGGCAATGATGTTATTTGCTACTCCCAGGAGATGAACTTCACAAGTGCTACTGTATGCCTTGAGCACTGGCAGAATTTTTCCCTGGAAAACTGATTGGGAGACTGGTCAGACTCCTATCCTCCTCCTTGTCCACTGAGCTGAGCTTAAAGCCCATTTGGTAAAAAGAGTGGCCAGAAACCAGTGGGGACTTGTAAGTGACTATGTGAGCCCTGAGGCTCAGAGGCTGGGAAAACAATTCACTAAGGACTTTATGAGACTCTAGGCAGAAGCAGGCCTAACTTTGGGCACCCCTAACCTAGTAGGGAAGAGAATTAGAGAAGGATGGTTTGTCAAGGCCATTGCTCCTGGCTTACACAGGGGTGTCTGGTGCCAGGCAGGTCCCTAGGCATGGATATCCATATACCCCTTATGGCCATGCTCAGCAACAATAACTGATGTGGACAATGGGTTCTGGAGTGGAACAGAAAGATCAGGGTAATGAGTACAGCTGACAGAGCTGAGTATAGGCACACGGCAGGCATCACCCCAGGGGATACTCAGAAAGAGGTGGGGGAGTTTCTGAGTAGGGCCTGCCTACTACCTGGAACAGCTGAGGGGTGGGAAAATATAGAATCTTGAACAGAATTTTAGAGGTGACCCAGATTCACAGGCTGGAGGACTTGAGAGGCCTTTGAGTAACAGGACCATGCTCAATCACTCAGAGAATCTCCAAATATAGAATTGACATTACAGTCCAAGTCTAGAATTCCACCTCTCCAACACACCCTGTCTTTTTTTCACAGCTAATTTTTTTTAACTTTTTATTTTATGTTGCAGCACAGTTGATTAACAATGTTTTGATCGTTTCAAGTGTACAGCAAAGTGATTCAGTTATACATATACATGTATTTATTCTTCTTCAAATTCTTTTCCCCATTTAGGTTGTTACATAACATTAAGCAGAGTTCCCTGTACTATACAGTAGGACCTTGCTGGTTATCCGTTTTAAATATAACAGTGTGTACATGTACATCCCAAACTCCCTAACTATCCCTTTCCCTTCCCCTTCCCCTCTGGGAAGCGTAAATTCATTCTCTAAGTCTGTGAGTCTGTATCTGTTAGTAAATAAGTTCATTGTATCGCTTCTTTTTAGATTTCCCATCTAAGTGACCATATTACTCCTTCTCTGTCTGACTTACTTCAGTCAATATGACATGACAATCTCTAGGTCCATTCATGTTGTTGCAAATGGCATTATTTCATTCTTTTTAATGACTGAATGATATTCCATTGTGGGCTTCCCTGGGGTCTCAGTGGTAAAGAAAATACCTGCCAATGTAGGAGATTTGGGTTCGATCCCTGGGTAGGGAAGATTCCCTGGAGAAGGAAATGGCAACCCACTGCAGTATTCTTGCCTGGGAAATCCCATGGACAAAGGAACCTGGAGGGCTACAGTCCATGGGGTCACAAAAAGAGTCAGACATGACTTAACAACTAAACAACAACAAAATATTAATTGTATATATATGTTGTATATACATACATACATACCACATCTTTATCCATTCTTGTGTTGATGGCATGTCTTAGTTGTTGTAAACAGTGCTGCAGTGGACACTAGGCTACATATATCCTTTTGGATCATGTTTTTCTCCAGATGTATCCCCAGGCCTGAAAGTGCGGGATCATATGGTAGCTTTATTTTTAGCTTTTTAAGGAACCGCCACACTGTTCTCCATAGTGGCATAGTGGCTGCAGCAATATTCATTCCCACCAACAGTGTAAAAGTGTTCTCCACACCCTCTCCAGCATTTATTTTTTGTAGACTTCTTGATGATGGACATTCTGACCAGTGTGAAGTGATATCTCATTGTAGTTTTGATTTGCATTTGTCTAATAATTAGCAGAAGAGATTAAGAAGAGTTGGCAAGAATACACAGAAAAAACTATACAAAAAAAGGTCTTAATGACCTCAATAACCGTGATGGTGTGGTCACCCATCCTGGAGCCAGACATCCTGGAGTGTGAAGTCAAGTAGGCCTCAGGAAACATCACTATGAACAAAGCTAGTGGAAGTGACAGAATTCCAAGTGAGCTATTAAAATTCTAAAAGATGATATTGTTTAAGTGTTGCACACAAAATGTCAGCAAATTTGGAAACTCAGCAGTGGCCACAGGACTGGAGAAGGTCACATTTCATTCCAGTCTCAAAGAAGGGCAATGCCAAAGAATGGTCAAACTAATTGTACTCATTTCACATGCTAGCAAGGCTACACTCAAAACCTTTCAAGCTAGGCTTCAGCAGTATATGAACTGAGAACTTTCAGATGTACAAGCTGGGTTTAGAAAAGGCAGAGGAATCAGAGATCAAATTGCCAGCATTCATTTGATCATGGAGAATAGAAGAGAATTCTAGAAAAACATCTACTTCTGCTTCATTGACTACACTAAAGCCTTTCCTTGGATCACAACAAACTGTGGAAAATTCTCAAAGAGATGGGAGTACCAGACCACTTTACCCATCTCCTGAGAAAACTGTATGCAGGCCAAGAAGCAACAGTTAAAACTGGACATGGAACCACTGACCAGCTCAAAATTAGGGAAGGAGTACGACAAGGCTGTATATTGTCACCCTGCTTATTTAACACATGCAGAGTACATCATGTGAAATGCCAGGCTGGGTGAATCACAAGCAGGAATCAAGATTGCTGGGAAAAATGTCAATAACCTCAGATATGCAGATGATACTGTTCATAAGGGCTGAAAGTGAAGAGTAACTAAAGAGCTTCTTGATGAAAGCGAAAGAAGAGAGTGAAAAAGTTGGCTTAAAACTCAACATTCAAAAAACTAAAATCATGTCATCTGGTCCCATCACTTCATGGCAAATAGGAGGGGAAAATGTGGAAGCAGAGACTGATTTTATTTTCTTGGGCTCCAAAATCACTGCAGATGGTAACTACAGCCAGAAAATTAAAAGACACTTGCCCCTTGGAAGAAAAGCTATGACAAACCTAGATGAAGTATTAAAAAGCAGAGACACCATTTTGCCAACAAAGATCTATATGGTCAAAGCTATGGTTTTTTCAATAGTCAAGTATGGATGTGAGAGTTGGACCATAAAGAAGGCTGAATGCCAAAGAATTGATGTTTTCAAATTATGGTGCTGGAGAAGACTCTTGAAGTCCCTTGAACTGTAAGGAGATCAAACTAGTCAATCCTAAAGGAAATCAACCCTGAATATTCATTGGAAGGAGTGATGCTGAAGCTGAAGCTCTAGTACTTTGGCCACCTGGTGCAAAGAGCCAGCTCACTAGGGAAAGACCCTGATGCTGGGGAAGACTGAAGGCAAAAGGAGAGGGGGCAGCAGAGGATGAGATGGTTAGATGGCATCACTGACTCAATGGACATAAATTTGAGCAAACTCTGGGAGATAGTGGAGGACAGGGAAGCCTGGCATGCTGCAGTGCATGGGGAAAGCAAAAAGTCAGACATGACTTACCAACTGAATAAGAACAAGAACAAAAAGCTTTATTCTTCTACACAATTATGCCACTGTGTATACCTGAGACTTCCACATTTGCCTGAGCCTATACTTGAATGAAGTCCATTTAACATTATACATCATTATACATCTGTGAGTTGTCTTTTCATTTTGTTTATGATTTCCTTTGCTGTGCAAAAACTTTTGAGTATAATTAGGTCCCATTTGTTTGTTTTTATTTCTGTTAGACTCAACGACAGATTGAAAAAGATATTGCTGTGATTTAGAAAAAAGAAAAAGTGTGCTGCCTACATTTTCCTTTAAGAGATTCTCACATTTAGGTCTTTAACCCATTTTGAGCTTATTTTGTGTATGGTATTAAAGAATATTTTAGTTTATTTTTTTACATGTAGCTGTCCAGCGTTCCCAGCACCATCTATTGAAGAGACTGTCTTTCCACCATTGTACAGTCTTAATTAACAGACATTAGGAGCATGGGTTTATTTCTGGGCTTTCTATCCTGTTCCATTGGTCTGTTTCTATTTTTGTGAAGACATCCTTTCTTCTTTTTCAAAAGGTGATCAGCACACACTGAAGAGAAGACCCAACGGACAGACTCTGCATATTATATCTGCACTGGGCCTGGTCTTAAAGGAGAAATGCCACTTTTCTCTAGCTAGATGAAAGCAGGTTTGTTTCACCAAAGCCAGGGACTCCCTTTGGTCAGCTGACAGTGCTCAGTGGCACATGTCCCTGAATCTGCTATAGGAAACCCTTGCCCCTACATCTCCCCTTCCAGGCATGTTGCTTGAATTCCAGTTCTCCGTTGACATAGACTCTCACTTTCAGGAAAGCTCAAGTCAGTGTCACCAGATATGCATAGGTAGCAGCATCAGCCTTGAGAAAGAGATCGTTCCAACTAGAAACATCTCTGAGATTGACCTAGATGAGAGGGCAGGAAGGGTTGTAATTGTGGGTGGTCCCTCCAAAGACTCAATGGAAAGGAGCAGAAGACCAGTGGCAAAGGGAGCTAGAGAAATGGGTGGGATAGAGGGAAAATGCAGAGAAGAAGCCTAACATCCCTTCCCATGTTAGTTGCTTTCAGATGGAAGCTTCTAGAAGCCAGAGTCGACATATTGCTCACAGAGCATTGGGTCAGCATTTGCTCTCTGTATCACTGTGAAGGAGGCACTGATGCTAGTTGCCATTCCCAAGAGAGGAACTTCACAAGTGCCACTGTATGCCTTGAGCACTGGCAGATTTTTCCCTAGGGAAAGCATATTTGATCCCTGGGTCAGGAAGATCCCCTGGAGGAGGGCATGGCAGCCCATTGCAGTAATCTTGCCTGGAGAATCCCATGGACAGACGAGACTGCCAGGCTACATTCCACAGGGTCGCACAGAGTTGGACATGACTGAAGTGACTTAGCATGCATGCACACATATATAATTATTATTTCTGTTATTATTGGACTTCCCTGGTGGCTCAGAGGTTAAAGCGTCTGCCTCCAATGCGGGAGACCCAGGTTCGATCCCTGGGTCGGGAAGATCCCCTGGAGAAGGAAATGGCAACCCACTCCAGTATTCTTGCTTGGAGAATCTCATGGACTGAGGAGCCTGGTGGGCTGCAGTCCATGGGGTCACAAAGAGTCGGACACGACTGAGTGACTTTACTTACTTACTTACTTATTATTATGAAGAAACTGAGGCTCCAAGAAGTTAACTCACTTACCCAAGACCACCCGCAAGTAAGTGGCAGAACAGGAAGTCTGATCTGTCTGCATGATTCAAGAGACTATGCCGACTCCTTCCAAAACTTTATCAATCAATTATCATTCCCTTTCGCTTCATTTCCAACATTGCCCAAAGAACTGTTTTCTGTTCCTACCACCATCTCACTCCTTACCTCTTTCCCTTGGGCTTTCCCTGTCCCCCACTAAATAGTCACCTGGAAGGTTACCAGTGACAATCACAAGCAGGATCAGATGCCCTCTCCTTCCTGAAACTCTGTGTCCTTTGGCCTCTACGATTTCCCCATTTCCCTGTTGGCTTCCTATCTCTTCTTCTCTGTTTTCTTCAGCAGATGCCTCTTATATTACTTTCTCCTTATAGATGTAGATTTTCCTTAAAGGCCCTGCCTTCAGCCTTGCCTCTATTGTCTTAGATTCAAGAGTTCTCTCTCTGCAGATGAAATGGTCCCTGAGAGAGGCAGCACAGCACAGAAGGCCGGGAGCAGCGACCCTAAAATCAGTCTGCTTGAGTTCCAATCCTCCCAGACCCCATCACATGCTAGTAACTTTGGCAAGTTACTCTGTACTTTGTTTGCACGTCTGTAACATGAGGATCCATTGAGATCATGTATGTAAGAGGACTTGGACTGGTGTCTAACCAGTAGTGAGCCTCATGTGTTTGCTGTTGTATAGTCTGAACCTCCAGGCCTGAACTCTCACTTGTGTACTCCAGATCCATTCCAACTAGTTGCTTCATATCTGCCCCAAAGGTATCTAAGAAATTCAACGTGTCCATAATTGCCTTCATATTTCCTTCATTTCTACTTGTGCAAAGTCTCACTTTCTGTTCACTTACCTCTGTTACAGATCACCATTATCCTGATCAGCATGCCAACCAAGCCTAACGAACTTGACCCATCCATCTCACCCACCATCTATATTCCATCCATTACACAGCCTTGCTAGTTGGACCTTTTCAAATTCTCCAATCTGGGTGATGAAAATGTTTTCAAAGTGATGGTTCTGGCCATTGCACCCATGTGAATGTACTAAATATCACTGAATTGTACACTTTAAAATGATTCAAAGGGTGAATTTATGTTAAGTGTATTTTACCACACACAAAAGAAATCCATTTACATCTCTCCACCTCCATAGTCACCACTATAGTCCAGGCCACTGTCATTTCCTCTGGAATACTCTCATAGCCTCCTCACTGGTCTTTTACGCTCCCACTTTAGCCTACCTTCAGAGGTACTGATCTAGTAGCTCTGAGGGTAGAATCTGGAAATCTGTGCTATTAACAAGCACCCCACAGAGGGCTGCCTGAAGTTGGGGAATCGCTGCCTACCGGATGAAGTTCAAACTCCTTAGTCTGGCAAGATCCTCCATGCCTTCCTTTAGTGTGTCTCTTTTCCCCCATATTTTACTTTTCCTATAGTTACTTTATATTTTGCCCAAGGTTGATAATTGGCCATGAACTGAGGAGTAGGATGAAAAGAACTCTCTGAACTTCAAGGAAAAAGAGGTACAACAAGAGGGAAAGTGACAGGGAGAGGAAAGAAGAACAGGATTTAGATCTTAGCTTAAATCTTAGCTTCACCAGTTACTAGCTCTAGGACCCAAAGTAAGTCACATAACCTTTCTGATCCCCAGTCTTATTAATTTTTAAAAATGGTACTATGATACAAGCTGTCTGTGAAAATTAAGTTAGATAACACACCAAGTACAATGCTTTTGTTTTAAAAAATGCACTTTTAAACTTAGAGAGAAAAAGGAAAGGATACATGTTAAAAACACAGTTTTTCAGTGAACATCAGTCGTTTTATCAGTACTTATCCAAGTGCATGGTCCCTATCCAGAGCTAAATACTTTTGTTTTGCTGCTGTTATTATTAATATCATTAAAGCTGGAACTCAGATCGAGCACACTGGCAGAGAGCTGAACCTTGGCAAGGTGAAGGGACACATCTTCCTGAAAGCTGGAAGCGTTTGAGATGGCGATGTAGAGATGGCTCTGATGGAAGCCGAAGAAGCTCCTGTCAGTTGGCCTCAATCTCTCACTAATGAAGGAGGTGAAGTCATCTCCTGAGAATGAGGGGGAGGGCTGGGGCTGGGGGCTTGAGGAAAGCACAGGAAGTTTGGAGCAGCTGCTGTAGGGAATGTGATAGGGAGTCAGCAAGCGAGGAATGAATGGATTGTTGAACAGCCAGAGGGGCCAGCTTAGGGTAGAGAGCATGCATTGGCAGCAAACATGATGAGCAGGGTTTCTCCCACAGGCCAAGAGTGGAAACACTCACCTTCCACTCAAGGGGTCACCCAGGGCTGCAGATTGGAAAGGCAAGAGGAGAACAAAAGTTATGGTGGTAAAGGACTCTAGGGTAGGCACAGAAACAGTGGAAACATCTGCAAACCCGGGCTGAAAAGGAGGGCTCATTTATTCATTGAACAGGCATTTAACCAACACATGCTATCTAAATAATATACAGGTGCCTGGGCATGGGAGATTTGCAAAGAACCAGATGCACAAAATCCCTGCCTTCAACATAGATCCACATAAAAACTTGCACACCCATGTTAATAGAAGTTTTTGTTCATCACTGTGAAAAACTGGAAACAACCCAGATGTCCTTCAACAGGTGAATGGATAAATCAACTGTGAGAGGGAACCCAAGGTGCAGATCATGGGAGATCCTACCCAAATTGTGGTACATTTCTATAATTACTCAGTAATAAGGAGAAACAAACTCTTGAACTATGGAAAACATGGGCGAATCTCAAAATCAGTTTGCTGAGGAAAAAAGTACATACTGTAGGACTACATGTATATAGAATTCTAGAAAATGCAAATTGATCAATAGCAATGAAAAACAGATCGTTGACTGGAAAAACAGATCTGGACCTCTGGACCTCTGGAAGAGGACACAAAGGATCGCAAGGAAAGTTTTGGTGGTGAAGGGTATGTTCGTTAATGTGACTCTGATGATGATTTCATAGATGTATCAGTTCAGTTCAGTTCAGTTGCTCAGTCGTGTCTGACTCTGCGACCCCATGAATCGCAGCACGCCAGGCCTCCCTGTCCATCACCAACTCCCGGAGTTCACTCAGACTCACGTCCATCGAGTCAGTGATGCCATCCAGCCATCTCATTCTCTGTCGTCCCCTTCTCCTCCTGCCCCCANAATTTGGCTAAACTGTAGGGATCTCATAAGGACCTTATAAACTGCAGGACTGGAAAGATCAGATAGCTTTAGGCTGTGATGAAAGGAGACAGGACTTTATTTTGCAAGCAGAAGGGAACTATTAGTAGTCTTGAGTTATTCTTTTTCTAAAACACATTGTTATTACTAAAATTTTAAGAATTAAATTTTATTTGAAATACCGAAATAGGACATGTGTGCTGGTTGATTTTAGAAAATTGGACACTCTACTTACAATGTTCTAGTTTTTGCAAAATCCTTCACCCATCCAGTTCAGTTCAATTCAGTCACTCAGCCGTGTCCGACTCTTTGCGAACCCGTGAATCACAGCATGCCAGGCCTCCTTGTCCATCACCAACTCGACAGAGGATGAGTTGGCTGGATGGCAGCACTGACTCAATGGACGTGGGTCTGAGTGAACTCTGGGAGTTGGTGATGAACGAGGAGGCCTGGCATGCTGCGATTCATGGGGTCGCAAAGAGTCAGACACGACTGAGCGACTGAACCAAACTGGGTTGTTTAAAAACTTTGGCTGTTATGAATAACAATTTGTGTGCAGGTTTTGTGTGTGGACATATACTTTTATTTCTCTTGAAGTGTGTACTTAGTAGTAGGTTTCCTGGTAACTCTGTTTAACATTTTGAAGAACTGCTATATTTTTCCAAATTGGCTGAAGCTTTTTTGCCCATACCAATGTCTTTCCAGTTTCTCCATATCCTTACCAACACTTGGTTTTGCTCATCTTTATTGTAGCCACAATTTTTTGGTGTGAAGTGTATCTTATCATCATTTGATTTGAATTTCCCTACTAATGATGTTGGACATCCTTTTATATACTGTTGACCATTTGTATGTCTTTGGAGGAATATCTGTTCAAATATTTGCCCATTTAAAATCAGGTCGCTTGTCTTTCTGTTGTTGGTTTGTAATAGTTCTCTATTCTTGATAATGTACCCTACTCAGATACATTATTTGTAAATATTTTCTTCCATCTGTGTGTTGCATTTTGATTTTGTTAATCTTTTCATTTGAAGCACAAATTTCAATGAAGTCTTATTGTTTTTTTCCTTTGATTGCTTGTGCTTTTCATGTCATATCTGAGAAACCATTGCCTAACCCAACGTCATCAAGGTTTATACTTAGGTCTTCTTCTAAGAGTTTTATAGTTTAGGTTATTACATGTAGGTCTTTGATCCATTTTGAGTTAATTTTTCCATGTGTTGTGAGGTTAGGGGTTCAGATTCATTGATTTATTTGTGAACATTTAGTTTTCTCAAGACTATTTGCTGGAAAGGCTATTCTCTCCACAATCTTATTCAAGATTATTTTGATTATTCTGGGTCACTTGCATTTACACTTGAATTTTAGGATCAGCTTGTCAATTTCTGCCAAAAAAAAAAAAGAAAGAAAAAAACCCAAAAAACAAATCTGAGATTTGTGTAAGGTCATGTTGAATCTGAAAATTAGTTTGGGGAATATTGCCATTATAACAGTATTATGTCTTTCAATCCATAAATACGAATTGTCTTTACATTTCTTTAATTTTTTCAATGTTTTGTAATTCTCTACAAATGGAATTTAAAAATTTTTTTAATGTTACTCATTGCTAGTTTATATAAATGCAGTTGACTTTTATATATTGATTTTGTGTCTTGCAACCTTTTAAACTTGTTCATTAGTTCTTTCAGTTTTATTGTGTTTGAATTTCTTAGGATTTTCTGTGTACAGCATTATGTCACCTCTTGCTGGAGGTAATTTTAGTTCCCACTTTTCAATCTGAATGTCTTTTATTTCTTTTTCTTGCCTAATTGCCTTGGTTAAAACCTCTAGCATAATTTTTAATAGACGAGAGAATGGACATTCTTGTATTATTCCTGGTCTTAGAGAAAAATCTTTCATTAATTATGATGTTAGCTGTGAGTTTTTCATGGATACTCTTTATGTTAAAGGAGCTAGGTCTGATTTTTTTTTTTTAGTTCCCCCTTTTTAAAAAAAAACATTGAAGTGATATGTAAAAGTTGGAGTTTTCACACATAACCTAAATTTATGGCTTCTCTTGAAAACAAGAACAACATAAGATACAACAGTGACAACACTTGGCTCACATCTATACATGGCTGCAATGACTAGAGCCTCCTTTAGGTGAATGGCTATACTCTTCAGCTTTGTGTCTGTGCCTGTTGCGTTAGGGGATCTCTGATTTTGATCAGAGATCTGGATAATTTACAAGTTTAAATCAGTTAGTAACAATTCTGGACTCCTATGAATTGAGTCATTACTAAGGTTATCCTCAGTAACTTTGGTAGAAATTAACTGGCTTTCAGTGTGCAAATACAATTTGATGTATAATGTTTCTCTGTACCTTTCTTTTTTATAGTCAACTTTAAATATTCCTGTATTCATTATCATTGACCAGAGTTTGTGTCTGTGCCTGTTGCATTAGGGGATCTCTGATTTTGATCAGAGATCTGGATAATTTACAAGTTTAAATCAGTTAGTAACAATTCTGGACTCCTATGAATTGAGTCATTACTAAGGTTATCCTCAGTAACTTTGGTAGAAATTAACTGGCTTTCAGTGTGCAAATACAATTTGATGTATAATGTTTCTCTGTACCTTTCTTTTTTATAGTCAACTTTAAATATTCCTGTATTCATTATCATTGACCAGAGTTTATTTTCAAGAAAAAGAAAACTTGTATGGAGTTCACTTGGATGCAGGGATTTGTGAAAATCAAAAATTGAGAGAGAATTTGAATGCAGTAACATTGTAGTATATCATTGGTAGAACCAATGTATGGTAAACTTCTATGTATGGTAAACTTTTACAAAGAAAATGTCTATCTTTTTTATATCTCTAGAATCTAGAACAGTGTCTGGCACTTGGTTGCCTCACTAAATTTATGTTGAATGTATATTACCTGTTGGTAGTAAGTAGATGAGGATTTCTTATGTGTGTAAAACTCCAGGGACAATAGTTTATGAAAAATCAAATGAAGTACTTCTATGTTTTGATGACATATAGGAAATAATGTTTACCTTCTTTTATGTAATTATTCCATGAATATAACTTGTAGGTGATAGGGCTAATAAGAAGAAAACTTGATATTTTGTGACATAGTAAAACAAAGAGCTACTGATTTTTTTACTTAAAAATATTTTCTGTAGGTAAAACCTATGGTTGTTAATATTTAGTGTTTTAGGGAGTTAGGTGAGGATAAACTCTTTGTCATGTCCTATATGATGTTGTAGAAGGAAATAGCAGCCAGGAGATATCTTTAGAATGTCTATAATACCATTAACAACCACTGACTCTAGGCTTCTGTGTTGTGGAAGAGCCTGAATTAGATAGTTTTTATTTCCTGGAAGTAATATACCCCGATTGCACCAGTTGCCTTTATAACATTTATGTTTCATCCTCAGTGGCACCTAAATGGCTTTGACATTTGTGTTACATCCCAGAGTGCACATCTTAGAGCTCAAAGAAGAGAATTGTGCTGAGGAGCCATCATATATTCCATGGAGCAATGGGTGTGAAAGCAAATTATATGGTCCATTTCCCAAATTAAGCCAGCCTTCTTTTTGGAGGAACATGTAGGGAGATAGAGCAAGGGGATGATTTTTAAAATTAATTTTATTTTTGGTAATTTCAGTATTACATGCTACATATTTTTGAAAAGATCTTGTTTAAACCTAAAGACAGGATTAAAAGTCAGCTGTTAGGAAGGAGTGTCTATGGTCATATGTTTGGTAAGCTGGTGGGAGCAAGAGACACAGCTGGGGATTCAATCAACTAGTAGCAGATATTTGAGTTTAGAAGTACAAGTTCATCCCATTCTTCTAAGCATTTTCATGGAGTCCAAGGAAGTTCTCGTTCACTGTAAGTTAATTTATTTTTCTATTGACCTACTTATGGTAAATGGGACATGGCTGGTGATTTGAAATATTACCTTGATCATATGCTCACAAATACTGAGTCCTGGAGCGCTCATATATTGTTGATTTGCTTGTTCTCTGTACTACTAAAACCATTTCTACATTTATGATTATAAAATCAGGGATTTAAGTGCTGAAAGGCAGCTGAAAAATTCTCTAGTAACTTGGAGCTTTACTAAGAAATTATATATGTGCATTTATCTTGTGAAAATGCCTGTATTGTAATTTGATTAGTAACTTCATGAAAAGATACATTAAAACTCTTATATGTGTAACAAACTTATAATCTGATTAGCCATTTTGTTGTGATTTGAGTGCTAGATTGCAAAATACCTTAATGGTATGTATTGAATATTGATCTGCCTAACTAGGAACTTGGAAGAAAATGTTGTCTTTTTTTCCTAAAATGATGTTTCCTGTGTGATTGAGTTAAAGTAGCTGCAAACACTAGTTTTCTTTGTACTAACATGAGTTAGTTCATATTTTTTCTTCTAACATATATAAAGTTATTTTAATAGCTAAGGATGGTGATGAACTTGATAATTAATCATTAATTACTAGTGATTAAATGAAGTGCTGAAATATACTGATAATTTATGTAGCTTATTTCATTTGGTAACTTTAGGAGATATGATAATTTTCACTATATATATGAGGAAATTGAGATCAGAACACTTAAAGTTTTCCAACTTATACATGCTAGAGGTTGGATTATATCCCTATCTATATGTTTGTCAACCTGATCCCAAAGTTGACGCTATTAACTGTTACTAGATTGCACCCCATGAATAATCACACAGCACACAGTAGTATTGAGAGTTCATGTCAACCAAAGGAATGGAAACACATTTAGGTTGTAGAAATTGTTTCTTCAGCTTTCTGTTTGAATTGTTGGGAATTGTCACAAAGCTCATTTCAGAGGCAGAGAAGAAAGGACAACATTTTCCATCAGGTTTCTGTAAATCATGTTGATTCTGCTATCTTTACAGTGGTACAATAGTGGCATCATGTATTAATCTACATTCCAGAAAAATGTGCCCCATAGAGAGAATGTGTGGGAACAGCTGGTAATGGCAGCTGTAGGTAGTAAACACAATGAGACAAGCCTCAGAGTTCAGTCCCTTCTTTCTGCATATATCCCCTTTGTATATAAAAAGGAGAAATTAATTATGTGTGCATACACACACACACACACATTATATTTAGCAAAGAAACAGAAGCATCATGATATTGATATTCATTTTTAGAGTGTTGATGCAGAAAGTACCTCCTTTGGAGACTTAGTTCAGTCACTAAGGAAAATGAACAAATTTGAATGAATTTGCTTTCAGAGTAAGGAACAATGTCTTTTTTAGTGCTATATTCCCAAAGTACTTGTAACAAATTCATATGCATGCATGCGTTGCTCACTCATGGCTGACTTTGCGACCCCATGGACTGTAGCCTGCTAGGCTCCTCTTTCCACTAAGAAATTAATTATGTGTGCATACACACACACACACACATTATACTTAGCAAAGAAACAGAAGCATCATGATATTGATATTCATTTTTAGAGTGTTGATGCAGAAAGTACCTCCTTTGGGGACTTAGTTCAGTCACTAAGGAAAATGAACAAATTTGAATGAATTTGCTTTCAGAGTAAGGAACAATGTCTTTTTTAGTGCTATATTCCCAAAGTACTTGTAACAAATTCATATGCATGCATGCGTTGCTCACTCATGGCTGACTTTGCGACCCCATGGACTGTAGCCTGCTAGGCTCCTCTTTCCACGGGATTTTCCAGACAAGAATACTGGAATGGGTTGCCATTTCATTCTCCATTTAAATATATAAGGCTCAATAAATATTTGCTGATTGATGGGTTGATTGCCCTGTCTCACATGGCTGACAGTGGCTCAGGCCACTGAGTCTTCTAACCTTCAAATTCAGTGCTTCTCTTATCACACTGAGCTGCTTATGTTCTCAACTCAAAATAGTAATTGCTATCTTATTTTGTGGGGTCGCAAAGAGTCGGACATGACTGAGCCACTAAACGGAACGGAATCTTATTTTGAAAGAAGGGAATTAAAGCTTTAAGAGATTAAGTAACTGGCCCAGGTTCACACAGGTAGGCCATGGCTGAAGAAGATCTTAAAGCCTAGTCTGCTTGATGCTGGAATTTTTGTTCTTAGATGCCACACCACACTGCTGCTTTCTAGAACATGAACTCACATCTGATAGATGTAATTTGTACTAGTATCTTAAAGCCCTCTATAAAGAAAGAGACTGCAGTCTCGCTTTTGACATGTTACAGTTGAGTGGTTAAGAATGAGGATTCTGTAGCCAGATTCAGAGTTTAAATTCCAGCTCTGCTACTTCACATGACCTTGGCTGAGGTTTTTCTATGGCTCAGATTCATCATTCACAAGTGGCAGTAGTAATAATACCTATCTTATGGAGTTGTTGAGACCAAGTAAACATGAGGGGCTTAGAACAGTGTTTAGCATCCAGTAAGCCTCACATGCGTTATTATTACATCCTTGAGTGTTAATTTCCATTGGGAAAAATTTATCTGGTAGCCAGTGGAGCTTAATCTTGTTGTCCTCTCTTGATCTATCCTCTGGAGGACAAAGACAAGCAGGGTATCACTCATTGCATACTACAGTCTCTATTTAATTATCATGATAAAGTTATGTTTTACTCTTTTCTAACAGGTTTCTTAATCTTTAAACAAATACCTGACTTCCTTAGTTCTTATACTACAAGGAATTTTCTGTATTTAAAGCAGGAAATAACATGAATACTTAGATTCTAAGTCCATTATGTAAGAAACTTTCACATCGCTTCTTTTTATTTGGGGATAATCTATGGGTATTAAACAATGTAAGTTTTTTAGATCATTCCTTGGCAGTTATATGATAGATTTTTGCCTGTCCTATAATATTTTACAAGATCTTAAAGTTACTCTTCTGTGAAATTTGATCAGTTTGGTCAGACATGAGGATGTTTTTATTAAGTCTCATTATGGTTAGAGAAGCAAGACCTTTATGTGTGAATGTAGAAAAAGTGTTTTAAAATAAAAATATAAAAAAGAAAGGAAACAAACAAAGGGAAAAGAAAGGAAAAGAAGTGAAAAAGGGGGCCTGGATGTTTATATTTGTTAATTTGTTCTAAACTATAAGTATATATGATATGTGAAGTTTAAATCTTTATAAATGATCGAATGAAATCTTATCAGCTCAAAAGGCCTAACATATCATGTAAGTCCATAAAATAGTTAGAAGAGTATTTTGGGTTTGATGATTATGTTTTCAGAGGGTTATGTGTTTATGTATATGTGTGCATAAAAGAAATAGCACAACCAAATTTAACAATTGACAGTTATTAGGAGTTTATATAACACAGTACTCTAAGCATTTTACATTTAATCCTCTCAACAACCTTGAAATGTAGTTGCTATTATTATTTCCGTTTTGTAGATGAAGAAATAGAGAAGTTGAATAACTTGCTGAAGATCTCACAACTAGTGAGTGGAAAGCTCTTTATTTGGTCTTCCTGATGATGGCAATAACATTTAATTGAAGTTTTAAGTTAGGGTCTAATCCATCATGAAATCTTGCTCGTTAGAGACATTTAGTAATTTAGCATTTATGAAGTCAATAAAAATAACTCCCTCTCAATGGAATGTGAAGGATAAATTATTTATTATAGAGTTTAATGTAATTATATACACCAAATCCTAAATAATATGTATGGGGGTTCTGCTATGTAATGTTATTTCTTTTCCACCAAGAAGTTGGTGAAAATATTTATGTCAGGCTGAAAATCTTCCTGATGATGGCAATAACATTTAATTGAAGTTTTAAGTTAGGGTCTAATCCATCATGAAATCTTGCTCGTTAGAGACATTTAGTAATTTAGCATTTATGAAGTCAATAAAAATAACTCCCTCTCAATGGAATGTGAAGGATAAATTATTTATTATAGAGTTTAATATAATTATATACACCAAATCCTAAATAATATGTATGGGGGTTCTGCTATGTAATGTTATTTCTTTTCCACCAAGAAGTTGGTGAAAATATTTATGTCAGGCTGAAAAAAATGGCACTGTATTAGTCTGATTTAGGTTTTACCTTGCATTCCTATTGTTTGCCCTCTATACCTATACTGCACTGGTTCCTCATTGTTCTGCAGTGACATGAATGCTTCATTGTATTTGAAATTTCTGTAAAAACAACAAAGAATTTTTAGCTTCTATACTTCAGGCTCAGATTTCCCTGCAGTTCTTGATTTAGAATAATTAAAATGTACTGAGAAGTTGAAAGAGAAGCACGAAAAACACCCATATACATTCTTAGATTGTACATGTGTGCATGCTATGCCCCTTCAGTTGTGTCTGACTCTGTGACCCTAAAGACTGTTACCCACCAAGTTCCTCTGTCAATGGGGTTCTCTAAGCAACAATACTGGAGTGGACTGCTGTGCCCTCCTCTGGGGATCTTTCCAACCCAGGGATCAAATCCACATCTCTTACATCTCCTGCATTGGCAGGTAGGTTTTTTACCACTAGCACCATCTGGGAAGCACATTCTTAGATTACCCAATTGTTAATATTTGGCCAAAGTTGCATGCCTTCTCTCTGTTTGTGTATATATTTGCTGAGTAATTTGAAATTTAATTGCAGATATCATGACATTTTAATGCTCCAGCATGTATCTCCTAAGTATACAAAAGTCTCTGTCAGAATACCTTGATCACATTTTCTGTTTTCTCCTTTTTATAGATGTATATGATTATTGCTTGTGGTTTGCTTTTCATTTTTGAAATGTTTTATGTTTTCTTGGACCAACAATGACAGAGGATTCTTTATAGGCAGGGTAGGTACTTGCGTACATTGCTAGATTCCTTTGTTTGGATACCCTCATTTATTGGTGTACCACTGAGGGACTTCACTTTCACTTTTCACTTTCCTGCACTGGAGAAGGAAATGGCAACTCACTCCAGTGTTCTTGGCCTGGAGAATCCCAGGGATGGGGGAGCCTGGTGGGCTGCCGTCTATGGGGTCGCACAGAGTCAGACATGACTGAAGTGAATTAGCAGCAGCAGCAGCAGCAGAGTACATTCGGGGCTTCCTCCATGGGATTGCAGAGAGTTGGACATGTGAAGCTACTTAGCACAAAGTGCATTTTAAAAGTATTTGGTACTACAGATGAATGTGTGTGCAAAACAGACTCACAGATGAAGAAAACAAACTAGTGGTTACCAAAAAGGAGAGGGAATGGAGGAGGGCAAATTAGGAATTTGAGATTGAAATACAAGCTACCATGTATAAAATAGATAAGCAACACAGATACATAGCACAGGGAATTATAACCATTTTCCTGTAATAATGTTTAATGGAATGTAGCCTGTAAAAATACTGAATCACTGTGCTAGATACCTGAAACTAATATAATGTTGTAAGTCAACTATACTTCAATTTAAAAAAAGAAAAGGTGTTTTGTTTGGGGTAGGGGCAGGATTGGTGTACTTCTGATTTTGTTCTTCTCTGTATAGGGCCGTTAATTTCTACCATTTGCTTTCTTCTTTCCTTGTAATGCCACACCTCCAGGAGACTTCACCTTCCCGGTTACCTTTCTCTCTTTGCTCCAGAAGTGGATTGAACCTTCACTGAATTTCTGCAATTCTTATATAATTATGTCCTGACTTAATCCTTACCAATCTCTGCCTTCTGGCTGCAGGAGATGAGAATGTCTTTCTACGTTGCTAGGAAGTTCTTCAGGCTTTCACAGTTTGTCTTAATCTGTGATTAATGACTCTGAGCTTTGCATTGCCTTTCTTCAAAGCTTTGATTGCACTCAGTAACATCCATTCAGATCTTTTGTTCTTATAATTATTATTTCCTCTAAACCTCTTGCAAGACTGAGATATTATACCTGCCAGTGTATTCCCTCCCACTAGTTTTTCATGCCAGCTGACTACAGGTGAAAGTTTTAACAATTCTAGGAGTTATTATCAGTTATTCTGCCTACCTGCCTCCAGTATTGATGTTCTCATTGTCAGCTGGCTGGTGGGTGCTACGGCTCAAAAATTCAACTTTATATTTTGCTTTTTTGTTTTTTCCCCAGAATACCCCTTGTGCCAGCTCTCTTAAATCAGTGACCCTAGGAAACAGAATAAGGGATTGAGAATTTTCATATCGGAAACTTTCTTGAGGCGTGCTCTCAGAACACACTTATGAGGAAGTAAGGACACAAGAAGGCAAGTGATGAGTTGAACTGATAAGTGGTTACCAAACAGTTTTCAGTTGATGTGAGCCTTGGAGCTTAGATTTTCGCTTATCCTAAATTGAGACAAGGTGACCAGATCACACATTGACCAGTCATTGGATACTGGATAACTGTGGGGAAGGGATGTGACTCTGAGTGAGAGAGCTCTCTTTGAGCTGAGGGCAATTTCTAGGGAGGGACTCAAATGTAAGCTGTTAGTAGTCAACAAAACTGGCAGCTGAAGATTTGAGGGCCTTTGTTCTGATGGAGAGATGTAGGTTGTTCACTACAGTCTATACTAGAAGATGTAAGAGAGAAAGTAGGAGGACCTATCAAAAGGTCAGTGAAATACTTTAGATAATGATACCCTGGAGTTTGGGAAAACAGTGGAGATAGCGAGAGGTAGTTGGATCGGGCAATGGCAACCCACTCCAGTACTCTTGCCTGGAAAATCCCATGGATGGAGGAGCCCGGTAGGCTGCAGTCCATGGGGTCGCTAAGGGTCAGACATGACTGAGCAACTTCTATGGGGTCACACAGAATCGGACACAACTGAAGTGACTTAGTATGTAGAGAGAAAGTAGGAGGACCTATCAAAAGGTCAGTGAAATACTTTAGATAATGATACCCTGGAGTTTGGGAAAACAGTGGAGATAGCGAGAGGTAGTTGGATCGGGCAATGGCAACCCACTCCAGTACTCTTGCCTGGAAAATCCCATGGATGGAGGAGCCCGGTAGGCTGCAGTCCATGGGGTCGCTAAGGGTCAGACATGACTGAGCAACTTCTATGGGGTCACACAGAATCGGACACAACTGAAGTGACTTAGCAGTAGCAGCAGCAGTTGGATTGGGAAATATAGTATTTCAAAGGATTTGCTGATGGATAAGATGTCAGAGGAGAGAGGGATAAAGGTTGTCTTTTAAGATTATGGCCTGAACAATTGTAAGAATAAAGTTGCCCCATCAATTTAATGAGAAGTGATGGCTAGTGTATTTTGTTTCTTTAAAGCAGTTGTGTTAGCTGAAGAATATAGCATCTTTTAAAAGTAATTTCTAGTTGAAAAGAATATGGGCTTATAACTTTTTGTTTCTACAATATAAATTGCCAAAATGATTGAATTAGAAATTTAAAAATAGAATAGACTAATAACCTTGGAATAAATTAAAATTTTGTCAAAGAATTATCTTTTTTAATTTATTTTTTAATGAAATAAACATAGGTAGGATTAAATACTTTAAAACTTTCCAAAATAGGTAATTCTCATGAAAAGTACCTATTTCTAAAGGAGTAAAAGAGCAGAAAATCTTTTTAGCTTTAAGAAAATAGCTTAACTATGTCTGATAGCTAAACTGAACACAGATAACACTAAAAGAAGAAAATACAGATTAATCTTACTTGTGAATGTCAATGAAAAATCCTAAATAAAGTAATAATAAATTCTAACTCAAGAGTATATCAAAGATGTCAACAAAATGCTAGCAAAGGTATTCCTACTTTCATCTCCCCTAGAAACATCATTTTGAATAACTGTCTACACATGAAATAATTTCATAGGAGCTAAGGATTCTAGATGAAGGAATATATTATAGCACCAGATGAAGCACAGAAATAAGAAAGAACATTCTGAGAGGGGTAGGAAAGAGATTCATACCCATTAACCCTCCCCCAAACCAGAGAAACCTAGATAGCATATTAAAAGCAGAGACATCACTTTGCCAACAAAAGTCCATCTAGTTGAAGCTATGGCTTTTCCAGTAGTCATGTATGGATGTGACAGTTGGACTGTAAAGAAGACTGAGCACTGAAGAATTGATGATTTTGAACTGTGGTGTTGGAGAAGATTCTTGAAAGTCGCTTAGATCGCAAGGAGATCCAACCAGTACATCCTAAAGGAAATCAGTCCTGAATATTCATGGGAAGGACTGATGCTGAAGCTTAAAGTCCAGTACTTTGGCCACCTGATGTGATGAACTGAATCATTGGAAAAGACCCTGATGCTGGGAAAGATTGAAGGCGGGAGGAAAAGGGGACAACAGAGGATGAGATGGTTGAATGGCATCACTGACTTGATGGGCATGAGTTTGAGTAAACTGAGAGCTGGTGATGGACAGGGAAGCCTGGCATGCTGCAGTCCACGTGGTTGCAAAAAGTTGGATGTGACTGAGTGACTGAACTGAACTGAAACCAGAGCAGCCCAGCCCAGAGACAGGTCCCATGGCATTGGGCTCTCTGTGGGCTCCCAGGAACCCAGGCACCTTGCCTTCTGGTGCCTGCTGGCTCCAGGAGCCCCAGTAGGCTCCAATAGCCTCAGGCAGTGACACTAGGCTAAAGATGAGCTCCTGTGAATTGAGGCTCCTGGTTCACCCTGGTTCCTGTTTGCTCCAGCAGTCCAGGGTGGCTCCTGCAGCTCCTGGAAGATACCACAGGACTAGGCTCCTGGTAGACTCCCATGAACCATTGAACCATGTGAACCATGACCACATGACTGACCTTAGTATCTACCAGCTTCAGTGTCATAGGCAGTTCCCATGGATCCTGACTTTTAGAGGGCTCCTGTGAACTCAGACTTCCTATCTATCCGAGGTGTTGGCTGGCTCCAGCAGTCCCAGACAGCTAGTGACACAAGGTGGCTCTCAGTTCCAGACAGTTTCTTAAGATCCAGGATTCCAGTGGGCTTCCACATACCCAGACTCATCCCAATACTGGCCGGTTGGTTACCTTGGCTGTGGCAGAATACTGTCCCCTCAGACTCCCAATTAATGCATGCAAACCTAGGCTCCAGGACACTTTGAACCCAGGGTGTCTGTGGGGTCTGGCAGCAGGCTGATTACCACTATCTCAAGCTTTCAATTCACCTCAGAACTGGACTTCCCATAGACTCCAGCAGCAAACTTGCTTTCAGACATTACCAGACTGCCTACCCAGAATCTCTGGACAAGTTGAGTGATGAAGTGCTTCACCTGCTGAAGGCAGTCTGTACAGAATAGAAGATTCTTGAATGCATAGACATCAATGCAAGGCCACAAGGATCTTGAATAATTAAGGACACATGATATCACCAAAACAACCTAATAAAATTTCAGTGACTGATTATTCTGAAGAGCTCAGAATAATCCTATTAAAGAAATTCAGTGAACTGAAAGAAAACATGGACAGCTAAATGAAATTAGCAAAAAAATACATGAACAAAGATGAGAAGTTTGACAAAGAAATAAAAACCACTAAAACAAAAAAGTGGAAATCTAAGAGTTGAAGATTATCATGAGAGAACTGAAGGATTTAATGTAGGCTTTCAACAACAGATTTAAACAAACTGAAGAAACAATTCCGTTCCGTTCCGTTCAGTCGCTCAGTCGTGTCCGACTCTTTGCGACCCCATGAATCACAGCACGCCAGGCCTCCCTGTCCATCACCAACTCCCAGAGTTCACTCAGACTCATCCATTGAGTCCGTGATGCCATCCAGCCATCTCATCCTCGGTCGTCCCTTTCTCCTCCTGCCCCCAATCCCTCCCAGCATCAGGGTCTTTTCCAATGAGTCAACTCTTCGCATGAGGTGGCCAAAGTACTGGAGCTTCAGTTTTAGCATCATTCCTTCCTGTTCAGTCGCTCAGTCGTGTCCGACTCTTTGTGACCCCATGAATCACAGCACGCCAGGCCTCCCTGTCCATCACCAACTCCCGGAGTTCACTCAGACTCATCCATTGAGTCCGTGATGCCATCCAGCCATCTCATCCTCGGTCGTCCCTTTCTCCTCCTGCCCCCAATCCCTCCCAGCATCAGGGTCTTTTCCAATGAGTCAACTCTTCGCATGAGGTGGCCAAAGTACTGGAGCTTCAGTTTTAGCATCATTCCTTCCAAAGAAATCCCAGGGTTTTATAAGTTAAATCTCCTTCAGAATGGACTGGTAGGATCTCCTTACAGTCCAAGGGACTCTCAAGATTTACTTCGGCGCTCAGCCTTCTTCACAGTCCAACTCTCACATCCATACATGATCACAGGAAGAACCATCGAATTGACTAGACGGACCTTAGTCAGCAAAGTAATGTCTCTGCTTTTGAATATACTATCTAGGTTGATCATAACTTTTCTTCCAAGGAGTAAGTGTCTTTTAATTTCATGGCTGCAGTCACCATCTGCAGTGATTTTGGAGCACCCCAAAAATAAAGTCTGACACTGTTTCTACTGTTTCCCCATCTGTTTCCCATGAAGTGATGGGACCAGATGCCATGATCTTTGTTTTTTGAATGTTGACCTTTAAGTCAACTTTTTCACTCTCCTCTTTCACTTTCAACAAGAGGCTTTTTAGCTCCTCCTCACTTTCTGCCATAAGGGTGGTGTCATCTGCATATCTGAGATGATTGATATTCCTCCCAGCAATCTTGATTCCAGCTTGTGTTTCTTCCAGTCCAGCATTTCTCATGATGTACTCTGCATATAAGTTAAATAAGCAGGGTGACAATATACAGCCTTGACGTACTCCTTTTCCTATTTGGAACCAGTCTGTTGTTCCATGTCCAGTTCTAACTGTTGCTTCCTGACCTGCATACAGATTTCTCAAGAGGCAGGTCAGGTGGTCTGGTATTCCCATCTCTTTCAGAATTTTCCACAGTTTACTGTGATCCACACAGTCAAAGGCTTTGGCATAGTCAATAAAGCAGAAATAGATGTTTTTCTGGAACTCTCTTGCTTTTTCCATGATCCAGCGGATGTTGGCAATTTGATCTCTGGTTCCTCTGCCTTTTCTAAAACCAGCTTGAACATCAGGGAGTTCACGGTTCACATATTGCTGAAGTCTGGCTTGGAGAATTTTGAGCATTACTTTACTAGCATGTGAGATGAGTGCAATTGTGCGGTAGTTTGAGCATTCTTTGGCATTGCCTTTCTTTGGAATTGGAATGAAAACTGACCTTTTCCAGTCCTGTGGCCACTGCTGAGTTTTCCAGATTTGCTGGCATATTGAGTGCAGCACTTTCACAGCATCATCTTTCAGGATTTGAAACAGCTCAACTGGAATTCCATCACCTCCACTAGCTTTGTTCGTAGTGATGCTTTCTAAGGCCCACTTGACTTCACATTCCAAGATGTCTGGCTCTAGATTAGTCATCACATCATCATGATTATCTGGGTCATGAAGATCTTTTTTGTACAGTTCTTCCGTGTATTCTTGCCACCTCTTCTTAATATCTTCTGCTTCTGTTAGGTCCAGACCATTTCTGTCCTTTATCGAGCCCATCTTTGCATGAAATGTTCCCTTGGTATCTCTAATTTTCTTGAAGAGATCTCTAGTCTTTCCCATTCTGTTCTTTTCCTCTATTTCTTTGCATTGATCGCTGAAGAAGGCTTTCTTATCTCTTCTTGCTATTCTTTGGAACTCTGCATTCAGATGCTTATATCTTTCCTTTTCTCCTTTGCTTTTTGCTTCTCTTCTTTTCACAGCTATTTGTAAGGCCTCCCCAGACAGCCATTTTGCCTTTTTGCATTTCTTTTCCATGGGGATGGTCTTGATCCCTATCTCCTGTACAATGTCACGAACCTCATTCCATAATTCATCAGGCACTCTATCTATCAGATCTAGACCCTTAAATCTATTTCTCACTTCCACTGTATAATCATAAGGGATTTGATTTAGGTCATACCTGAATGGTCTAGTGGTGTTGCCCACTTTCTTCAATTTAAGTCTGAATTTGGCAATCAGGAGTTCATGATCTGAGCCACAGTCAGCTCCCGGTCTTGTCTTTGTTGACTGTATAGAGCTTCTCCATCTTTGGCTGCAAAGAATATAATCAATCTGATTTCGGTGTTGACCATCTGGTGATGTCCATGTGTAGAGTCTTCTCTTGTGTTGTTGGAAGAGGGTGTTTGCTATGACCAGTGCATTTTCTTGGCAAAACTCTATTAGTCTTTGGCCTGCTTCATTCCGCATTCCAAGGCCAAATTTGCCTGTTACTCCAGGTGTTTCTTGACTTCCTACTTTTGCATTCCAGTCCCCTATAATGAAAAGGACATCTTTTTTGGGTGTTAGTTCTAAAAGATCTTGTAGGTCTTCATAAAACCGTTCAACTTCAGCTTCTTCAGCATTACTGGTTGGGGCATAGATTTGGATAATTGTGATATTGAATGATTTGCCTTGGAGATGAACAGAGATCATTCTGTCGTTTTGAGATTGAGAAAGAATTAGTGAACTAAAAGACAAGTTATTTGAAATCATACAAAAGAGAGAAGATATGAAATAGTGGTAAAAGAAACAGTTGGGATATTACTTGAGTCTCACTAGAATAAGAGACTAAGAAAGAAGAAGAGAGCTCATTAAAAAAAATAATATTTGAGAATCCCCACATCTGGGGAGAGATTTAGATATTCAAGTTCATAAAACTAATCCGTCAAAATTCCAACCCAAAGCAGTTTTCACTAAGGTACATTGTAATAAAACTGTCTAATATCAAGGACAGAGAGAGAAATTTTAAAAGCAGGAAGAGAAATAATATTCTCACATAAAAGGAATTATTCATATGACCACCAGAGGATTTCTCAGTAGAAATCTTTCAGGCCAGGACAGAGTGAGGTGAAGTAGAGTGAGGTGTTGTATTCAAAGTGCTGAAAGAAAAAAAACGAAAAACAAAAAACCCAGCTAACCTAGAATACTTTACCCAACAAAGTTGTCTCTCTGAATTGAGCAAGAGATAGAGTTTCCTAAACAAAGCAGAGAGAGTTTGTCACATCTAGACTTGCTTTACAAGACAAGCTGAAAGGAGTTGTTCAAGTTAAATTAAAGGATGCTAATTAGTAGCAAGAGAACAAGAAAGTATATCATGCTTGTAAAGGTTAATTTATTATCAAATTCAGAATATTCTAATATTGTGAAAAGATGGGGATAATAATCATTTAACTCTGGTGTAAAGGATTAAACACCAAAAGTATTAAAAATAAGTATAGCCACAATAATTTGTAAATGGATAAATAATATAGGAAAAGATAAACTATTAAAACAAATTATTAGAAAAAGGATAAAGCTTTGTATGTGATTGAAGTTACATTGTAATTAGTATAAAGTCAATTTTTGTAACTAAAAAGAAGTTTTATGTAAGCCTCATGGCTTACAAAGCAAAAATGTTCAGTAGATAATACATACAAGATAAAGAAAGTGTCCTCAAGATGGTAGAGGAATAAAAAGATGGGGAAATTACCTGTCTCCCCATAAATACATCAAAAATTCATCAGAATATAAAACAAATCCTACAGCACAACTTCTAAATGACAGCAGAAGACCCCACACCTCCAATAAAAGGGAATCAAAGCATGCAGTTACAAAAAAAAAAAAAAAATCAACCCAGAAAGAAAGACAACACAATAAGAAGACAGAAACAAGGTAACTGCAAAAAGCCAGAAAAGAGTAAGATGGCATTAATCAACCTTATGCATCAGTAATTACTTTCAATGTGTTAGTAATTGGATTAAATTCTGTAATCAAAACACATAAAGTGGCTGAAGGGATTAAAATATAAGATCCAACTGTATGCTGTCTCCAAGAGACTCATTTCAACTTTAGGGACACACAGATATTGAAAGTGAAGAGGTGGGAAAAGATATTCCATGCAAATAGAAAGCAAAAGAAAGCATGAATACCTGTATTTACATCACACAAAATGGCTTAAGTCAAAAACTATAACAGGAGACAGAGAGGTATTAATATAATGACAATTCAAGAGTATATATAATGATAAATATGTATTCATCAAGCATTACAGTGCTTAAATATATTAGGCATAAATGGTAACTGATCTAAAGGAGAAATAAACAAGGATACAATAATAGCAAGGGATTTCAACACCCAAATTTCAACAATGGATAAATCATTCAACTAGGAAATCAATAAGGAAATGTTAGACTTGATCTGTGTTTTAGACCAAATGGAAGTAATGAACATATAATAGAACAGTTCATTCAACAGCAGGAGAATACACATTCTTCTCAAACTTATGGGGAAAATTCTCTGGAATAAATAAATATTAAGCCAGAAAACAAGCCTTAGCAAATGAATGATAATTGAAACCACAACAAGTGTCCTTTCCAACCAAAATGGCACAAAATTAGACATTAGTAACAGGAAAACTGGAAAGTTCACAAATATGTGAAATCAAGCAACACACTCCTGAATAATCAATGGATCAAAAAAGCAATTAAAAAAGCAATTAAAAATTCTTGAACAAAAGAAAATAGAAATACAACATACCAAAACTTATGGGAATTAGAAAAGCAGTTCTAAGAGTGAAACATTTAGTGATATATGCTTAGATTAAGAAAAAGTAAAGGTCTGAAATAAGCAACTTACCTGTATGCCTCAAGGAACTAAAGAAAGAACAAAGTAAGTCCAAATTTAGCAAAAAGAAGGAAATACAAAGATCAGACCTGAAATAAATGTAATGGAGAGAGGAAAAAGATCAATAGATCTAAGAGCTGTTTTGTGAAAAGATAAACAGTATTGGGAAACTCTCAGTTAGATTAGGAAAAGCAAAGAGAAGACTCAAAATCAGAAGGGAAAGAGGAGACATTATAATTGATACAGCAGAGATACAATGGTTCATGAGACTGCTATGAACAGTTATGTGCCAAAAAACTGGAATGACCTAGAAGAAATTAATAAATGCCTAGAAATCTGCAACTTGCCAAGATGCAATCATGAAGAAATAGAAAATTTGAATAGACCAGTTGCTAGTAAGAGAAAAAAAAATCTCCAACAAAGAGAAGCCCAGACCAAATCATGTCCTAGTGAGTTCTAAACATTTAAAGAGGAATTAGCACCACTCCTTCTAGACTCTTCCAAAAAATTAAAGAAAAGTGAATACTCCCAGATTAATTTTATAAGGACAGCATTAACCTGACACGAAAACCAGGTAAGGACATGAGAAAACAGAACTTTTTACAAGCTAATATTCCTGATGAATATAGATGCAAAAATTCTCAAAAACAAATACTAACAAGCTGAATTCAGTAGCATATTGAAAGGATAATAACACCATAAATCAAGTTGGATTTATCCCTAGGTTGCAAGGATGATTCAATATATGCAAATCAGTAAATGTGATACACAACATTAGCAGAATGGATAAAATCATGATTATTTCAATTGATGCAGAAAAATCATTTGGCAGAATTCAATATCCTTTCATGATAAAAACTGTCAACACACCAGATATAGAAGGTATGTCAGTTCAGTTCAATTCAGTTGCTCATTTGTGTCTGAATCTTTGCGACTTCATGGACTGCAGCACCCTAGGCCTACCTGTCCATCACCAACTCCCGGAGTTTACTCAAACTCTTGTCCATTGAGTTGATGATGCCATTTAACCATCTCATCCTCTGTCGTCCCCTTCTTCTCCCACCTTCAATCTTTCCCAGCATCAGGGTCTTTTCCAATGAGTCCGTTCTTTGCATCAGGTAGCCAAAGTATTGGAGTTTCAGCTTCAGCATCAGTCCTTCCAATGTACACTCAGGGCTGATATCCTTTAGGATGGACTGGTTGGATCTCTTTGCAGTCCAAGGGACTCTCAAGAGTCTTCTTCTACACCACAGTTCAAAAGCATTAATTCTTTGGCCCTCAGCTTTCTTTATAGTCCAACTAACATCCAACGTGACTACTAGAAAAACCATAGCCTTGACTAGATGGACCTTTGTTGGCAAAGTAATGTCTCTGCTTTTTAATATGTTGTCTAGATCGGTCATAACATTTTTTCCAAGGAGCAAATGTCTTTTAATTTCCTGACTGCAGTCACCATCTGAAGTGATTTTGGAGCCCAAAAAATAAGATATACACCTCAACATAATAAAGGCTAGTATGAGAAACCTATGGCACACAACAAATTCAACAGTTAAAGTTTAAAAGTTTTTCCACTAAGATCACAAAAAGTCAAGGGTGCCTACATTGACCATTCATATTCAACACAGGATGGAAGTTTTTTTTTTCCTTTTTTAAAAGAATTTTTTTTCAGATTTTATTTTAATATTATTTTTTTACTTTCCAGTACTGTATGGGTTTTGCCATACATCAACATGACTCTGCCACGGGTGTACACATATTCTTAGCCAGAGTAAATGGGCAAGAAAAAGAAATATAAAGCAATCAAATTGGAAAGAAAAAAGTAACACTGTCTCTGTATGTGATAAGACCTTTTATACAGAAAATCTTAATGACTCTTACAAAAAATTGTAACAGGTAATCAATGAATTCAGTAAAATTGAAAGATACAAAAGCAACATACAAAAGTCAGTTGTGTGTTTATACACTAACAATGAGCTACTGAAGAAAAATAGAGAAAACAATTCCACGTGTAAAAGTATCAAAAAAGAATAAAATGCTTAGAAATAAATTTAACCAAGGAGTTGAAATATCTGTACACTGAAAATTAGGACACTTTATTGAAAGAAATTGAAGAACACACAATTCAGTTCAGTTCAGTTCAGTCGCTCAGTAGTGTCCGACTCTGCGACCCCATGAACACAAGTGAATGGAAAATATTCCATAATTATAGATCAAAAGAATTAATGTTGTTAAATGTCCATATCATCCAAGTCCACCTATAGATGCAAGTCAATCCCCATCAATATTCCAGTGACATAGTTCACAGAAGTAGAAAAAGTAATCCTAAAATTTATGTTAGTTTGTTAGTTCAGTCGCTCAGTCATGTCCGACTTTTTGCGACCCCATGAGTCGCAGCACAGCAGGCCTCTCTGTCCATCACCAACTCCTGGAGTTCACCCAGACCCATGCCCATGGAATCAGTGATGCCATCCAGCCATCTCATCCTCGGCCATCCCCTTCTCCTGCCCCCAATCCCTCCCAGCATCAGAGTCTTTTCNAATGGACTGGTTGGATCTCCTTGCAGTCCAAGGGACTCTCAAGAGTCTTCTCCAACACCACAGTTCAAAAGCATCAATTCTTCGGCGCTCAGCCTTCTTCACAGTCCAACTCTCACATCCATACATGACCACAGGAAAAACCATAGCCTTGACTAGACGGACCTTAGTCGGCAAAGTAATGTCTCTGCTTTTGAATATACTATCTAAGTTGGTCATAACTTTTCTTCCAAGGAGTAAGCGTCTTTTAATTTCATGGCTGCAGTCACCATCTGCAGTGATTTTGGAGCCCCCCAAAAATAAAGTCTGACACTGTTTCTACTGTTTCCCCATCTATTTCCCATGAAGTGATGGGACCAGATGCCATGATCTTCGTTTTCTGAATGTTGAGCTTTAAGCCAGCTTTTCCACTCTCCTCTTTCACTTTCAACAAGAGGCTTTTTAGCTCCTCTTCACTTTCTGCCATAAGGGTGGTGTCATCTGCATATCTGAGGTTATTGATATTTCTCATTAAATTCCCCATTAGAACCAGCTAATTAGAGGTTATGTCCTTTATTCCCCATCAAACCTTATCCTTGTATAGACACACAAGTGTGTATGTTGATAGGTCTGTGTGGGCCCTTCTCTAAAACAGGCAAGGAGGCGTGTATGTACTGGGACTGGATTCCACATGAGAGAGTTGTCCTCATCATTTTGCCACAAATACACACATGCAGACACACAGAAAATAAGACACACAGGTAAACACACAGAAGCACAAACTGGGTTCAGTTCAGTTCAGTTGCTCAATCATGTCCGGCCGGCTCTTTGGACATCATGGACTGCAGCATGCCAGGCCTCCCTGTCCATCACCAACTCCCAGAATTTACTCAAACTCATGTGCATCGAGTCGGTGTTGCCATCCAACCTTCAGTCTCTCCCAGAATCAGAATCTTTTCCAATGAGCCAGCTCTTCGCATCATGTGGTCAAAGTATTGGAGTTTCAGGTTCAACATCAGTCCTTCCAATGAATATTCAGGACTGATTTCCTTTAGATGGACTAGTTGGATCAACAGGCAAATTTGGCCTTGGAATGCGGAATGAAGCAGGCCAAAGACTAATAGAGTTTTGCCAAGAAAATGCACTGGTCATAGCAAACACCCTCTTCCAACAACACAAGAGAAGACTCTACACATGGACATCACCAGATGGTCAACACCGAAATCAGATTGATTATATTCTTTGCAGCCAAAGATGGAGAAGCTCTATACAGTCAACAAAGACAAGACCGGGAGCTGACTGTGGCTCAGATCATGAACTCCTGATTGCCAAATTCAGACTTAAATTTCAGAATTTTCCACAATTTATTGTGATCCACACAGTCAAAGGCTTTGGCATAGTCAATAAAGCAGAAATAAATGTTTTTTTGGAACTCTCTTGCTGTTTCCATGATCCAGTGGATGTTGGCAATTTTATCTCTGGTTCCTCTGCCTTTTCATATTTAGTACTGAGAAGTTACTGCATCTGTATTACTGAGATACTGGGCCCATTTACTTAATTCTTTAACTATTGCAGTTCTTAAATTGATTTAGCAGTTTTGCCCTAAGCCTGACTATAATTAATGTTGTGATTTGAGTTTTCTAAATAACCCTGGGTTGGAGCTAATATTTAAATAACTGCTTCTAATGCAGATAAGCTAAACTTTTTGCTACATTGTTTTCTCTGCAATTCGCAGCAAATTACCGCAAAGTTAGACGCTTAAAACAACACAATTTCTTATTTTACAGTTTTGTAGTTCAGAAGTCTGACATAGGTTTTATCAGGCTAAAGTCAAAGAGGCAACAATGCTGAGTTCCTTTCTGCAGAATTTATGGAGAGGATTAGTTTTCTCGCCTAGCTTCTAGAGTTTGCCCACTTTCTTTGGCCCATGGTCCTCTTCCTCTATACTCAGTGCAACTGTGTTGCATGTATCTGACCCTTCTTCAGGAGTCTCATCTCCTCCTTGTTCACAGCTGGAAAACGTTTTCCCCTTTTTAAGGATCCTCATGAATATATTGGGTTGACCCAGACAGTCCAGGATAATCTCTCCTTCTCTAGGTTCTTAACCTCAGTTACATATTCAGAGTTCCTTTACCATGTAAAGCAACCTATTTACAGGTTCCAGAGATTAAGACATGGACATCCTTAGGGTCCATGTCTTTCTAGTTCTACAACCTAATTATGATGATGTAGGAGATTTTAATATTTCATATAGCTTTTAGAAAATGAGTCTTTTTGATTTTTTAAAATCTTAACTGTATTTTCTGAAGTCACTTTAAATAAAATATTTATTTAAAATATTACTTATTCAAATATTTTCCCTTTGTATATGCTGCAAAATACAATTCTTGGCTTTCAGCCATTTTCAGAATCATTATTGTTAGAGTGGCTTCCCTGGTGGCTCAGCAGTAAACTAATCCACCTACAGGGCAGAAGACCACCTGCAAGACAGGCGACACACATCCAATCCCTGGGTTGGGAAAACCCCTGGAGGAGGAAAAGGCAACCCACTCCAACATGCTTGCCTGGAAAATGCCATGGACAGAGGGGCTGGGTGAGCAGCAGCAGTCACGGAGTTGCAAGAGTCTGACAAGACTTAGCAACAAAACCACCAACACCACCACATTGTGAGAGTAATTTTTGTACTGGAATTGCTATTTTTCCTGAGTTAAGGACATATCATAATTTTAGCTGCACTATTTAAAAATGTTGTTTAGTGACCTGCTAGATGATCTCTCTTGAAGTGAATAATAAGAATTATCCTATTTGTAAAAGTCGGCAAACTGAGATGGAGAGATTGGTTATACCAGTAGATATCAAAATGGAAAAAAGAGCTAAAATAAGAGATCAAAAATATTTTCTCTATAATCCTTTTTGTGATCTTTAAATTCTGTAATAATTGTTATTGATCCATTGCATTTTTCTAACATATGTGTTGCCTAAATGTTAGAGAAAATGAGCAGAAATCTGTTGATTTTAGTACTAAAATCTGGACATTTCTGCCTGTCTCAAATCCACAGATTCATTAAAATTCTATTTCTATTCCTCTCTTCCAATGAATCTTTCCTGAAATTACCAGCGCACAGTGATATGATTCTTCCAAAGGTTTAAACTTTCTTTGGTATATTGTTTATTTGGTACATGTGAGCTGCCTTGAATTATGCATGACTCTTTATATGCATAAACATTCTCTTTCAAATGAATTGTGAGCTACTTGGTGCAAATGATGTTCATTATATTTCTTCATATTCCTCTCATGCTTATCATACTGTTCTGCCCATTGTAGGTAATTATAGTACATTTGCTGATGGGCCAGCAGTATCACACTCCCATCCTCATCATCATTATCGGCTCATCAGTCAGCATTTACTGAGAAAATGACAAGTCGTCGTCTGCAACAGCAAAGAATGTCCTCAGAAATGCTTAACACATGTTTTTCTTGCATCATACACAGGAAACCAGTCAATCCTAAAGGAAATCAGTCCTGAATACTCATTAGAAGGACTGATGCTAAAACTGAAGCTCTAACATTTTGGCCATTTGATGCGAAGAGCTGACTTATTAGAAAAGACCCTGATGTTGGGAAAGACTGAGACGACCCAGAGGGATGGTACAGGGAGGGAGGTGGGAGGGGGGTTCAGGAAGGGGAACACGTGTATACCTGTGGTGGATTCATGTTGATGTATGGCAAAACCAATACGATATTGTCAAGTAATTAGCCTCCAATTAAAATAGATAAATTTATGTTTACAAAAAGATTGAAGGCAGGAGGAGAATAGGGCAACAGAGAATGAGAAGGATCGGATGGTATCACTGATTCAATGGACATGAGTTTGAACAAGCTCCAGGAGATGGTGAAGGACAAGGAAGCCTGGCGTGCTGCAGTCCGTGGGTCTCAAACAGTCAGACACTACTGAGCGACTGAACAACATAGAAAAGGAAATGCTGTTTTATAGTGGTGGATTCATGGGTCAGTTATGAGCACAAAAAGGCAGGGTGATCTAATAAACATTTTAAGGGATTAAAAAAAAAATCAGGAAATCTGCCTCCTACTCCTTCAGGTCTTCACTAACAGATTAACTCTAGACAACCTAAGTCATCCTGACCATTGTGCTGTTTCCTCATCCTGGAAAACTGCCCTGCTAGCGATTTCTTCGCTATGTATTAAACCAGGATATACTGTAGATATATTTTTAAAATAGAAGATAATTCACTTTAATAAGGTAAATGCCTCATAAAAGCCAAATTCTCAGTCACTGTCATTGTAAACTCACATTCTCAAATGGAAATTCCCAAGGGACTAAATGGCTTTTAAAAGACCTCGGATTTCTCAGGATATTGGCCCAGGAGTGGGATTGCTGGGTCATATAATAGTCTACTTTTAGTTTTGTAAGGAACCTCCACATTGTTCTCCACAGTGGCTCTATCTATTTACATTCCCACCAACAGTGAAGAGGGTCCCCTTTTCTCTAGACCCTTTCCACCAACCCTCTCCAGCATTTATTGTTTGCAGATATTTTTGATGCTGGCCATTCAGACCAGTGTGAAGTGATTCCTCATTGTAGTTTTGATCTGCATTTCTCTAATAGTGATAGTGAGCATCTTTTCATGTGCCTGTCGGCCATCTGTATGTCTTCTTTGTGGTGACCTAGATGTGTGGGATGGGGGTGGGGGTGGGAAAAAGAGATCCAAGAGGGAGGGGCTATACGTATTCATATTCACTTCGTCAAACAGCAGAAACTAACACGGCATTGTAAAGCACCTGTGTGTGTATGTGTGCTAAGTCACTCACTCATGTCAAACTCTTTGCGACCCCATGGACTGAAGCCTGCCAGGCTTCTCTGTCCATGGGGTTTTTTTCCAGGCAAGAATACTGAAATGGGTTGTCATTTCTTCCTCCAGGGGATCTTCCTAACCCAAGGATTGAATCCATGTCTCTTGTGTCTCCTGCATTGTAGGGAGATTCTTTACCACTGAGCCACTGGGGAAGCCCCCGAAACAACTATACCCCAATTTTTTTAAAGTGAAAAAGAAAAATAAGACATTTTCTATGGAATACCCATTTTAAAAAATCCCCTGGATGTGTTTTAAAGTAATAAAAGCCCCCTCTCTGTGTGTGGTGCCAACCTAGAGCAATTTACTTGTCTTCCTTACTTCTGAGAACTTGAAGTTTCTGGAAATGTCCAAGAAATGATCAAAGTCCCAGGAAGGAAGACCCCAGTCAATGCTGAAGCTTAATTTATCTGACGTGTTATTGTTGTACCTACTCTACAGATCGCGTTCACTCTACAGATGATGAAATTGCCATACAGGATTGTTGTGAACTGCAAATGAGTTAACTTTTGTGAAAACTATCTTGCAAAGACATCACTTTTAGGTGTTTAACTCAGGAAAATCAATAAATTCATCTACTAATCTATCTGCTTTGCTAATATAAATAAGTATCTGTTTATGAAAAATTCACGAATTTGACATTTTGGGTTTGAATGATCCACATTCAAATTCATATTTTTCATAATCAAAATATGTGGTTTCAGTTAGATGGTATATGTTATGTTCTAATCTTCATTAATTAATAAAGTATGTGAGAGCGTGGTCCATCACTTCAGTCATGTCCAACGCTTTTGGACTGTAGCCCTCAAGTCTCCTCTGTTTGTGGGATTCTCCAGGCAAGAATACTGGAGTGGGTTGCCATGCCCTCTTCCAGGGGATCTTCCCTACTCAGGAATTAAACCCTTGTCTCCTGCATCTCCAGCATTGCAGGCAGATTCTTTACCACTAAGCTTCCTGGGAAGCACCAATTAATAAGGTATAGCATCAACTGTTTCTGTGGCTGTGCCTATCAGTAATATTTATCATAGGCTTAAAGTGCCTAAACAAGTCATACAGGCAGAAAGGACTTGGATGACTTGATATTTTTAATTGCTGTCAATATAAGTAGACAAGTTGGTATTTTGTCTTAAAGGTAAATGCTACTGGGTTGTTTGGACATAATTATCATGGTTAAGAGGAAAGGTATTTTAAATGGGCAGATAACAGAGATAAACACACATTTATTATTTTTGTAATCTTGAGATCACAATGTTGTATCTGCACATTACCCTTAAACCACATCCTGCATGTTTTGAATTTCGGAGAGTTTAGGATTAAGGGCAGTTCTTTTTATCTTATTCTCAGAGTTTGTTTTTATTTTTTTCCCTAGCATGATACGTAAGAGTTTTAGGTTCTTTAAAGATCCTCTGGACTTATGAGCAAGGAAGAAGAGGATCAAGATGATCTTATTTTTATTTAATATTTATTAAGCACACAAGTTATTCCAGAATTTTTGGAAAACACCAAACTAAAATAGCCTCCCAAAAAATGTGTTTACTTCTTAGATTTTTATATTCAGATGTTTAATCATTCCTGCCACTTTCCTTTATGCATGAGGAAAATGAGTTGCAAAAGCTTAAGTTGCTTATCTCTGGTCATATAGCTGGTTAAAGACAGAACTGAGACTAGCCCCTGATGTTATCCTTCCTACTCAGGCTAGACTATTTCCACTGTCTCAAACTGCCACTCATAACAACTAAATCTTTCCAAGAAGGATAAATATGTCAAGTTGGTTCAGTTATGTCTGACTCTTTGCAACCCTATGGACTATAGCCCACGAGTCTCCTGTGTCCTGGGATTCTCCAGGCAAGAATAGTGGAGTGGGTTGCCACCCCCTCCTCCAGGAGATATTCCCAACCCAGGGATCAAACCCACGTCACTTATGCCTCCTGTGTTGGCATTCAGCTTCTTTACTACTAGCACCATCTGGGAAGCCTGTAGATACATATATCTTCTCTTTTTTATAATACATTCTCCTCCCATTTAGGTCACCACAGAGCATTGGGTAGAGTTCCTTGTACAATACATTAGAATATAGGAAGACTGAGGGCAAAGATGTTGTCTTATTTATCCATGTGCCTAGCACACAATAACAATAAACACTTTACACACTGAATAATGGAGCTGCTGACTGGCGCTCATTTTCACATGGCATTGGAATCAGTGCAACACCTTTGACTGAGGTAGGCATATTAATTCAAGCCTAGCTATTCAATTAGCCTCACTTTTGTGGTTTCATCATCAATAAAGGCCACAAACTCTTTTTATGTAAAAGGAAATACCTCTAGGGCACTGGTCTTAAAAATCTTAATGCTCAAAGTGACCGTACAAAGGTCCCTGTGCAAAGGACATTTTACACCCCCACCTAAGTTGATGTCCCAACTCAGTCCTGACTGTATTGTTCTGCCCAGATGAACAGACAGTCCACACAGGCTCAAAAATTCCCTTCACAATATACTCCTTAAACATGATTTTTAGAAACCAGGGAAGTAATTAAAATATCATAAGATTATGCTGGATAATATAAGTTATGGACTTTCCAGGTGGCACGGTGGTAAAAAATCCTCCGCCAATGCAGGAGACACAAGAGATTCTGGTTCAGTCCCTGGGTCAGGAAGATCCCCTGGAGTAGGAAATGGCAACTCACTCCAGTATTCTTGCCTCAAAAATCCCATGAACAGAGAAGCCTGGCAGGCTACAGTCCATGGGGTCCCAAAGAGTTGAATACAACAGAATGCCTGAGCACACAATGTAAGTTACATGTAAGGTAGTGCTACAATTATAAAGTGAAAGTGAAGTCACTTAGTTGTGTCTGACTCTACAACCCTATAGACTGTAGCTTGCCAAGTTCCTCTGTCATTCAGATTCTCTAGGCAAGAATACTGGAGTGGTGCCATTTCCTCCTCCAGGGGATCTTCCCAACCCAGGGATCGAACTCAGGTCTCCCACTTTGCAGACAGACTTTTTGCCCTCTGAGCCACCTATATTTCAAGCTAAATTCAAAAAATTATATTTGATCCTCAGACAACTAAAACTTGTGTGACAACTAAAACTTTAGCTAATTGGATGCTAAGATAATAATCCAAGCAAACAGGTACCTCTTTTAAAATGAGGCTTTTTTCCCAAATTTGATGATGAGTGAAACTAAATGAGAAGGATGCTCTTTTGTCTGTACTACGTTTTGTCCTAAGTGACTCAAAATACTTGAAATAGACTGAGAAGAACTTCTTGTCTCCTTTTCATCCAGACCCTCTTCTATAAATATTTGTTTATCAGTCTAATGAGAAAGTATTAGCAAGAAAACAGGCCAGAATCTCTTTCTAAGGCCAAGAGGAAACTACCTATCTGTACTCAGTTTTTCTCAGTTTTTGTCAGCAAGGAAAAGAGACTGCATGCCCCTAGCCCCTCTGCTGGACACATCCTGGAGCCTGACTCATCCCTTCTCCTTGGGGCTGGTATGAGGGAGAAGATCCATACTTTGTCTGGATCTTCCTCTGGACAGAAAAAACAAATTACACATAGAAGAGGCTGCTGCAAGTTATTGGGCAATATCCACGGGCTACTGAGTCCTAATCCTGTCTCCACCACCTCAGTATGGGTGAATTGGCCAAGTTATTAACCAGTTCTATCCTGGACACTAGGAAATGGTTGGCACTCATAACATTTTCAGATCTCTAGCTAATTTCTTTGTCCTTTCCTCACTATCAGGGTGGTAGAGGGGAGGTTGATCATAACAGGGATGAAAATAGACTCAGGAATCAGACAAATTAGGTTTCTAATTCTAGCTCTGTCACATATGGCTGTAACTTGGGGAAATTACTTCTCTCAAATCACAGTTTTCTAATCAGTAATGTGGAGGCAATCTGTGTGCTTATTTAGAAAGTTCACTGCAAGTACTAGGTGAGATGTTTATGTGAAGTGTTTGCATGTGCATGGAAACACTTGCATGTGAAAAATGAAATGCATGTGAAGTGTTTAGCACAGTGCATGCCCCAATCTGAAGAGTGCTTGACTCAGTCTGACCGTTTAACGAATATCGGATTTTAATAACAATAGCTGAAGCTTGAGTATGAGCTTAAATGAGACGTGGGAAGAGGAGGCCTTTCAACCACCTGCAATCTTAGACTCAGGGTCATCTTGGGCATCTAAAAAACAGTTGCTCTTTCACGTGATTCAGCCTAAGTCCTTAGGCTATGACACCAGGTATTGCCAACAAAACCCTCAAGGAATCATGAACTTAACTCACCTTGAGTTTTCATTTCCTTAAGACTCTTTGCAGGAGTGGGTGGTGGATAGGGTTTGAGGGTCTGGAGTATTCTTACTAAATCCAATCTTATCACCATTTCTTCAAATATAATATAAGTCAGATGCCAATTTGATGCCTAAAACATGACTGAAAATGAAAGTGTTAGTTGCTCAGGCATGTTTGGCTTTTTGTCACCCTATGGACTGTAGTCCGCCAGGCTCCTCTGCCCATGGCATTCTGCAGGAAAGAATACTAGAGTGGGTTGCTTTCCCTTCTTCAAGAGATCTTCCCAAACCAGGGATCAAATCTGCGTCTCTTATGTCTGCTGCATTGGCAGGCGAGTTCTTTACCAATAACGCCACCGGGAAGCTAAAACATGTCTAAATAGCATTTATGTCTGTTGGGCTCATGTTGGTTTGCACCAGCCCTCTAGTCCTGAAGGTTAGGGCAAAGTCTCACATGCCTCAGTTGTTTTTTTCTGCTCTGTCCTCCATTCGTATCATAGCACAGTCTGCTCCAGCTTCACACTTTCTTCTAGGAAAGAGCTTTGAAATTCCTAAGTGATATCTTTAAATTAAAATTCAGGGCACTCTGTTGCATGAAATTACTCAGTGACTTCCTATTGCATTTATGTCAAATTGAAAGTTATTCTTAGAGCCTACTTAGTCTACAGAATTTGGGTCCTACTTAATCCTAAAATTTATCTCATGTCCTCCCTTCCCTGCCCCCTTCTCTAGTCTCACTATAATCTGGACACAATGACCTTTCTACTTTTAGAACAAGCCAGTTGATTTCCTGTAAGAAGGCCTTTGGATTTGCTATTTCTTCTGCCTGGAATGTTACTCCCTAGCATCTTCCCCTGGCTTTCTCATTAGTCAAGTTTCAGTTAAAACATTTCCTAAAGTACCTAGGTTCTTTCCAATTAATAGCCACTCCATTATTCCCACAGCACAATGTCTCTACTTGCAATTATTTGTTTACATATCTATGATTCTTCTTTCTTGACTGAAAAGCATTATACTGAGAGCAGAGACCTTGTCTTATTTACGACTCATTGTCAGTGCCTAGAACAGTGATTTGCTTATAGGTTCCCAATAAATATTCATTAAATATGAAAATGAGTGAATGTCCTGAAATTTTCCTTTAATACACTGGCCTCTTACCGATTCCTGTTTCCATATGTCTGAAATGTGTTCAGCATTGAATAGCAATATTTAGGACTTTTCTACTTTTATAATAGTTATATTTTACCTAATCCTTATAACTTTCCATATGGTCACCCTGCCTTTCACATTCTAGGTAATGCTACATGGACTTCTTTAGTTCATTTGCTTACTGAATGCTGAGTGGGGTGCCATCACCTCTCTTTGGGGTCTGAGGAGGAAGAGTGGACACTTACTAAACCCTTGGATAAGTCTTTGTTTTCTCCAGAAGGTCCACAAAATCCTCCAAGAAGGTGAGGTCGAAGAATAAGAGAAAATGCACAGATTATAAAAGAGAAGTTCATTCCAGATTTCTGGATGGAGTTGTCTGTCTTCTTCATTAGACTGTGAACTGCATGAGGTCAGGTTCTTACTTTGGTCAGTAGTATTTCAGCACCTAGGACAGCACCCAGCACACACACACACACACACACACACACACCTCCCCCCCCCAACCCCCCGTCTCCCATTAAGTATATTTGAATGAGTCCCTCCAAAGCATAGTATTAAGTGATTAACCGTATTCAGAAGCCTATATTTAAAAATATAGATGAGTTTTCTAACTTAGGATCATATGGAGACAATGAAAAGATTTTTTGAAGTGGACAGAATCCAGTCTATAATGAGAATGATAAAAAATTTATTGCACATTCATATTCAATGAATTATAGAACCTCACTATATAGTGAGTTCAGATATCAGTTTATAGTTTCTTCTCACTAAGGAAGTGGTTTTAACCCACAGTTAGTCTTATTAATTGATGAGACTGTGTTCTGGCTTTCCCTCCAAAGCATAGTATTAAGTGATTAACCGTATTCAGAAGCCTATATTTAAAAATATAGATGAGTTTTCTAACTTAGGATCATATGGAAACAATGAAAAGATTTTTTGAAGTGGACAGAATCCAGTCTGTAATGAGAATGATAAAAAATTTATTGCACATTCATATTCAATGAATTATAGAACCTCACTATATAGTGAGTTCAGATATCAGTTTATAGTTTCTTCTCACTAAGGAAGTGGTTTTAACCCACAGTTAGTCTTATTAATTGATGAGACTGTGTTCTGGCTTTGTCAAATCCTCATTGTCAGGATGCAGTTATTCCACTGTGATGACCACACTGTCCGTCTCTCTTATTTCTGGTTTCTTAGTCTTCTAAGGTACCTGAAGCCCTTTGATCCAAAACCAATAACATCCTGCAAAATTCTAAGTGCCTATAAGCTTGCTAAAAAGAGTCCATATGCACCATTGTAGTCATTTTTCTCTTATTCCCAGATGGTCCCTTATTCTCCTAGGCAATTGTATTAGGCCTGTAAGATGAATGTTCCATCAGTGTTAATGGTGGAAAGGAAATAAAAGTCCCCTGTTCGTAAGAATCATTTTTTTTTTTTTTGGAATCTGCATTGAAAACAAAACCTCCCTCCCCGCCTGCCACCCCACAAGCCTAGCAGAGGCTTCATAGTCGAGTTGTTGCTGTTCTTTAGCAGCTCAGTTGTGTCCACCTCTTTGCGACCCCATGGACTATAACCTACCAAGCTCCTCTGTCCATGGGATTTTCCGGCAAGAATACTGGACTGGGCAGCCTCTTNTCTTCGCATGAGGTGGCCAAAGTACTGGAGCTTCAATTTTAGCATCATTCCTTCCAAAGAAATCCCAGGGTTGATCTCCTTCAGAATGGACTGGTTGGATCTCCTTACAGTCCAAGGGACTCTCAAGAGTCTTCTCCAACACCACAGTTCAAATACCGTCCATTAATCCCTGCATAATAAACAAATATTGCCATTATTTTCTGTTGGAATTCTGACATGTTAACCATGTAAGTCTGTTCCCTAGCACTTCCTGCTTTGGTTTTCTTATCTATAAAAAAGGATTATTAATGTTACCTACATTGTGAGACTCCTGTTAGAATTAAATGAGAGAAGATTAGACACATAGTAAATACTCTTTATTTAATTTATTTTTTTTGTAAATACTCTTTAGAAGTTAGATCTTATCACTAATATTATTTTGTTATATGGTGACACTTTCTGTGAAGCATGATTGAATAAATTGCACCTTGGCAGATTATATTGCTAGACTTTGTTTAATCACCTCAAATACAAAACTGTGTTGGTTATATACCTTTGAGAGATCATATTAAGCATACAAGTTAGATAAAGATATGAAGCCCAGCCTGAAAGGACTTCAAATACTACAATATAAAATAGGAAGTGCACAGAGAAAAATATATATTTTTTAAATTTTGGTGACAAGCAGAGGATATTCCCCAAATGCTTCTACTTTCAGAGAAAAAAATCTTTGAATATGAGAAAGGAGGTATTGTTGAAAGTTTAAGGACAGAAGATATGAAAAAAAAATGGGAGTGTGGGAGAGAGGAAGAGCTATCATAGACAATTATTATGTAAGTGCTATATAGGTACAAAGGAGTTTCTAGTCATTTGTTTTTTTGAGTCCAGTAGTTCTAGTTTTCTCTTTCTCTAGCCAAAATCAGTCATTGCTTAGCAAAAAACAATAAAAGGAATGTTGGGTTGAAACCACGTTGGAATTTTTTTCATGAGTGTGACAGGATGTGTGCAAGAAATTTGAAAAGGTATGCAAGTGAACAGTTATGATACTGCATGCACCATGGACTCTTGGCTGGATAAAGACAGAACTGACTACATAAACAGGATAGTAAACAGTGATGAAACATGGTGGTTTAATGAATCAGCAGCTCAAAGATCTGAAAGGGTGCCAGCATCCGTGACCTAGAAAGATAGGAGGCGGAGGTCAGAGAGGTGTATGTTTTCACAGAAAATTATGGGATCATTTGTAGACATGAGACTTCCCTGGTGGTCCAGTGGTTGTGTGACAGGATGTGTGCAAGAAATTTGAAAAGGTATGCAAGTGAACAGTTATGATACTGCATGCACCATGGACTCTTGGCTGGATAAAGACAGAACTGACTACATAAACAGGATAGTAAACAGTGATGAAACATGGTGGTTTAATGAATCAGCAGCTCAAAGATCTGAAAAGGTGCCAGCATCCGTGACCTAGAAAGATAGGAGGCGGAGGTCAGAGAGGTGTATGTTTTCACAGAAAATTATGGGATCATTTGTAGACATGAGACTTCCCTGGTGTCCAGTGGTTAAGACTTTTGCCTTTCAATGCAGAGGATGTGGGTTCAATCCCTGGGTAGGGAGCTAAGTCTCACATGTCTTGCAGCCAAAAAACAAAAACATAGAATAAATGCAATATTGTAACAAATTCAACAACGACTTTTAAAATGTTCCATTAAAAAAAAAATGCTATATGCAGTATACACATTTGTGTAAGGGTGTGTTTCTGAAGTTATTACTTTTCATTATGCATCACTGTATCAATGATATAAGATTTAATTATTGCAACTTTATATCTAATAATGCAAGTTCTGCTGTTTATTTTTCCTCTTCAAAATTATCTTGGGTAATATGAAGTGAAGTGAAAATCGCTGAGTCGTGTCCAACTCTTTCTGACCTCATGGACTGGAGCCTGCCAGGCTCCTCTGTCCATGGAATTCTCCAGGCAAGAATCTTGGAGTGGGTAGCCGTTCCCTTCTCCAGGTGATCTTCCCAACACAGGGATTGAACCCAAGTCTTCCCACTGCAGGCGGATTCTTTACCATCTGAGTCACCAGGGAAGCCCAAGAATACTGGAGTGGGCAGCCATTCCCTTTCTCCAGGGTAACTTCCCAACCCAGGAATTGAACTGGAATCTCCCACACTGCAGGCAGATTCTTTACCACTTGAATGTTAACCTTTATATTTAAGGTAAAATTTCAAAGAATCAAAAGTAACCCACTGGTATTTTGCTTAAATTTTTAATACATTTATTTTGTAATAATAAATTTCCTTCAGCAACATAACCTCTTGATTTTTATGTTAGTTTATGTTATTTTAGAAACATTTTTCATAAAAAATGTTTGGAGGAGAGTTTTAATTTTAAAAAAGCAGAATGCAAATAAAGGTTGCATGTGAAATATTCTAATAGGTTATTGCCAATGCACGACCAAGCTATTTTTAAAAAATTGGAGTATAATTGCTTTACAATATTGTGTTAGTTTTTGCTGTTTAGCTATTATTGTATTGTTTGTATAGATGTTTTGTATTGGTTTCAGTTAACTTCTCTGATTTTCTAAGTAAATTATCAGTTCATATACAAATAAAATAATTTTTCTTTTTTCCAGTACTTAGAGCTTCTATAATATATCCCAGTGGACCTCTCTAGTTCTAACTTGGCTATTTCTTGAGGCACATGTTTTGGGGTTTCCATGCAGCACTAGTGGTAAAGAACCTGCCTGCCAATACAGGAGATGTAAAGAGACTCGGATTCCATCCCTGAGTCAGGAAGATCCCCTGGAAAAGTAAATGGCAACCCTCTCCAGTATTCTTGCTTGGAGAATCCCTTGGGCAGAGGAGCCTGGCAGGCTGCAGTCCATAGAGTTGCAGAGGGTTGGACATGACTGAAGCGATTTAGCATGCATAATATATACTTTTGGGGTTTTTTTCTTGCTACTGTTTTTTTAATTAATTTTTACTGAGGTATAGGTGCTTTACAATGTTGTGTTAATTTCTACTGTACAGCGAAGTAAATCAACTAAATATACATTCATCCCTTCTTTTTTAGACTTCCTTTCCATTTAGGTAGGTCACCACAAAGCACTGATATTACTTTCATTCACTAAAATTTCCAGAACATTTTGGATACTACAGTGAGATCAGGCATTCCTAAGTTACTCTTAACCTCATTAGTGATGCAAAAAAGAACCTTTATAAAATATGGGTATTTTTATAATCTAGAAGAGTAAAAGAAGTAAAGTCAATAATTCCCCTCAGAAATAAAATCTCTAATTGTTAAAAAAATTAAGCAAAATTCTTAGGTTCTACATGGTAAATACTTAAATTGCAAAATAATGGCTACCATTCTCCACTTTGTCCTTTATCCACGTCCCTTTGCAATGATACTTTGCAACTGCTAGCATCAAGAGAAGTCAGTCTGCCTGCCTCTTGAAACTGAGCTGCTTTGTGACCTGCTTTGGGCAACATGTGATGGTGGTCTAGTCACTCAGTCGTGTCCAACTCTTGTAACCCCATGGACTTTAGCCCACCAGGCTCTTCTGTCCATGGATTTCCCAGGTAAGAATGGTTGCATTTCCTTGTCCAAGGGATCTTCCCAACCCAGGGATCGAACCATGGTCTCCTGTATTGCAGGCAGATTCTTTACCACCGAACCACCAGCAACAGAATGTGGAAGTAAAATCTTGCTGGTTCTTAGAATAAGCCTTTAACAGGAAAGACAAAGAACCATCTTCCCCCATAACCCTGAGAACTGTGTGAACAGTGAAAAGAGATATCTAACTGCAAGTGAATAAGAAGATATAGAAGTTTGAAATAATTATCAGCATAAAGAAATCAGAAAACAATTTGTATCAGAGAAATTTATAACAAAAATTTTAAAATGTTAGAAAATAATTGTTGGTCAAAACTTAGACTTCGTTTAGCAAAATCATTTCTCTTCCAAACCAAAATGATTCCCTAAAGCTAATGATTCATAAAAGCATTCCAGGATCTTAAAATTCTAAGAAATAAAAATTCTTTCTTCATTTGTCTTTATCAGGGGGCATGCTGAAGGTCTCAGGAGGGAATTACCAGAACTTAGCTTGTCGGACAGCTTTCATACCCTGAAATGGATGGTTCAGTTTTTATGCAGCAACACACTGCTTTGTATGCTTTTTTACAAGTGACTTTGGCTTCACTGTTGAAAAAGTCCCATTTCAGTGTATCAGGTTTATGTCTCCTCATTAGTGTTTGGCAAGAAAAATCAGGCAACATATGTACTCAGCCCATAACAACTTTATGAATTTGTATTTTAATCCACTTCTGGGAAAAAGACAAGCAGCCAAAGATCCAAATGATATATTAATGGTCTAAATTGTGCTTTAATTCATCTTCTCCCAACGCATGAGAAGTAATGAGGACCCAACTCAGCATTCCATGAGTTTTTTGGTTCACACTTGAGGTCACAGACCATCTCAGTAAAGTCTCAGTTTCCGCATACTTTTTAGCATCTGAGCTCTCACTTCAATTTCAGGAATGCTTGTGTCGATATTTATTGATACTTTCTTCTTATGTTTTTCATTGCTATCATTTTTGTTACTTAGAAATTCGGTCTTTTGCTTCCTTGCTTGCTCAGACATTCTGTCATGTCTGAGACTTTGCGACACATAGTCTGTAACCCACCAGGCTTCTCTGTACACGGGAGTCTCCCAACAAGAACACTGAAGTGGGTTGCCATTTCCTTCTCCAGGGGATCTTTCCAACCCAGGGGTTGAAGCCTCATCTCTTACGTCTCCTGCATTGGCAGGAGATTCTTTACCAGTAATACGATCCATCTTTTGCTTAGGTTGCAAATAAATGTAGAACTTTGGACTTGGCAACAAAGGTCCATCGAGTCAAAGCTATGGTTTTTCCAGTAGTCCTGTATGGATGTGAGAGTTGGACTATAAAGAAAGCTGAGTTCTGAAGAATTGATGCTTTTGAATTGTGGTGTTGGAGAAGACTTTTGAGAGTCCCTTGGACTGCAATGAGATCCAGCCAGTCCATCCTAGAGGAAATCAGTCCTGAATACTCATTGGAAGGACTGATGCTGAAGCTGAAACTCCAATACTTTGGCCACCTGGTATGAAGAACTGACTCAGTGGAAAAAACCCTGATGCTAGGAAAGATTGAAGTCAGGAGGAGAAGGGGACAACAGAGGATGAGATGGTTGGATGGCATCACTGACTTAGTGGACATGAGGTTGAGTGGGCTCCAGGAGTTGGTGATGGACAGGGAGGCCTGGCATGCTGCAGTCCATGGGGTCGCAAAGAGCTGGACATGACTGTGTGACTGAACTGAAGTGAACTGAGTCATGCATTCAAATGAATATCATTTGATTTCCTGAAATACTTGTATTGGTTATAACTTGACTTATAACCAGACGGTCTTATAACCTGACGGCTCAGATGGTAAAGCGTCTTATTCTAAAAAGGATTAAAGGGTCATATCTAAGGACAATGAACATTTTGGAAAATTTTCTTTTATAAACATAACATCATCATTTAGAAGAGCTCTTCAGCATATGAAGTATAGTTTTCATGTGTCTTTTGGGAAATTAACTGTGATTAAAAAGTTATTAGAGTGAGTAAAACATATACTGTGTGATTCCATTTATATGAAAAAATTCAGAAAAGGCAAGTCTATAGAGATACAGAGTAGATTAGTGATTGCCTGGGACCTGGGGATGGGAACAGGGATGAATGCAAATGGGCACAGGGGATCTTTTCTGGGTGATGAAAATATTCTAAAGCTAGATTGTGTTACACTGCTCTACAAATATACTAAAACCTATTGAATTTTACACTTAAAACTTTGGTACGAACTTTATGTTATATAAACTATACCTCAATAAATCTATTATATTCGTTAAAAGAAAAAGGTTAGTAGAAAAATTTAAAACAATTATTTATAACATTTTCTAAATCCTGTTGAAACGATGAGTTCAGTTCAGTTGCTCAGTTGTGTCTGACTGTGTGACCCCATGGACTGCAGCAGGCCAGGCTTCCCTGTCCATCACCAACTCCCAGAGCCTACTCAAACTCATGTCCATCAAGTTGGTGATGCCATCCAACCATCTCATCCTCTGTTGTCCCCTTCTCCTCCTGGCTTCAATCTTTCCTAGCATCAGGGTTTTTTCCACTGAGTCAGTTCTTCATACCAGGTGGCCAAAGTATTGGAGTTTCAGCTTCAGCATCAGTCCTTCCCATGAGTATTCAGGACTGATTTTCTCTAGGATGGACTGGTTGGATCTCCTTGCAGTTCAAGGAACTCTCAAGAGTCTTTTCCAACACAACAGTTCAAAAGCATCAATTCTTCAGAACTCAGCTTTCTTTATAGTCCAACTCTCACATCCATACAGGACTACTGGAAAAACCATAGCTTTGACCAGACAGACCTTCATTGGTAAAGTAATGTCTCTGCTTTTTAATATGCTGTCTAGATTGGTCATAGCTTTTCTACCAAAGAGCAAGTGACTTTAAATTTCATGGCTGCAGTCACCATCTGCAGTGATTTTGGAGCCGAAGAAAATAAAGTCTGTCACTGTTTCCATTGTTTCCCCATCTATTTGCCATGAAGTGATGGGACCAGATGCCATGATCTTAGTTTTCTGAATTTGAGTTTTCAGCCAACTTTTTCACTCTCCTCTTTCACTTTCATCAAGAGGCTCTTTAGTCTTCTTCACTTTCTGCCATAAAGGTGGTGTCATCTGCATATCTGAGGTCATTGATATACCTCCCAGCAATCTTGATTCCAAAATCTCTCATTTTGAAAGACAGAGACAAAAACAGAGAGAAACAGAAGAGCTTTTTGTTTTTGTTATTATTAATAGAGTTCCATTTTGAAAGTAGTGGACTTATTCTGGGCCTTTATTCCATCTCCATGTCCCTGCATGACTTGCTAACATCAGGAAGAGCCATGATGGAATAAAGATTATAAGTACCTTTCACGCAGCATGTGAAATATTAATAGCCCATGGCCTCATTTAAGTTGGGATAGCAACACTAGTTATTGCTTTAGTAGTGTGAAAGTTTCAGGAAGTTTCTTTGAGTTACTAACCTTTTGGATTTTGTGTTGTATAAACTAAAAGCTAAGTGACTAAAAGCATGGAGAAATCTATATAAATTTAACTGGGAGTTATGTAGGGGTAATGAGGGGACTAAGGACTGAGTCTAATTTGACCACAGGAATAGTAATGAATGTTTGTTCATCCAGTCATTTCTGAGGGAAACATCGATAACCCAGCACAATATTCCTTCCTCTTGTGCTAAGAAAGGGCCTCAGGATTCTTCTTAGCACAGTATTCTCAGCACCCAATGCCATCCATACCAGAGTAGGCTGAAAAACAAAACATCAGCAGAGTAACAAATAATTGTAAATTGTATCTCTGTTCTTCCATTTTTAAGTTGGCATGTTGTTAACAACATATTTTCATAAGTGTAGCAGGGAAAAGAATTATTTCAATTTTTTAACTTCATCCTTTTGGAAACTCTGCTATCTAAGGTAACCCCTGTAAGTGCTCCCTATAATTGACTATACAGAGACCCAACAGGTAACCATCCAGTAATTGCTCAAGAGGAAAAGGAAATCTTGTTTACAGATTCCTCCAAATATAGAACTTCACCATGAAACTCTACTTTTTGATCTAGATTTGGAAATGAATACATTATGAGCTTTTCCAATTACATTTAGAGTTTTTTTTTTTTTTTTCCTCCCCACCCCCCGCCCCCACCATAGAACTTGAGATCCACGTGTTTTGGCTTGACAGAGAAAAGACTACACTTCTTCCATTTCCGTTATCCTGTTCCCACTTTAGGGCCTTTCCATCAGCTGTTCCCTTTGATTTATAGGCTCCTATTCTAGATCTCTACATGGCTTACCTCTTCTCAGCCTTCAAGTCTTGGCATAAAGGTCTTCTCAAGGTCTTTTCTGATCACTCTACCTAAAGTAGTCTTCTCTGGTGGCTCAGACGGTAAGGCATCTGTCTACAATGTGGGAGACCCGGGTTCGATCCCTGGGTTGGGAAGATCCCCAGGAGAAGGAAATGGCAATCCACTCCAGGACTATTGCCTGGAAAATCCCATGGACAGAGGAGCCTGGTAGGCTACAACCCCTAGGGTCGCAAAGAGTCGGACACAACTGAACGACTTCACTTCACTTCACTTCACTACCTAAAGTAGCCTTTAACACTATGAACTTCTCTAGCCAATCATATTCTTTATTTTCTTTATGACACTTATCACTCACTGTAAGTATTGTTTTCTTTTCATGCCTATTGTCTACTTCTGCTTACCTCAACATAAGTTCCAAGAGATCAGACCTTTACTGTTTTGTTTATCACTGTATCCGTGCATATTCAACAATATCTAACATGTTGTAGCCATGGAATGATATTTGTGAAGGAATTAAGGTAAAGGAGAAATATGGACTTTCTGTACATTTTTTACCTATGGAATTAATTTTATAAAGAGATTTCAATTTTTGACTGTTATAATAAAGAGGAGAGACCCTATTTCTGTTTTTGTAACAGAAAATATAGAGGTGCTCAAATGGAAAAAGAATGTAGTGACTCTTTTCCTCTAATCAGGACAGACACATGAGCCTGGGTTTAATCTGAGTTTTTTAACTTTACTAGCTGTATAAGGAACTCAACTTGTTTGTTTCTCAGTTTTTAAAGTAATAAAATGATGACAAAGAAAAGACAATAGGATTGGAAAAAGACATTACAAACACTTAATAATAATGTCTGTTATTAGGAATAAGTTAATGTATTAAATAAATTAATACAAAAACTGAAAATAATGTATTACAAACACTTAAAATAATGTCTGTCCTTAGGAATATTTCTAAAGTTATTTATTGAAATTGTTATATACAATTACTGTAAGTTAGTTAGTGTTAATTGCTCAGTCATGTCCAACTTTTTGCAATCCCATGGACATAGCTTTCCAAGCTCCTGTGTCTGTGAAATCTCTAGTCAAGAATACTGGAGTAAGTAGCCATGCCATTATCCATGGAATCTTCCCAACCCAGGGATCAAACCTGGCTCTCCCCTATTGCAGGCAGATTCTCTACCGTCTGAGCCACAAGGGAAGACCTCAGTTGCTATAAATGAACATTATATGCATATTTAGTTAACTTTTCATGAATTTCTTCACTGTCAGGAGAAAGTAATAATACCTATAGGCTCATTGTAAGGGTGAAACGTAAAGCTCTTAGAATAAGCTATAACACACGTATCACTCAATAACTGTAGATTTTATTGTCATGTAAATTTTACTCAAATGACTTTCATTCACTTTCTCTCTCTCCATTCTTTGTTTTTCTGTGTTACTAGTCCGTGATTTTTATTCGTGACAAAAATTCTCATGGCAGGAGGTGTCAGGATACATTGACTATGCCCACAGGCTGAAGACTGAAGATTTCGAAGTCTACTTTAGTGGAAAGAAGCGACTTCTTCCAAGACCCACAGATATGAGGTAAAGTGTAACACATTTCTCACACCTTCAATAAGAGAACAAGCTTCTCAAGAGTAAAGATAAAGGTTATTTATATTCTGGAACTCCAATGAATATATAATAAGAATGTAGTAAGAGTGGTTGGAATAAAAAAGTAAGTAAATTTTAAAATGGGGACTGAACATAGATGCATATTTTCCACTAACAGGCCAATGAAGGGAACTCTTCAGAGGTGAGATAAGCAAATTCTCAATGCATTCCTTTTAAATGATAAATAGAACCTAAAAACTGCTAATCTCACAAGGATCTTGCACCACTTGGGACTTTGCCTGTCTAGAAGCCTCAAGAGCAGTCCAGGAAATACATTTTCCTCCCACTTTTTTTTTTTTTTTGTCACCAACCAAAGTCCAGGCCTCTGAGTAGCTCACGCTCCTTTATTTTCACCAGTGGCCTATTTGGATATTTCTTCTACTCATGGTTGTTTTTACTAACCCCTACCCTTCCTTCTGATGCCCTCATCCCATAACATAGGATCTACTCAACCAAGTCAATCCATGTACAGATCCTGATCCTTCTCCCACCTTCTGCGTAGCTCTGAAGCCAAACTTTTATTCGACACTTCTCACTTATGCTAGAACACAATAGTTGTAGCAGCATTCTGCTTTATCTCCTCACTGCTGTATCCAGATTATGTTTTGACACTTGTAACAACATTCTTCCTCTGATATCGCTGACATCCTACTTGCTGTCATCTGGACTTCCTAACCCATCACCATTTCACAGACACACTCCTTTCCCTATCCAACCTTGATGCAGAGCAAAATCATTTAATTTACCTCTTGCACTAATCCCTGCTGCCCATGACTTTTTTTGTGCTTTGATGGTATCTATCCTGCTAACCCTCAGGTTGATTGAGCCAGTCGTCCTCTTGTCTGCAGATCCCTGGGAAATGTTGAAGGAAATTTTAGGGTGTTTCAGAAAGGTATGGTTGGCTGCTACATAATTTATGGCCTCCAAAGTCAGCCAGGCCCTTTGTGGCCCTCAGCCATCCATCTATATGTTTTTTCTCAGTTCTTAATTTCATCATTCTTCCCACCGCTCCCAAATAGTCTGAAGCTTCATCACTTTCTCAAAACCATTGTTCTCGACTCTCACCCTGACTCCTCTCCATATGTGATTTGCCTCACATTTCACAGAGAACATTGGGTCTAAACAGAGAAACCACTGCCTAATCTGGCTCTCTCTCAACCCAAATCAGCTTCCTCATTAGCAGATGGCCCCCTCACAGTGTCCTTCTGATTATTCCCAGTCACAGTTCCATTCTGGCCACTACTGGCTCCTGGGCTTACCATCTACATGCAAAACACATCCATCCCTAGCTCTCAGAACACCGCCATGCCGTCTTTCCCTCAGCCAACCTCTCAGACATTCAGTCTGCTGCAAACTTGTACACATTTCCCCAACACAGCAAGGCTTAGGATTTCCCGAGAACCATGAGGGGATGTGTGCCCTAAGAGTGACTCAGGGCTTTCTGGAGACATTTCTGAAATAAAATGTCTGACCACAAGTACTTGTACTCGCTTTTATTTTTAATATATTTGGGTGGCTGCATCAGGTCTTCACTGAAGCATGCAGGATCGGCCCTGTGTCATATGGCTCTTTTTGTTTGCAGCCCACAGACTCTATAGTTGTGGCGCGTGGGCTCACTAGTAGTGACACATGGGCTTAGCTGCTCCACAGCTTGTGGGATCTTAGATCCCTGACCAAGAATTGAACCCACATTTTCTGCATTGCAAGGCAGATTCTTAACCACTGGAACACCAAGGAAGATAATTGTTTTTTCTTAAAAAAAATCAATATTTCATTTTTATTAAGTGAAATACACACATTTATTCTCACCACATTTTCCCAGATGCAGAAAAAAAAAGAACTCCTTGACTTGATAGAGCTAATTTATTAACTTGTTTCTTTTTTTAAATCCTTTCACCCCTCTTTCCAGTGAAGCCATGATTCATCTACTATTCCCTTTTTTTCATGCTGTCTCATACAGATGCTATCAGCTGGCTCCTTTATCTCACCTCTAGACATGCTGAAGCTATTTCTATGTTAAAGAAATCCTTTTTGAATTCCAACTGTTGACCTACCTCTCTTACAGTTTCCAGCTAAACTCTTCAAAATAACAAGTATCTTCAATTCTCACTTCTCATGGAGGTGATAACCCATTGTTATTAGCCCTTTGCCACTATTATTCAAATGAAACAACTCCTGCAAAAATTATGAATGACTGCCAATTTCAAACTTCTATGTGCTATTTTCAGTTCTCTTCCTATTTAACTTCTCAGTTCTCATCCTATTTAACTTCTCTACATCATTTAATCAGTATGCTGTTGCTTAATCAGTATGCTGATTAATTCTTTCTTCCCAAACCTATTCAAATACTCTAACATTTTATATCAGAATCCCTCATTGAATTCTCCCCTTGTTTATTTCATGCATGATGGTAATCACCAGAGTTCATTATTGGACTTCTCTCATACCATGTGGGTGATTTGATCACTTTTCTGGAGTGGAGTTATCTTTGAAAGTAGAACAGATCTCTTTATTTAAGACTCAATTATCCTGCTATTCACTTGAGAACCTTCTGAATATCACAGTTTAGTTCAGTCACTCAGCTGTGTCCGACTCTTTGTGACCCAATGGACTTCAGCATGATAGTCTTCCTTGTCCACCACCAACTCATGGTGCTTACTCAAACTCATGTCCACTGCATTGGTGATGCCATCCAATCATCCTATACTCTGTTGTCCCCTTCTCCTCCTGCCTTTAATCTTTCCCAGCATCAGGCTATTTTCCAATGAGTCAGTTCTTTGAAACACCAAAGTACTGGAGTTTCAGCTTTAGCATCAGTGCTTCCAATGAATATTCAGGACTGATTTCCTTTAGGATGGACTGGTTGGATCTCTTTGCAGTCCAAGGGACTCTTAAGAGTCTTCTCCAACACCACAGTTCAAAAGCATCAATTCTTTGGTGCTCAGCTTTCTTAGTCCAACTCTCACATCCATACATGACCACAGGAAAAACCATAGCCTTGACTAGATGGACCTTTGTGGCAAAGTAATGTCTCTGCTTTTCAATATGCTATCTAGGTTGGTCATTATTTCTCAAGAGGCAGGTCAGGTGGTCTGGTATTCCCATCTCTTTCAGAATTTTCCACAGTTTATTGTGATCCACACAGTCAAAGGCTTATATCTTTAACCTACCAGAATTTAGTACTGTATATGGTAGTTGGTAAGGGTCCACTTTTTTTAATGGGAATATAATTGCTTTACAATATAGTGTTAGTTTCTGCTGTAGAGCAAAATGAATCAACTGTATGTATACATATATCCCCTCTCTCTTATACCTCCCTCCAACCCTCCTATACTGCCCTTCTAGAGAAGAGCCTTATGGAACAGGAGAGGAATTGGAAGATGCGAATTGACATATACACATCTTTCGTTCAGTCACTAAATCGTGTCTGACTGTTTGAGACTCCATGACCTGCAGCACGCCACGCTTCCCTGTCCTTCACTATCTCCCAGAGTTTGCTTAATTGCTTTACAATATAGTGTTAGGTACTGCTGTAGAGCAAAATGAATCAACTGTATGTATACATATATCCCCTCTCTCTTATACCTCCCTCCAACCCTCCTATACTGCCCTTCTAGAGAAGAGCCTTAGGGAACAGGAGAGGAATTGGAAGATGCGAATTGACATATACACATCTTTCGTTCAGTCACTAAATCGTGTCTGACTGTTTGAGACTCCATGACCTGCAGCACGCCACGCTTCCCTGTCCTTCACTATCTCCCAGAGTTTGCTCAAACTCATGTTTATTGAGCCGGTGATGCCATCCAATCATTTCACCCTCTGTCTTCTCCTTCTCCTCCTGCCTACAACCTTTCCCAGCATCAGGATCTTTTCCAGTCAGTTGGCTCTTTGCATCAGGTGGCCAAAGTATTGGAGTTTCAGCTTCAGCATCAGTCCTTCCAATGAATATTCAGGGTTGATTTCCTTTACAGTTGACTGGTTTGACCTCCTTGCTCTCCAAGGGACTCTTAAGAGTCTTCTCTAGAACAACAGTTCAAAGACTATCAACTCTTGGGTGCTCAGCCTTCTTTATGGTAAACTCTTACATCTATACATGTCTACTGGAAAGACCATAGCTTTGACTACATGGACCTTTGTCAGCAAAGTGATGCCTCTTGCTTTTTAATATGCTGCCTGGATTTGTCATAGCTTTTCTTCCAAGAAGCAAGGCTCTTACTTTAAAAAGCTTTTACTTTCATGGCTACAGTCACCATCCACAGTGATTTTGGAGCCCCAAAAAATAAAGTCTGTCACTGTTTCCATTTTTTCCCCATCAATTTGCCATGACATGATGGGACCAGATGCCATGATCTTCATTTTTGAATGCTGAGTTTTATGCCAGCTTTTCCACTCTCCTCTTTTCAAACTCATCAAGAGGTTCTTTAGCTCCTCTTTGCTTTCTGCCATTAGGGTAGTATAATCTGCATATCTGAGGTTATTGATATTTCCCCAAGCAATCTTGATTCCAGCCTGGAATTCATCCAGCCCAGCATTTCACATGATGTATTCTGCATATAAGTTAAATAAACAAGGTGATCATGTGTAAAGTAGATAGCTAGTGGGAACCTGCTGTATAGCACAGGGAACTCAACTAAGTGCCCTGTGAACAGTCCACTTTTTGTTTTCTGTATTACTAATAATTTGTCCTAGCAATATTTATTGAAAAGTCCACTATCTCTTCCCCCATATACACAATACAGTTTGTTTCAGAAGTTGCTTCTGCATGTAATAGGTTGCTCCTGGGCTCACTCTTTTGTTTTGTTGGCCATTACTTAAAATAACAGAATCTTACTCATTTGTTATATGTTCATAATAATTCTTGATATAAAAAAGGCAATTTCTTCATCTGGTTTTTCTTTTTAAGGAATATCTAGTCTATTCTTGCCCTTTACTCTCTCATATAAATTTTAGTCAACTTGTATTGTCCACAAACAAAAAATGGTGTAATTTTCATTGCAATTGCTTTTGTGTTATGCTTAAATGTACCGTTGATTGGCATCTTGATGACATTAGGTCTTTCAGTTATTTATTTACACTTATTTATGTCCTCTTTAATGTTTTTCATAATATTTTATAAATTTCACAATTATAGGGTTTTATCATCTTGGATATTTTTTTCCTCCTCGGTGCCAGATAATTTCTGACCTTTCAAGCAAAATTAGCTGTATTACAAAGACTGCACTTTACAACTTTTACCACATTGAGTTTAAGCCATCTATCAGAACCAGACTTCAGATTTTTTCACTCAAGAGATCTCATGCCAGTAAATGACTTAAACAGTTGTTACTAGGGAAAAAATATCTTTGGTATCCATAGTTCCATGGTCAGTTTGATTCAGAACTAAAACAAAGACTTTAAAATTAAAACTTTCCAAAGGTTCCTTTCTATTTATCTTTTGACATGCTATTTTATTCTATGTGGGAAGAGACAGTAGTTCTGTGATTAGAATCCTGTCTTGCACTTTTTCAGTGGAAAACATAAATATCAGCAGACAGCTGCAACTATTATGAATTGTGGCAGTAGAAAGGGCTGAGAACCTGATGATCTTGTCAGCTCAGACTTCATACTGATCACATGTTTTTGATTCAGTCCCTTCCTCTGGGCATGACTGTGAACAACCTATAAGCAAATGCCATGCTACAGTTTACCAAGTTCCTTTACACTGCCCTACAACAACTTTGTGAAATAAGCTCAACAAGCATTATTCTTAACATCCAAGAGAGGATAAAAGAAGATAAATCAGTTGCTAAAGTTCACAAGTCAAACAGTGATAAGTGAGAACAAGTTCTTAGGAATTCACTCTTCACTTCCAGAACTCTCTTCTGGGTGTAAAAGTGTTTGTGTCTTGAAGACAACGAACTGTGTAAAATCCTTGAGTTATATTCTGCCCCCCACCCCCCACAGTGAGCTGTTTAAATTTCCATATTTATATATTGTTGAACAAAGATGTAATGTCTCCTGTCGAGCTCTACTCATGCCTCAAATAGAATTGTCATGAGGAAATTAAAATGTTTTCTTTTTGTGTTTCTTTTTAGAGAGTCCATGAAATATTCATACCCTTGACCGAGGAATGCCCCTAATACTAAAGCTTTGAGAGGTATTATTGTCAAATTTCCCTTGCAGTCCCATTGTCTGTTTTATTAAAATGTTGAACGTGCCAAATCTCTGAAGTTAGAATTATAAAGTTGTGCTTATCCTGTGCTTAAGCTCATTCTCATGAAAGCGTCTGGTAACACGTTGGCAAGTTCTCAAGTTTAAAACAAAAGGAGTAAATGACTCAGTGCTTCTGCAAGTGATCTTTAAAATACTGTTTATTTTGAAATTATTAATAATGTCCCACATCTGAATATGGTGACTCGCCATTAGAATATCATTTTAGCCTCTTCAACAAATATTCACTGAATTTGGAAGGGGAGGAAATGCTTTGGGAGTAAATATACTGATTGAGGGAGACCTGCCACAAACACCCAGCTCCTAGATATTGAAAGTGTGTGGTCCGTGGATGAGGAGCAGTGACCACCTGAGAGCCAGGAAGAAGTGAAGTATCTCAGGCTCTGTCCCAACCAGCAAAGTAGAATTGGCATTTTAATATAATCCCCCACATGGTGGCTCAGATGGTACAGAATCTGCCTGCAATGCAGGAAACCCAGCTTCCATCCCTGGGTCAGGAAGATCCCCTGGAGACGGGAATGGCTACCCACTCCAGTATTCCTGCTTGTGAATCCTATGGACAGAGGAGCCTGGAGGGCTACAGTCCATAGTGTTGGAAAGAGTACACACATGACTGAGCAACTAACACTTCCACATTTCACTTTCTTCCTTTCAATATGCATGTTTAAGTTTGAGAAGCACACTCTAGACCTTTGCTGTACAGGAGGGTCTATTCATATGCAAGTATTGAGAACTTTCACTTTAATCACACTGACTAACCCTGAATTAAGATGTGCTACAAGGGTAAAATACACACCTGATTTTGAAGATGTTATAAAAATATAAAATATCTTACCATAAATCTACATTTATTATATGTTAAAATAGTGATATGCTGGATGTATTGGGTTAATGAAATATATTTAAAACTGCTTTCACCTATTTCTTTTTACCTTTTTCAGCATGGCTACTAGAAAATTCAAAAGGACACACATGCCTCCTTGTGTTGGGGCTCACATTATATATATATATACACACACGTCCCAGTGGGTCAGATGGTAAAGAATCTGCCTGCAATGCCAGAGGCCTAGGTTCAATCCCTGGGTTGCGAGGATCCCCTGAAGAAGGAAATGGCTACCCACTCCAGTATTCTTGCCTGGGGAATCCCATAGACAGAAGAGCCTGGTGAGATACATATAGTGCATGGGGTCACAAAGAGTTGGACACCACTGAACGACTAACAAATTCACTTTCTCTTTCACTTTCACACACAAACATATATAAAGAATTTGACTGCCGAATAGAACATGTGGGTTCAATCCCTGGGTGAGGAAGATACCCTGGAGAAGGAAATGGCAACTCATTCCAGTATTTTTGCAGATGTGCTACATTAATAAGAAGTCATAGACCAGAAATCACCAATTAGTAGTAATCTGGCTGCAGACATGTTTTATTTGGGCCTGCACAATATATTTAAAAGTTGGGTCAATGTCCTAGAAACAGGAAATGTCACATAAAATATTTTTGAGTTGCAGATTCTCTAAAAACTGATAAGGTCTTCCCACACTGAGCCTGCATGCTCTCATTCCAGCCCTGATCTTGAATCAAAAAGCAGCTGCTACTTAAGATGGGGTATGTTCTCACCACATTGACAGAGACTTGGTGGTGGTTCAGACCATAAATAAAAATAATCTGCCTGCAGTGCAGGAAACCTGGGTTTGATCCCTGGGTCAGGGAGATTCCCTGGAGAAGGGAATGGTCACCCACTCCAGTATTCTTGCCTGGAGAATTCCATGGACAGAGGAGCCTGGCAAGCTATAGTCCATGGGGTTGCAAAAAGTTGGACACAGCTGAGCGACTAACATTCTTTTTACTTCATGACCACTCATACTTACTGGCATCTGCAGTGTCATCCTTAAGGTACTCATTCATAACACCTATGAGATTCTTCTAGACATTGGAGTTTGTGATATCCAGTCCAAATTACCACCTAATGTTTTCAAGGGCTTCCCTTGTGGCTCAGCTGATAAAGAATCCACCTGCAATGGAGGAGACCTGTATTCAATCCCAGGGTTGGGAAGATCCCCTGGAGAAGAGAAAGGCTACCCATTCCAGTATTCTGACCTGTGTCACAAAGAGTCAGACAAGATTAGTCTGGTTATGACTCCGTTGCTCAATCCCTTTGGGTAGGTTTAACTTCAGTCCTTGGGCTCTCTCAGGTTGTCCCATAGCACTGGGACTCAGTTCAGTTCAGTTCAGTTCAGTCGCTCAGTCGTGTCCGACTCTGCGACCCCATGAATCACAGCACGCCAGGCCTCCCTGTCCATCACTAACTCCCGGAGTTCACTCAGACTCACATCCATCGAGTCAGTGATGTCATCCAGCCATCTCATCCTTGGTCATCCCCTTTTCCTCCTGCCCCCAATCCCTCCCAGCGTCAGGGTCTTTTCCAATGAGTCAACTCTTCGCATGAGGTGGCCAAAGTACTGGAGCTTCAGCTTTAGCATCATTCCTTCCAAAGAAATCCCAGGGTTGATCTCCTTCAGAATGGACTGGTTGGATCTCCTTGCAGTCCAAGGGACTCTCAGGAGTCTTCTCCAACACCACAGTTCAAAAGCACTGGGACTAGACTGAGTCAAAGTCTAAGATGACTATATTGCTGATAAAAATTAACTGAGCACTTAACATGCATAACACTCTGTACTAAATGATGTATATGCATCATTTCACTTACACTTTACAACAACCTTATGGGTTAGGAATGATTTTTACATTTTAACTTCAAAGAACATGCATCATAGTGGTATTAATTGGCTTAACCAAAATTACACATAGATAATTGTACTCACAATCCAGGACCAAATAGAGACCTGTGAACTCCAGATGCCGGTTTTTTGTTTAATCAATGGTATATGATTCTACTTTAGGATTTTGTCATGAAAAGATATTTTTCTCTTTGGTCTCATATCCATATCCTAGTAATTGTTAGGCCATATATTTCTTTGCAGATGTGTATCTGACTTGACAAGACCTAATTTGAGGTTGTTTTTCAGAACTTTAAGCGATCCTGCTATCTACGGTTAAGACTGGGGAATTTCAGCCATCCTGTACCCACCCTTGCCACTTCCTCCTTTCATTGAGCTTGGCAGAAAACAACCCTTTGTACTTAACCAGGCCTTTATTTTCAGTCTGTGTGAGTAAAAATTACAGTGTCCCACAGCTTTGTGTGTGGAAGAGCTCTGGACAGAACTAAAAGTGGCCTTTAATTGTGGCTTCAGCCTAAAAATCTTTAGGGAAAAATTGGCCCTGACGTGTTGTACCTCAGTTATATCCCAGGATACTTTTAGAATCTATTCATATCCTCTGAACTGTGGCTCACATAATTTTTGTAATATTTACTTGGAATTCTTTTACAAATAAATTTAATTTTCCAATACTTAACTCATTTGAATTTTTTCCCTTATCCTAAGTTAAACATTTAGTATTATCTCTCATGGAAGACACAAGGGTGGAGAAGGGAGATCTGAAAGATGGACCTCCTCCTGTTGGTCTATAAAACCCAAATATATTTGAACAATTCTTACCAAATTTCTACTGAAATATTTGTCTGCATCATTATATGGTAGAATTTTATCCAGGCTGTTTGGCTCATTGCTTTTTAAAAACAGTCAGAACCCCAGAACAATTATCTGGTAGTATATTTAATTGTTTAGAATGTATTTCCCTGAAGATTATGTCTCTTGGTAAACCTTAAGTGAATAATTAGAGATCTGAGATAACCTCTAGTTCATTGACAACATTACTGTGGTTATGACAGTATTATTCTTTATACAAGATTTTTCCAATATTTAAAAATATTGGTAAAATATACATAGCATAAAATTTACCATTTTAATCATTTTCAGTGTACTTCCAGTGATATTAAATATATTCAAATTGTGTAACTGTTCCAGCTTTTATTATAAAAATTTTTTTAAAAATTTGAAACATTGGAAGAAAAGTACAATAAATGCCAGTATACTCACAACCTAAACTAAAGAACTGTTAACATTTTTCCAAATATGCTTTAACTCTTTTTAGTACATTGGTATGTGCCATTTTAAAGTAGCTTACAGATTTAATTCCTAAATATTTTTTTTATTATTCATCTCCTAAGAATGAAAACTTTCTCCTTTATAGCATTACCATTACAATATAAGAAAATTAATAAGTATTTCCTACTATCATCTAATATCCAGCTCATATTCAAATTTTCCTAATTATTTCAAAATCTGTTTTGTAACTGGTTTTGTGAACTATCATTCAAATGATGTTCAAAAATTGTATTGCTTATGTATCTTGACTCTCTTTTACCCTAAGATAGCACCTTCTCCCTCAGTTTCCAACAAGTATATATATATATATATATATATATATACACACACACACATATAAATTTGTCATGACATTGTTTTTTTAAAGAGATAAGGCCAGTTGCCTTTTATGTTATCCTGCATTCTGGACTTGTCTGATTGTTACTTTGCAGTATTATTTTTTTCTCTCATCTCTGTATTTCCTTTAAACTGGGATGGGAGATAATTCTAAAAGCTTGATTGTATTAAGTGTAAATATTTTTTCTGTAAGAATTCTCTATTGGTAAGGACTACGTCTTGCATTATATGAGAAGGCACTTAATGTCAAGTTGTCCTGTTGTTAGTGATGCTCAGTCTGACCTCTTAGTTAATGAAAAATGATTAACTATTTATTGTGAAAAGATATGTTTTATTTCCCTTGGAAAAATTTTATGGTAACTAAACTAGTATGAACATTTATATATGTGCCTATTTCCTATTCACAAATCTACATTAGTTAAAAGAAAGACTATTAGTAGCAAATTAACCTTGATATACAGAGATCTTTTTAAAAAATTGTCTAAAGTAGAAGCAAAGACAGTTTTGTTATAACAGAATTCAAATAGAGTTAAAATTATATGTAGAAGGACTTCCTTGGCAGTCTAGTGTTTAAGCCTTCACCTTCCAGTACAGGGAGTGTGGATTCAATCCCTGGTCAGGGAGGTAAAATACCACATGTCTCATGGCCAAAAAAATCAAAACATAAAACAGAAACAGTATTGTAACAAATTCAATAAAAACTTCAAAACTACTTTTAAAAAGTTGTACTGTAGAGCTATCAGAAACTATAAACAATTTCCAATATGCAGATAAACTGTGTGCCAAAACTGCACTTGTTTGTCACTTGGAGCTCAGAACCATTTTCTTGAAGAAACTATCCATCCATTTCCTAGGTCACCTCACATAATGCCAAACCCATTATTTCTATTGAAAAATTAATTCTGTTGTATGTAGCAAGAAGAAATGTAATGACATCAAATAAAAGTCTCCAGTCCCCTGAAAGTTCCCTGCCTCAGGTATATGGTGACCATTTCATTTGGGCTAATTAAATAAATAGGAACACACTATGATCATCTTCCTTCAGATAACATAGCTGTGACCATCATGGAATCAATAAAGTAAGATAACACATTTTAGGGAATACATCTTGCTTTCTAGAACAGCGAGCAAAATCTAATCTTATTTGAATACATACACATCAATACATTCCAGGTAGATTCTGTTCAAAAATCCAACATTCATAACTTAGGGAACACTATAAATCTGGTGATGACTGAAAACCTAAATATCTAAGAATGGATGCTTAAGTGTAAATCTCACAGATGAGAAGAGGCTTAATGACTTTGTTGTTGTTTAGTTACTAAGTTGTGTCTGACTCTTTTGCAATCCCATGGACGATAGCCCACCAAACTCCTCTGACCATGGGATTTCCCAGGCGTGGATTGCCATTTCTCTCTCCAGAGTATCTTCCCAACCCAGGGATCAAAGCTGTATCTCCTGCATTGGCAGGTGGATTCTTTACTGCTGAACCACAAGGGAAAGTCAACTAATGACTTGCATAAGCCAAAAGGATAGATGTAACAGTAGTGATGTGGATTAAATTTTTACACGGTCGTTCTGTCTATAGGATTTAGAGGAAACTATGGAGAAAACAAAGATAGAAGCAGGGAAAACAGAAGCTATGGGATCTAAAATGTCAACGTTCTCGATGGCAGTCCAAACACTGGATTTTCTGATAAAGATGATCTAATCTTCAGTTTTAAACCTTAGCATACATCTTAATCACATAGAGTGCTTGTTAAAACAAGATTTCTGGATCCTACTCCGAGAGTTTTTAACTTAGTAAAATTGAAGTAGGACCTGAGAATTTGTGTTACTAGCAAATCCTCAAGTAATGCTGATGCTACTTAGTCCAGGGACTATACTTTAAGAACCACTGGTCCAGAGGATGCCTCTACCTCCTTCATTAATGCTAGAAATCAGGGCTGCCTGAAGGAAAGCTGGTTTTGCATGGCAAACAGTGACAGTTTTACTTTTGTTTCTCAATTTGGATTCCTTTTGTTTATTTTTCTTCTCTAGTTGCTGTAGCTAGGACTTACAAAACTATATTTAAAAAGTGATGGCAATAGATACAGAGAATGAGAAATTAAAAGTTTTAAACAAATAATTATAAAATATAAAGAACCACCAAATAGAATTACAGAATACAATAACCAAAATGAAAAATACACTACAAGGAATCAATAGTAGACTAAATGAAGCAGATGAACACATCAGTGAGCTGGAAGACAATGTAATGAAAGTCACTGCAACCAAACAAAGAAAAACAAAAACAATGAAAAGGAACAAGGACAGTTTAAAAAATCTCTAGGACAATATCAAACATTCTAATATTCACATTACAGAAGTCCCAGAAAGAGAAAAGAGAAAGAGCTTGAGAAAATATTTGAAGATATAAGACCTGAAAACATCCTTAACATGGGGAAGGAAATACTCAAGTACAAGAAACACAGAGAGTCTCTCATACAGTATTAACCCAGAGAGGAATACACCATGATGCATTATAATCATAATGCAAAAATTAAAATAAAGAGAATATTAAAAATAACAAGAGAAAAGCAACAAATAGCCTACAAGGGAACTCCCATAAGGTTATCAATTGATTTCCATTAGAAACTCTGTAGGTCAGAAGGAAGTGGCATGATATGTACTTAAAGTGATAAAAGAGAAAACCAAGAATATTCTACCCAGCTAGGTACTCATTAAATTTGATGGCTGTAAAATCAAAAGCTGTACAAATAAGCAAAAGCTAAAAGAATTCAGCACTACCAAACCAGCTTTGCAACAAATGATAAAGGATCTTCTCAGGCAGAAGAAAACGCCACAACTAGAAATAGGGAAATTATAAAATGGAAAAGCTTATGGATAAAGGCAACATACAATAAAGGTAGGGAATCATCCACAGACAAAGCTAATGGGAAGGTTAAAAGACAAAAAAGGTAAAATTGTTTGTATTCACAATAAGCAGCTAAGGGATACTCAAAACAATTAGATGGAAAATATAAAGCCAAAAACAGTGATTGTGAGGTGAGGAGACTACAAACGCCAGATATCTAAAATACATTTGAAATTAAGAGATCAGCAACTCAAAACAAACACGAATAAATATAGATTCATATACAAAAATCTCATAACCACAAACAAAAATCTATAATAGATATATGAAAAAGGAACCCAAACATAATACTAAATTTAGTCATCACATCACAAGAGAGGAGAACAAAAGAAGAAAGAGGAAAAAAACCCTACAAAAACAAATCCAAAACAATTAACAAAATGACCATAGGACAGACATAACTATTATTACCTTAAATGTAAATGGATGAAATACTCCAACCAAAAGACAAAGACTGAATGAATACAAAAATAAAGCCCATAGATTTGCAGCCTATAAGAGACTCAATTCAGATCTAGAGACACATACAGACTGAAAGCAAGGGTATGGAAAAGATATTCCACACAAATGGAAATAAAAATAAAGCCAGAACTAAAATATTTATATCAGACAAAGTAGACTTTAAATTAAAGTCGGTTACAAAAGACAAACATGCATAATGGTGCAAAGACCAATCCAAGAAGACAATATAACAATTGTCCATATGTATGCACCCAACATAGGAGCATCTCAATATATAAGGCAAGTGTTACAGACATGAAAGGATTTTGTTGTCAAGGGAACAATCTGTGTGTTATTTGTTTATTTTTTTTTTAATTTTCCCTACCCCTACTTTTAGGAGTAAAAATGGTCATTTTAAAAGAACTAAATAATTCAGTTTACTTTGATGGCTTCTCAATTTGTATTCATAAACAAATGCAAAGAATGAAACCAAAATCCAGATACAATTATGCTTTAACTTTGTCTGTTTCTATAAGAAGATCCAGAAACATACCAAAGTTTCACATATAGTCCTAAGCACACTCAGTTGAGGAGGAAAACCCGACTGCAGTTTGCCTGAGCACTGGAATTCAGGAATAATTAATGTAATTCTTTGATTTCCTAACTGTCCCACATTAGCTTAATTAGATATTATTTAGCTATGGAAACAGCAGTACAATGTATATATTCAAACTCTCATGTACACACAAATATTGTAAAGACTTATTAACACATTAATATTTATGTTCCGTCACCCATAAATTTGTAAAGGCAAAAAGAAGGGAAGTTAACTTGTTGATGACATGGGTCTAAAAGCCCCTTACCAACATTTTTATTCCTTTAACTCTCATCATGTTTACTTTATATCAACATTTATATTTTATTTTTACTTATTTTTTACATAATATCATTTTTTAAGACCGTGAATCAGATAAGCCCTCGAGCTGTGTCATTCTGATTTATGAACACACCTTACAATCCAGTAACATGTGCATGCACTTCCAACCCAAAATTTAATGAAATGGAATAATGGCACTTTAAACAGTTTAACTTCTTTAGTCAGAACCCAGAATTCAACCTCTCATTTCCCTCTCTTACCTTCAAATAAGGAAAGCAATAAACAAGTCCAACATGAAAAGGCAAATCATTGGGAACATTGGGAATGCCAACATGCCTTATTATTAGTTCCCATAGTCTACCCATTATCATCCACCTGAATAGAAGTCTGTATGTCAGACCTTTGGGGTTTTAAAGTGGGAAGTATGCTGTGTGCTTAAGTCTTTTGTCTGTGATGGACTGTCAAGAAAGTGCAGAAATGAACACAGAAAAGAAAGGGAAGGAGAGAAAATTATTGCTTTGGTTTTTTAGCTCATGTTGATTGTAGCCACTTTAAAGGCATTGGGTAAAATACTCTGTAGAAATTGGTTAATCAACCTTTAGTAGGAAGGAACAATATTAGAAACCTTCTCAACTTGCTGGGAAGGTCTTCTTTAAAATTTTTCAAATGCATACTTTATGTTCTTTGTAAATCAGGGCCTTCTCTCCAGTAGTTTTCGAAGACTACGTAAGATTTGAAGGATGCAGAACCAGATAATGATGTTTCGTGGTTTTCTATAGTCGTTTACTTGAATACTTGCAGAATATATATATATATATATATATATATATATATGAACTGTCATGAAGAGATTTTAGTCACTGTGTCTATGAAAACCATATAGGATTAACCCATAGTTTACATTTGTATAAAGATGAAAATGAACTGTTTAGCTCATCTGGGAAGCAGCTGTGCAGAACTGTGGAAAGCAGTGGTAAGAAAAAAAACCACGATTAGGTAAACAAAGCAATAGAAAGATGGTGAAAAGGGTAAAGGAATGAGAAATTAGAATCCATTCAAACAAAACTTAACTTGGATGAATGAGAAAGAAAGTCTTTCTATGCCAACTCAGTCAATGTTTAATCTGGAAAAGCACGCTTCCACATCTGGCTTATGTTTAATATTGTAAATATCACTGCTTTGATTTTTTAATTTTATTTTTGATGTAAATTTTTGTTTATTAACAAAAATAAAATAAAATTCAGTGGAGAGAGGTATTAATATTATAAGTGGTAAATATTTCAAATAGAATATTCAAAATACAAAATGATACCTGTTCTCTAGCATGTGTTGCCAAAAGCCACTAAAGAAGAAAAGTGAAAATATTGGAAAATAGCAACATTTCTATTGTTTGAATATGAGTCATCTAATGTATTAAATACTGTGAAAATTCTCAAAATGGCCAGAAGGCTAGTCTCCTTGGTATACTTGTAGTACAGTATGATTTTGAAAGGGACCATAAATCATTTAAAAGGAAAAGAGGAAGTAAAAATGTTTCATTTGTATTAATTATTTTGAGGACAGTATTATAATGTTTGTATACAGTAATGAACTAGCTTCAAACTGAATTATTTCTTAATTTTCTGAGGAATTACTCTGAGGGAGCCTTCTACTTTTCAAGTCAGCCAAACACATTGACATTTGGCTACCAAGAGCTTCCTGGCTCTTCTTCATAGGGCTTCCAAAAGTAAGGTCACATGTAAGTCAGTTCAAAAAAAGAAGACAGGTGGAATAAATTGGGGGTCTACCAACATTGGAAGAGAAATAAGTGAAATTGAGCAATAACTTTCCTCTACTTCTCCATGTAATAATACAGATAATAACTTACATTTATGAGGTTTTAGCATATTTTCACACTTTGTCATTTTAATGTTCTTCACCCATACATTTTATCTCACCTAGTAATTGTTATACAATGACTCAAATGTTATTATTCTATAAATGCCATAATAAAATATCTACAGAGTATTACAGATTAAGGTACAATTAATTAATCATTTGTGAAATTACAGGAAAGGCTTCTGCAAGAAAATAATTTGAAATTTCCTTGAAAAAACAAGTAGCAGAAAAGTGAAGGACAGGATGTTCCAAACATGAACAAGAGCAAGAGAATGTTTGACAGATTTTAGAAATAGTGAGTAACTGATACCTGTTGAGCAATCTGAAGTTGCTGAAGCTGAAACTTCAAAATTTCAATACCTTGCCACCTGATGCAAAGAGCTGACTCAGTGGAAAAGACCCTGATGCTGGGAAAGATTGAGGGCAGGAGGATCAAGGGGAGACAGAGGGCAAGATAGTTGGATGGCATCACTGACTCAGTTGACATGAGTTTGAGCAAATTCCAGGAGACAGTGAAGAACAGGAAACCTGGCATGCTGCAGACCATGGGATTGCAAAGAATTGGACACAACTGAGTGACTGCACAACAATTCAGCAATCTTGGTCTCCTTGATATAGCATAGTCTAGGACCAAACTGAAATGAAATATATAATACACATAAAGAAAGAAGAAGGTGGACTGGCAAAGAAATTTTTTTTCAGATGGTATTCCAAAGTAGTTTCTATACCTGCAGAAGGCATTAAACATTTTACAAAATTTTGTTATGAAATTCAATAATTATATGTTAACACCTGCTATGAGATAAGCTCTATTTGACAGTTGTAATTCAACAATCAGCAGTAAAGGTCTAGCTTCTCTTGAAGTACTTATATTCTGGCAGACAGAAACAAAAATTACTAGATGTAATGACCAAGCATCTTAGTTGCAGACAGGAGAGTCTGCTAAAGTTGGCTTAAGCACAAAGAGATTTAAAAAGAATATAAATAACTCACAAAATCATTTGGAGGACAAAAGAAACAGACTCCAGACTGAGTTTCTACACTTGAGCCACACTGCTAAACTGAACTGATAAAAAGTTGCAGCTTCTACCACCATCAGGAAACTACATGATCAAGAAGCTTCTACCACTGTTGACAGCTCTAAAAGCATGCTGCTTGGCAGCAATCAGGAGCTGCAGTGAATCTTCTGCCACATCTGCCAGTTCTAGAACCATGCCTTTTCTACCAAAATCTGTTTGAGAAAAATTATTCCTTCTGTCCTGGTTCTCTCCCTACATGACTTAGTTCCAAATTAATTACTCCTGTGAGAGCTTGTAGTTGGTGGAAACTGAATCACCTGGAAAAACTCAGCTGCAGTGTAATCTTGCTGCTGCTGCTGCTGCTAAGTCACTTCAGTCGTGTCCGACTCTGTGCGACCCCATAGACGGTAGCCCACCAGGCTCCCCCGTCCCTGGGATTCTCCAGGCAAGAACACTGGAGTGGGTTGCCATTTCCTTCTCCAATGCATGAAAGTGAGAAGTAAAAGTGAAGTTGCTCAGTCGTGTCGACTCTTAGCGACCCCATGGACTGCAGCCTAGCAGGCTTCTCTGCCCATGGGATTTTCCAGGCAAGAGTACTGGAGTGGGGTGCCATTGCCTTCTCCGCAGTGTAATCTTAGGAAGGTAGATTTTAGCTCTCTCATTTCTGCAGTACAGGAAGGCACACCAGAAAGGGATTACAGTAGATACTGAGTGGAACAATCCATGGTATCTGACAAAAGTGATGAGTAAATTGCATGACTTACACTTTTTAATAACTAATTTCAAAAAAGTAAATGGCTAATGCTAAGAACAAGCAAGCAGGAGTAAAGGTTGCTTTTCTGAGTAGGTAAAACATAGGATCATTTGTAAAAGAGGAGAGTGCTTCCTAACTTTCCCTATAAAGAGTGAGGAAAGATGATTTTAGGGAAAGAGATTTTATAGAGGGTAGTAGTAGAGTGAGATCTCTAGAAGTAAGCTGAGTTAAAACCTCACACTCCCCCTTGCTTACTTTATAATCATGGGCAAATTATTCAAATTCTCTATTTTATTATCCTTGTTTATAAAACAAAGATAATAATACTACCTAAGAAGGTTACTGTGAGGATTTAGCGAGTATAAAGCACTTATAAAAGTGACTGGCACATAATATGTACAGTAAAAGAAAAGGGGAGTTTTTTAAACTTTTCCAACATGTTAAATTTGAGTTATCTGTGAGATAAGTCTAGAACTGAGAAGTCTAGAGAAACAAATTTGAAACCGATTCAACAGATAATTAGTACTTAAATCTCTTGAAGGAATATTACTAACCACAGACAAGAAGAGAAGAGATGTAATGTATAAATGCCAAATTTTAGATCCTAGGGAAGGGACCTGGTAATGAAAACTGAGAATGCAGATACAGTGACATGAGAGGAAAAACAGAGGACAATCATATCATGGAATTCAAGAAAGAAAAGTATTTCAGGAGTGAAGAAATGATGGAAAACAGTATGTAACCACCTCAAAAAATTAAAAACTAAATAGAATGACAATGTAATCCAGAAATCCACTTCTGGGTACAGATCCAAAGAAAATGAAAATAGGATATTAAAAAGTTATTTACATCTGAATGAGAAGGCAATGGCACCCCACTCCAGCACTCTTGCCTGGAAAATCCCATGGACGGGGGAGCCTGGTAGGCTGCAGTCCATGGGGTCGCTGAGAGTTGGACATGACTGAGCGACTTCACTTTCACTTTTCACTTTCATGCATTGGAGAAGGAAATGGCAACCCATTCCAGTGTTCTTGCCTGGAGAATCCCAGGGACGGCAGAGCCTTGGTGGGCTGCCGTCTATGGGGTCACACAGAGTCGGACACTACTGAAGTGACTTAGCAGCAGCAGCAGCAGCTGTTCAAATAAAGAAGATGTTGAATATGTTATTTTATATATATATACATATATATATATATATAGAGAGAGAATTACTATATATATATATGATTATTCATACGTAAGGAAGAAGGAATTGCTTCCATTTGCAACAACATGAATGTACCCTAGAGGCATTATACTAAGTGAAATAAATCATACAGATAAAGACAAACACTCTTATATCATTGATATGTAAAGTTTAAAAAGATGAATGCATAGAAACAGAGACAAAATGGTGGTCACCAGGGGCTGGAGCAGGTAAAGGGAAATTTTGATCAAAGGGTGCAAATTTTTAGCTATGAATAAGCCATGTGGATCTAATGTACAGCATAGAGATTATAGTGAATAATACTTTCTCATGTACCTGAAAGTTGCTCAGAGAATGGAGGTTAAATGTCATTACCACAAAGACGAAATATTAATTATCTGATGTGATTCAAGTGTGAGCTAAACAATGTGATGCTAATCATTTTGCAATATATAAGTGTATCCAATCAACACAATGTACACCTTAAACTTATATAATGTTATATGTCAACTATAGCTCATTACTGAGCTATGGAAAACAGAAAGAAGAAGTACATCTGTTGATTAAGATGAGGGTTTAAAAAATGTCCATTGTGTCTGGAAATGTGGAGAATATTGTTGCTGTTGTTCGTCACTAAGTCATGTCAAGCTGTTTGCAACTCCATGGACTCTAGCATTTCAATTTCCTCTGTCCTCCACTGTCTCCTGGGGTTCCCTCAGATTCATGTCCATTGAGTCAGTGATGCTATCTAATCATCTCTTCCTCTGCTGCCCTCTTCTTTTGCCTTCAGTCTTTCCCAGCATCAGGGTCTTGACAATTAGTTGGCAATTTGCTTTAGGTGGCTTCCCTGGTGGCTCCGATGGTAAAGCATCTGCCTGCAGTGTGGGAGACTTGGGTTAGATCCCTGGGTTGGGAAGATCCCCTGGAGAAGGAAATGGCAACCCACTCCAGTGTTCTTGCCTGGAAAATTCCACGGACTGAGGAGCCTTATAGGCTACAGGCCATGGGGTCGCAAAGAGTCTGACATGACTGAGCAACTTCACTTTCTTTCACTTTGCTTCAGGTAGCCAAAATATTGGAGCTTTAGCCTTGGCAACAGTCCTTCCATGAATGTTCAAAGTTGATTTCCTATAGGACTGAATATTCGTGACCTTTATAAGAACAGGTTCAGTTATGTGGTGGTTGTATTGGTAAAACTATATTGCAGTGGATTTAAATAACTTGGAGGTAGAGAAAGAGAAATAGCATGAGTAGAAAACTCCAGAAGTTTGATGAGAAAAAGAAAATGAAAGGGGAAGAAATTCTGTGTGTATATTGGTAGCTGCTGCTGCTAAGTCGCTTCAGTCGTGTCCAATGCTGTGCCACCCCATAGATGGCAGCCGACCAGGCTCCCCCATCCCTGGGATTCTCTAGGCAAGAATACCGAGGTGGGTTGCCATTTCCTTGTCCAATGCATGGAAATGAAAATTCAAAGTGAAGTCGCTCAGTCGTGTCTGACTCTTCACGAACCCATGGACTGCAGCCTACCAGGCTCTCCCGTCCATGGGATTTTCCAGGCAAGAGTGCTGGAGTGAGGTGTCATTGCCTTCTCCAATATTGGTAGCAGTAGATGATAACAGTAGTCAATCATGGAAGAGAGACATGAGAATGAGAAAGTTCTTTAGGACAAAAGAACAAAAAAGAAAGGAAAAACATTTAAATCATCCCATCCTTTGTTGTTGTTGTTCAGTAGCCCACTTGTGTCCAACGCTTTGTGATCACATGGACTGTAGTGTGCCAGGCCTCCCTTGCCCTCACCATCTCCCGGAGTTTGCCCAAGTTCATGTTCATTGCACTGATGATGCCATCCAGCCATCCTACGGCATTCTAAATCAATTTTTACATTTTTCTTTTACTATCTTATAATCAAGACCATCCCCATGGAAAAGAAATGCAAAAAAAGCAAAATGGCTGTCTGGGGAGGCCTTACAAATCACTGTGAAAAGAAGAGAGGTGAAAAACAAAGGAGAAAAGGAAAGATATAAGCATCTGAATGCAGAGTTCCAAAGAATAGCAAGAAGAGATAAGAAAGCCTTCTTCAGCGATCAATGCAAAGAAATAGAGGAAAAGAACAGAATGGGAAAGAGTAGAGATCTCTTCAAGAAAATTAGAGATACCAGGGGAACATTTCATGCAAAGATGGGCTCAATAAAGGACAGAAATGGTCTGGACCTAACAGAAGCAGAAGATATTAAGAAGAGATGGCAAGAATACACTGAAGAACCGTACAAAAAAGATCTTCACAACACAGATAATCATGATGGTGTGATCACTCATCTAGAGCCAGACATTCTGGAATGTGGAGTCAAGTGGGCCTCAGAAAACATCACTACGAACAAAGCTAATAGAGGTGATGGAATTCCAGTGGAGCTATTTCAAATCCTGAAAGATGATGATGTGAAAGTGCTGCACTCAATAAGCCAGCAAATTTGGAAAACTCAGCAGTGGCCACAGGACTGGAAAAGGTCAGTTTTCATTCCAATCCCAAAGAAAGGCAATGCCAAAGAATGCTCAAACTACTACACAATTGCACTCATATCCCATGCTAGTAAAGTAATGCTCAAAATTCTCCAAGCCAGACTTCAGCAATACATGAACCGAGAACTCCCTGATGTTCAAGCTGGTTTTAGAAAAGGCAGAGGAACCAGAGATCAAATTGCCAACATCCGATGGATCATGGAAAAAGCAAGAGAGTTCCAGAAAAACATCTATTTCTGCTTTATTGACTATGCCAAAGCCTTTGACTGTGTGGATCACAAGAAACTGTGGAAAATTCTGAAAGAGATGGGAATACCAGACCACCTGACCTGCCTCTTGAGAAATCTGTATGCAGGTCAGGAAGCAACAGTTAGAACTGGACATGGAACAACAGACTGGTTCCAAATAGGAAAAGGAGTACATCAAGGCTGTATATTGTCACCCTGCTTATTTAACTTCTATGCAGA
>SJXQ01005795.1:507800-527184 GCA_006408695.1 Aepyceros melampus
GATCAGCCCTGGGATTTCTTTGGAAGGAATGATGCTAAAGCAGAAACTCCAGTATTTTGGCCACCTGATGCGAAGAGTTGACTCATTGGAAAAGACCCTGATGCTGGGAGGGTTTGGGGGCAGGAGGAGAAGAGGACAACAAAGGATGAGATGGCTGGATGACATCACTGACTCGATGGATGTGAGTCTGAGTGAACTCCGGGAGTTGGTGATGGACAGGGAGGCCTGGCGTGCTGTGATTCATGGGGTTGCAAAGAGTTGGACATGACTGAGCAACTGAACTGAACTGATCTTATAATTACACAATGAATATAATAGAGAAAATATTAAAATAGCAATGACCTTGTCAAGTTATATACCTTATATTTAAAGAAGCTGGACTGTGGGATCATTCAACCTTCATTTCTAATTCTGGTTCTATCATCTTGGGTAAGTGTTTTGACTTTTATAATTCTTAGTTTCTACATCTTATACAAGTTGATAAATAATATCTTCCTCAAATGATAGAGGATATGATCAATATGATATTGCATGTAAATTACCTAGTATGAAAACTATCCCATAGTGTATGTTTAATCTATTAAGGTATTGTTAATCACTTCATTAAGTGTTGAGTATCAATGAGTAAGAAGTTGGTAAATTAAATACAGAATCTAAAGGAATTCATGAAGGTCCATAAAAATGTAAATTTTCATTCAGTATCTATCATGTTAACTATACTTGGTGAAAAATATATGAAGCACTAGAATAATTTCAGTTCTAAAACTGGAAAATGAACAGCGGTGGAATAGAGTGAGTAAAATCACAAGTCGCCACCATAGGTAGAAATTATGCAAAATCAGATAGCAAAGTTGCCTATCAAGGCAGGACTCTCCTTGGGGCATGAATGGGTAGAAAAGGGATGTGTAGGGATAAACAAAATATACCCAGTACAGAATAAAACACTTCCAGGTATAGAATCTGTAGCATTAAGTAGAACATGCACACAACACACACTTGAACATATTACATAGTAAGCAATTTTAATTTTTGAAATCCATTGCTTTATCAAAGGGCTGATCCTGAATTATTTAGTAGCTCTCAGGATCCATTGGAGACATTCTCTTCCCGTTTGGATGAAGCAGTATAATGATGCACTGGATGTTACAGGATACTCTAATTAAACATTCTGGATCTTTCTAAAAATAAAAGAACAAAAATCACTTGCTTCCATATTACACATCATAGTAAACTTCAAAAAAAATTTTTATAATTTTTATCTTATTTTTTACTGGAGTATAATTGCTTATTTGGCTTCACTTGGTCACTTCTAAGATGCTCATGATCCTTAGGTGTTGCCAAGGGGATATGACAGTTCATTTTGTCTGCTTAGAACTTTAAAATCCACTGACATTAGGTCACCATCTGAATTTTCATCTTATTCCACAGTCTAGAATGGCAGGTTTCTGGACTACAGATTTAGTAACTACTAATGTTTTATCCTCTTGGCTCAGTCACTGTCATTGCTCTCATTTCTTTCAGATATGCATACATAATTTAGCTTAAATATGACTAGAGGATTATTAAGCCTACAATTTCCAAAGAGACCTTAAATTGAATCTTCTTTTAAAGTTTTAGAATTGTTTTCATTTTTCCTTCTCAAAGATTGCCAGTTGAATTCTCCCCTTTCTTCCTGAGTTGGCCGGCTAATTTTTGGCTTAGGCTAATGTTTACTTTCTCTCTCTCCATACTCTAATCCCTTCATTTCTAAAACTACACACAATTGCATATATGTGTGTGTGTGTGTATGTGTGTGTGTGTGTGTGTGTGTGTATAGTATATATCCTTTCTGAAAAACAGTTAAACGTTCAAGAGTGGCACTTTTAAATAATAAAATATGATGTTTTTCATCTGAATGCGGTGCTTCCCTCTTTCTCAGCGTGACCTGCCCTGAAGTTACATTTCTTTGTACGAAAAGTTTGAACATTTTCCTTAAAGAAAAAGAAGTTGCAGAACATTTAACCCATTTGTGTTCAGTCACTAAGTTGTGTCCAACTCTTTGCAACCCACGGACTGTAGCCCGCCCCGCTCCTGCGTCCATGGAATTTTCCAGACAAGAATACTGGAGTGGGTTGCCATTTCTTCCTCCAGGGAATCTTCCCATCCTAGGGATCGAACCTATGTTTCCTGCACCTCCTGTGTTGGCAGACAGATTCTTTACCACTGAGCCACCTGGGAACCCTTCAATAACTTTTAAATCATCTGGGTTACTTATAATGCCTGAGGGAGTGAGTGAGTGAGTGAAAGTGGCTCAGTCATGTCCAACTCTTTTCAACCCCATGAACTGTAGTCTTCCAAGCTCCTCTGTCCATGGAATTCTCCAAGCAAGAATATGGGAATGGGTAGCCATTTCCTTCTCAAGGGGATCTCCCCAACCCAGGGATCAGATCCAGGTCTCTCATTGCAGGAGGATTCTTTACCAGCTGAACCACCAGGGAATATAAATGTAATGCAATTAGTTGTAGATACCATTTATAAAATAAATAAATAAATGCTATGTAAAGAGCTGACTCAGTGAAAAAGACTCTGATGCTGGGAGAGAATGAAGGCAGAAAGAGAAGAGGCCAACAGAGGATGAGATGGTTGGATGGCATCACCGATTCAATGGACATCAACTTGGGCAAATTCTGGGAGATGGGGAGGGACAGGGAAGCCTGGCATGCTGCAGTCCGTGGGATCATGAAGAGTCAGACATGACTTGGCAACTGAACAGCAACAAAGAGTTGCCAGAATATGAAACATTCAAGTTTTGCTTTTGGGAACTTTCTGGATTTTTTTCCTGAATATTTTCAATCCACATTTGGTTAAATCTATGGATCGAAAATATTCAGGAAAAGAAGTACCAGAAAGCTCCAAAAAGCAAACTTAAAATTTTCATCCTCTGGCAACTCTTGACATAGTATTTAAATTGTATTTACAACTATTTACACAACATTTGCATTATATTAAGTACTATAAGTAACCTAGATGATTTAAAATATACAGGAGAATGTCATAGTTTATATGCAAATAACTCCACTACATCTTATATAAAGGACTTGAGCTTCAGTAGATTTTGGTATCTCCAGGATGTGGATACTGAGGGATGGTAGTATATCATCAGCCTTTCCTTTAAGAGAGGTTGGTTGGTTTGCCAACACAGAAGGAACAGTTTCAAGAGAACATCACTTTCTATAAATGCACACCTGGAATTAATTTTTAAAGAAGTTGATAAACAACATTTTACCTTCAACTAGATTTTATAACTGTTCAAATACAAGAATAAGTTATTTTATCAGAGTAAAATGGTATACAAACATGCCTTATTTTATTATGCTTTACAGATATTGCAGTTTTGGGGTTTTGTTTGTTTGTTTGTTTTTTACAAATATAAGGTTTATAGCAACTCTACATCCATTAAGTGGTCTTCCCTGGTGGCTCAGATGGTAAAGACTCAACCACAGTGTAGATCTGGGTTCGATCCTTGGGTTGGGAAGATCCCCCGGAGAAGGGACTGGCTACCCACTTCAGTATTCCTGCCTGGAGAAGTCCATGGACCGAAAAGCCTGGCAGGCTACAGTCTATGCGGTCGCAGAGTCAAACACAACTGAGTGACTAACACTTTTCACTACATCCACTAAGCCAATTAGTACCATTTTTCCAACAGCATTTGCTCACTTTGTGTCTCTGTGTCACATTTTTTAATAATTCTCACAATATGTCAAACTTTTTCATTATTATTTTATTTGTTATGGTGATCTGTGGTCTGGTTTTCGATGTTATTGCAAAAAGATTGTGACTTGCTAAAGGCTTGGATGGATGATTTCATTTTTTGGCAAAAAAGTATGTTTAAGAATATCATATTTATTTTTATTGAAGTATAGTTGATTTACAATGTTGCATTACTTTCAGGTGTACAGTGTAGTGATTCAGTTATTTTTTTCTAATTATATTCCATTATAGGCTATTATAAGATATCAAATATAGTTCCCTGTGTTATACAATAAATTCTTATTGCTTACTTATTTTACATATATAGCTTATATCTGTTAATCTCATAGTCCTAATTTGCTCCTCTCCTCTCCCTCTCCTCTTTGGTAATTGTAAGTTTGTTTTCTATGTATGTGAGTCTGTTCCTGTTTTGTATGTAGATTCATTTTTATTGTTCTTTTAGTTTTAAATTATATCTCATAGTATTTGTATATCTCTGACTTATTTCAATAAGTAAAATATTCTCTGGGACTATCCATGTTGCTGCAAATGGAAATATTTCATTTTCTTTAATGATTGAGTAATGTTGTTGTTGTTCAGTCGCTAAGTCATGTCCAGTTCTTTGCAGCCCCATGGACTGCAAAATCCCTGGTTCCTCTGTCCTTCACTATCTCCCAGAGTTTACTCAAATTCACGTTCATTGAACAATATTCCATTGGTCCATTGAGTAATAGCCCATCATGTGTAAATATATATACCACATCTTAAGCCAGTCATCTGTTGATGAGCACTTGGATTGTTTCCATGTTTTGGCTATTATAAATAGTGCTGCTATGAGCATTTAGCAAAAAGTATTTTTAAATTAAGGTGTGTATATTGTTTTTGAAGACATAATGCTATTGCATACGTAATAGAATACAGTACAGTATAAAACTAACTTTAATATGCACTGGGAATTCAAAAAAATTGTGTGACTTGCTTTATTGTGATAGTCACTTTATTTAGGTGGTCTGGAATCAAACTTGAAATACCTCTGAGCTATTCTTGTATATAGGACATGACAGTGGTTCATTGAAGTATGTGTGAAGTGAAAGTGAAAGCATTAGTCGCTCAGTCCTATTTGACTCTTTTTCGATCCCATGGACTGTAGCCTGACAAGCTTCTCTGTCCATGGGATTCTCCAGGAAAGAATACTGGAGCGGGTAGCCATTCCCTTCTCCAGGGAATCTTCCTGACCCAGGGATTGAACCCAGGTCTTCTGCATTGCAGGCAGTTCTTTACTGTCCGAGCTGTATATTTACATATAAATATGCCATGTGTGTTGGAGAAGGAAATGGCCACCCACTCAGTATTCTTACCTAGAGAATCCTGTGGACAGAGGAGCCTGGTGGGCTGCTGTCCATGGGGTTGCACGGAGTCAGACACAACTGAAGCTACTTAGCATGCATGCATGCATTGGAGAAGGAAATGGCAACTTCCTTCTTGCCTGGGGAATCCCAGGGACGGAGAAGCCTGGTGGGCTGCCGTCTATGGGGTCGCACAGATTCGGACACGACTGAAGCGACTTAGCAGCAGCAGCAGCAGCATGCCATGTGTGCATACATAGTATAATCATCAGTGAATATCATTATGCTTCAAAGAAATTGAAAATAATCTCAATATGTTAGTATAATTGCATATAAAGCGTTATAGCCTAACAAGGTTATTATATTTAGAAATTTTCGATGGAAGATAAGTCTTTTAATGAATTTATTGGCAAAGACAAAGTGGGAAAACTTAAATCTTTGGTGAGATGATATCGGAAGGTTACTACCTTTTTGGTTAGAGGAGGGTGTGGAATATTACAAAGCATCTTTTGTTTCGACAGCAGTTGCCCTACTAGGACACCCTGACCTCAGAAGTCAAATCACATGTCTGTTTGCAGATGTGTCCAGAATAAGAAACCCTCAGGGTTGCCGTTGTCCATATCCATGTATCATTGTCTGCATGGCCCAAGAAGAGATTTTTAATGAGTGGTCCAGCAAGGAACCTAAATTCCAAAGCAATTAGGGAATGGAAAATGGAGACATTTTACCTCTGCTTATCATCCAGGAGGCAGATTTCTAGTTCTATCACAGTTACATAGATAAAGATTGAAATCAAATGTAAAAAACTTTTCATAAGAAATTATTTTTATCATAACACATATTTTGGTTGTAATTCTAAAGATAACTTACCATTAGTGATGACAAATAGCATATAAAAGTATAGAGAAAATTAAAATCATCTATAATTTTATCACTCTAAGATATTACAATTATTCTGATTTATTTCTCTCTAGTATTACTTTGTGTGAAGATACATAGTTAGCAATAGCAAAATTGATTATCATATTGTTGTTGTTGTTCATTTGCTAAGCCATGTCTCACTTTTTGTGGCCTCATGGTCTGTAGCACACCAGGCTCCTCTGTCCTCCACTATCTCCCAGAGTTTGCTTAAATTCATGTCCATCGAGCTGGTGAGGCTATCAATACAGGTACAGGTAGATATTTTTGTTGGTGGTGTTTAGTTGCTAAGTCATGTCTGACTCTTGCAACCCCATGAACTGTAGCCTGCCAGGCTCCTCTGTCCATAGGATTTCCCAGGTAAATATACTGGAGTGTGTTGCCATTTACTTCTCTAGGGGATTTTCCCACCTAAGGATTGAGCCTATATTCTCCTATTTGGCAGACAGACACTTTGCCACTGAGCCACCTGTGTGTGTTAGTTACTCAGTCGTGTCCGACTCTGTGAGACCCCATGGACTGTAGCCCAGCAGGCGTCTCTGTCCATGGGAATCTCCAGGCAAGAATACTGCAGTGGATTGCCATGCCCTCTTCCAGGGGATATTCTTGACCCAGGGATCGAACCCAGGTCTGCTGCATTGCAAGCAGAGCCACACTACCATCTGAGCCACAAGGGAAACCAAGCTACCTTGAAAGCTCTATATGTGTCTGTATAGTTCCTAATGTATATGTACAGATCCTATATGTATAGCTGTATATGTATAGATCCTAATACAGCTCTTTTTTTTTCAAAATTCTAATCATGCTGTCATGCATTATGATTTCAATTACTCTTAGTCTTTTTTAGAGCACACATCTTGCTCAACTTACAATGAGGTTATGTCATCATAAACCAATCAATAAATTGAGAATATTATAATTGAAAATGTATTTAATGCCCCTAACCTATCAAACATCATAGTTTAGCCTAGCCTACCTTTAACATGCTTATTGAAAATGCATTTAAAACACCTAACCTACCAAACATCATGGCTTAGCCTAGCCTACCGTAAACATGCTCAAAACATTTAACAGTAACCTGCTGCTAAGTCGCTTCAGTCGTGTCTGACTCTGTGCGACCCCATAGAAGCAGCCCACCAGGCTCCCCCGTCCCTGGGATTCTCCAGGCAAGAACACTGGAGTGGGTTGCCATTTCCTTCTCCAACAGTGGCCTACAGTTGGGCAAATCATCTAACAGAGAGCCTCTTTTATAATAGAGTGTCAAATATCTCACATAATTTATCGAATCCTATACTTAAAGTGAAAAACAATGATTGTATGGGCACAGAATGATTGTTTTCCTTCATGACCACATGGCTGACTGGGAGCTGTGGCTGCTGCCACTGCCACCGCAAGAGAGTATTATACTGCACCAGCCAGCGAACAGATCCAAATTCAGAATTTAAAGTCCAGTTTCAGCAGAATGCTTTCACATTTATGATGCATTCACAGCACCCTAAAGTTGAAGAATTGTAAGTCAGAGCATCATTAAGTTGTTGTAAGGAAGTTCCTGAAATATACATTTAAAGGAATCTATCAATCAATTCAGTGAAACCCATTAAATAATTGTGATTACCTATAGCATTCACAGTGGGGTAACTCAGAGTCACTGATCTCAAGAGATTTTTTTATTTTTCCTTGCACTTATATAGGAATTCATAGAAAAATAAATTTGTCCTTTATCAGGAACACAGAGAAACATTTTCTGAATTGCCCAAAGACATATATACTGAGTAGAAAATCTATCAGTTTTCACTTGGCATACACATAATAGAAGTAATGTTATTTATTTATTTTTTTTAAAAGGAGCTTCCTCAATGTCTCAGTGGGTAAAGAATCTGTCTGCCAGTGCAGGAGACATGAGAGACGTGAGTTCAATCCCTGGATGGGGAAGATCCCTTGGAGAGGAAAATAGCAACCCACTCCAGTATTCTTGGCTGAAAAAGCCTATGGCCAGAGGAGCCTGGCAGGCTGCAGTCCAAAGGGTCACATAATTCTTACAATGTATTAATACTTCCATACTTTCGATTCTGCTTAGAGCAATAACCATGCGGTGCAGTTAGTTAATTACCTATGAATTTAAAGTAAAATTGGAAGTTTTCTAGTTTCAGTGTACTGTTTTTGAAATTATTGCCTTCGTTGTTCTCTGTCAAATATGATGCTAATTGTTACCCGGTTTAATCCAGCAATTCAGTTAGAGGAATGAATATTTTTGGTCTGAGGAATGCTGAATTCAAGCAGTGCATCTCAAAAAATGGTTCAGAGTCAGAATGGAAACAGCTTCAATCTTCTGAGAGTTGTGGAGTCTGTATCAGCAAGTCTGAGTGAGACCTGCTGCAGCAAAGACATAAAGACACATGCCACTCTCCACCTCATTCCACCCTTAGGTCCGGGTCAGGTTGGCAGGTGGGAGCCTTTTGCTTAGATTCTATGGGGAACCATTTCAGAAGCTCTAAATTGCCTTGTTATTGTTAAGTCATGTCCTACTCTTTTGCGACCCCAAGGACTATAGCCCTCCAGGCTCTTCTGTCCATGGGATTCTCCAGGCAAGAATACTGGAGTGGGTTGCCATTTCCTTCTCCAAGAAATCTTCCGATCCAGAGATTGAATTCACATCCCTGGCATCTTCTGTATTGGCGGTGGTTTCTTTACCACTGAGCCACCAACGAAGTCCCTAAGTTGGATAATTTTATCTTTCTGTTTCATATCCTAGAGAAGGGAATGCTCTTTTCCTCCTCATTTTCCTTGACAGACTTTTTCCTGGGGTTTGACTTTCTTCACAATTGATGTGATAATATCTGGATGGACCAGGCCAAGATAAAAAGGGACAAGCAAGTTGTTCAGTGTATTTTTTATAGGCCTTAAGTCAACCTCATCCAAGAAAAGCCATCCACGGTTCAGCCTAGTTCTCAGGAGAACACACTGGAATTTGGGACAAAAGCCTAATAATAAAAATCATCGATGTATACATCTTAGTGAGAAGTGAATCTTTTGATGTGCAGTAAAACTGATATTGACCCTTAGGGAACGGGTGATATGTGTCATAAGAAGCAAACATGAGTACCTTAAGCCTTTGTTACAGGCAATAAAAACCATGTGCTAAATATGAGGGAAAAAGCATTGTATGATGGGGATAAATAGAAAGTGGTTTTGCAATATGAGAAGCCATTGATCTAATATCCAACTTTATGATATTTAAAAGTATGGTTCAGATAATGAAATTCTACATGAGACAAGTTTGTAATAAAACATGATTCAAATTTTATAAGTTAAAACAATTTTTAAAAGAAACAGTACTCCCACTCAGTATACTTTGTAAAGGTCCCCATTTCTTGAGATTGAGGAAAATTGGAAATAATTACACTAAAAGAACACTCTTTTGGTTACAATGCAAACCTGTGTACTACTAGCTAGCTAACTATCATCATTTCAATCATTTGATCACTTCAGCCCATCAAATTCATGGTCGCTGTATGTGAATCTGGTCATTCAGAGAAAAAAGCCAGGAAAAAAGAAAAGTGTTCCTCACTCAATCCTGTCCGACTCTTTTGCAACCCCATGGACTGTAACCCACCAGGGTCCTCTGTCCAAGGGATTTTCCAGGCAAGAGTACTGGAGTGGGTTGAAATTTTCTTTTCAAGGGCATCTTCCTGCCCCATGGACTGAACTTAGGTCTCCTGCGTGGCAGGCAGATTCTCTACCATCTGAGCCACCATGAGCTTCTAAACCAAACTTACTGGTGAGTTTGCCCATAAATAAGGACTGCCAGCTAATTCCTGCTCCTCAACTGGCACCACTGGATTGATTTCCATTGTTCCTTCTAATCACTAAAATTGTTTTTAATCAGAAACTTTATCCTTTAAAAACGACTAGAATTCTACAGACGTGGCTGGACATGGCAGTAATATTCTTAGGGCTCGAAGGAAATATATTGACAGTGTTTTCACTCTGAATCTCCGTCACCCAGAACGGTTGCCAAGAAAGCTTCAAGCCCACCAGGAGAAACCTTTCAGAAAGCTTAAGGGCGCCCATGCCCCATCGCCTTGTTTCTGTGGAGAAACCATTCTTTTAGTTACCTTTGGCTTTCAGTGCTTTTTCTCTGTGGCAAAGGGCCCATCCCTGCAATTTTTTTATCATGCTTTTTCATTTTGAGATAACAGGCAAATGCAAAAATGGTCTCAAAACTTTTCTCAGGGAGCCTGAAGTGCCTTGTTCATCGGTACTGGAATTTCTCACTCTCACAAACCCTTCTGCCACTTTTTCAGTGGTCCCCAGTAGTCACTGTTAACAAGCATGTAATAAACTGTTGTGTTGCAGTTGAGACACTTTATGTCCCAATACGATGATGACTTGACTGCCGATAGTGTATGAATCCTGAGGGTTACATTCATCAGCACTGTGAAATCAACCACCCATGAAATACAAAGTATGCTTGATTTATTTTGCTGATAGGATATCCCACAGAGTTTAAGCTTTAAGAATACTTTTTTGAGTTCGGGTTTTGTTTTTTCCCCCACATCTTTGTTTCATATTTTGAGACTATGGGTTAAGTGTGACATGCCTACCTGCTTAAGCAACAAGGTTTGGGAAAAATTAGTGGAGAAATGATTCACACTAGAGTCGTTCCCATGCCAGGATTTTATTCTTCCAAACTTCGCTTTGGTGATGCACCTGCTCCTACACATTAGAATCGGGAGAGAGGAAATATTACTTTAAGTGTTGCTTCTCTTTACATCTCCAGATGAAAATGTCCTTTGGAAGTAAATGTGCAAGCCAGATTGCCTTGTTGGCACCGGTGTACTACACCTCAGGTAATATTGCTAAGATGGTTCAAATTGTCAATTGACATATTTGCTAAAGCAGTTTGCAAGTTCCTTGAAGTGATCTTTAGGTGCTAATGCTCACCTCTTTCATCACCACTTTACTCTGGTGCGTGATCTGTACCAAAAGCATATCTCTGGATTGAATGCAAAGGTTTTAACATGCATTTTAAACACACACACATTCACGTGTATGTATGCACACAGACACATATATGAACTCACATTCTGCCTTAGTCTCACCTGATTTGAGCCCTCAGATGACAAGTCATGCCCTGATGCTGACATTATGACTCAAACTTCAGGAAAGTCTCATAACAAGGTAAAGGCTTTTTACTCTACCAAATGTATATGCACTTTGATCAGTCTCACAATTCTCCCCAATTTTCCAAATGCAAAACTTTCCAAATGCATACTTAGAACATACATCTAGAGAGGTTTTTGATTGGATTTAAATCCAAATCAGTTTTCCCAGTTGCCTTTAGCTTTTTTACTAATTGAATACTAACAACTAACTGTATTTTGTTCAGTAGGCACCAACCTTTGATAATGCCTAGCATAGTTCATGCTTGCAGTATAAAAAGCTTCAGAATTTTCTAGAAATTATCTGGATATTTGTTACAAGACTGAGTTTCCTTCCAGTTATGATACCAGATTAAAATTTGTAATTTAATGGTGATAATCATAATAATAAAATCATAATTGGCTATCCTAAACAGATATCTCATCCTCTGTCACCTCCTTTTCCTCAAGTCCCTTGATCTTTCCCAGCATCAGGGTCTTTTCCAGTGAATCAGTTCTTCGCATCAGGTGGCCAAAGTATTGGAGCTTCAGCTTCAGTATCAGTCCTTTCAATGAATATTCAGAGTTGGTTTCCTTTCAGATTGGCTGGTTGATCTCCTTGCAGTCCAAGGGACTCTCAAGAGTCTTCTCTAGCACCACAATTTGAAAGTGTCAATCCTTTGGCACTCAGCCTTCCTTATGGTCCAACTCTCACATCCGTATAGAAAGAGAAAGAAAGAAAGAGAAGTCATTCAGTTGTGTCCAATTCTTTGCGACCCCACAGACTGTGGCTGACCAGGCTGTTCCATCCATGGGATTTTCCAGACAAGAATACTGGAGTGGGTGGCCATTTCCTTCTCCAGGGGATCTTCCTGATCCAGGGATCGAACCTGGGTCTCTCGCACTGCAGGCAGACTCTTTACCATCTGAGCCACCATATGACTACTGGAAAAACTATAGCTTTGACTATAGAGATCTTCGTTGGCAGAGTAATGTCTCTGTTTTTCAGTATACTGTCTAGGTTCATGATGAGATGGTTGGATGGCATCACCAACTCAGTGGACATGAATCTGAGCAGATTCTGCAAGACAGTGAAGACAGGGAGGCCTAGCATGCTGCAGTCCATAGGGTCACAAAGAGTTGGACACAACTTAGTGACTTAATGGGCAGATATAGGAAGTGAATCTATTATATAATGGTCTAATGAATTCCAAAGGAATACATGCTGATAATATGTATTTTAGAGTCCCCCAAAACATTTAAATTTGATATGCAATGTATGATTTGCCATTCTAAATTTTTCATTCTGAGAAAGCTTTTTATATGGTTATGCCTTGTGTTTCTTAAACTTCAAGTGGAAAGAGAATTTACCAAAATTTTTAAGTTCTTCCTCACTTTTACAAGTTCATTTCAATATTCCAAAACAATAAACAAAATATATGTGATTTTTAAAGGAACAAATGGCCCATGTAAAACTTAGAAAAGAAGAGTATACTTTAAATTCTTCTATTCAATCTCAGTATTTTTCTGAGGTAGGCTTGCAATGATAACAGGTTTCTAAATGGTTCAATTTAGTGAAATAATTGAATTTTTAAAAACTATAAATGGAGTTCAATCAACCTACTATTAACTGTGTGTTTAATAAAAATTGCTGAATTAACTCATGCTTTAAAAAGTCCACAAATTGATATTTACATCTAAATTAAATAATCAAGGAAAAGGTTTAGAATAACTAAATATATATTTGATTGTAAAAAGTTCTCTTAGCCTAGCAGATTAGCACACTAAAATTTATATTTGAAATTTATCTCCAAATAGAAAATTTATTTTACATAAATTATTGACTTCATTAAAATAGGTCAATGTTACCATTTTCTACTTTAAAAGTAGAATAGTCTAGGAAATGTAAACTCAGAGTTCTCTACAAGATTTGTGCCATTTTCTCTAATTCTCAAGATAGATTACTAAAAATGCTTCCAAATTAAAAAAAAATAAAAGCAGTTTGTATAATTCAATAAATGCTCAGTAACACTTTATCCTAGAAACTTTTTCTAATCCTTGGCTTTGAGCTTTTTGACTCATTCCAAACTTAACATTTTAATCTTAAGTATTTTACTTAGATATTTACGCATTTACAATTGAGCACTTCAGAGTGTTTAAATATAACAAAAAATAGATGGTTTGTCCTTTTTTGGTCACTTTGTCTCTCATCTGACCCACTATTTCAAAGTTTTTGCTTGTTTTTATTTGACTTTGGGTTTTTTTAAGCCATCTTTTATATAAAATATTCTTTTCTACTACAGTCACACTCTCCCTATTCTATTCTGCCAATTCACATTTGAAGACATTATTCTGACATAAATACAAATTGGTTTTATAAGAATTTTCACATCAAATATACTAGTGAGCAAAAACCATCACAATATTCTAAAGTAATTATCCTCCAATTAAGATTAATTAATTTAAATATTTTAAAACAGAAGAGAACCAAACTTTTTTTTTTGGTTTAATTTCATAACTAAGGCAGGTGTTAGATGATAGATTTGGAACCAGGTATCTATTCCAAATGGTAGATTTTTCTTTTTTCTTTTCACCACTTATTTGTTTGTATCCTAAAAGGAATTTAAGTTGAGTACATTCATCATCCAAATTGATGTCAGGCTTAGGTTGTTAGGAAAATATCTGGCTACAGTAAGACTTGGCTGATTCTGTGAATCTCATGAAAAGTTTCATGTCATACCAAAGCACATCACACCAACCTTTAAAATTATACCACATACCAGAGGAAGGAAATCGGAATTGCTTCTGTCAGGATCAACATAATGAAATAAGAATTTCTTGAAAGGGAGAATGATCTATAACAAAAGGAAGAGGCATTTGTTTTACATTCAAGAAACCTGTGTCCATTTACTTGTCTTTTTTATACCATGCAAAAATGGTTTAGTCTCTGACATTGTAACTGACTTACAATGTATTTCAAAAGCAGAATTTTTCCAGAGCTGTTCAAATAAAAAAAATGTGTATTTTACTGTTTTAAGTTAAGGCATGCTGACCTCAGAGCAGCAAACCAACATTATTTAATAGCCTCTTTTTTCAGAGAGAAAATATTAAGCATCTGGCCCCCTGAATGAAATGTTTGGTTATTGAGAAGAGTCAGTATTCTGTGAACCTTACAGCTAATCTGCCAGAGAAAAACTGAACAGCAATAATCATGTGCTAATAAGAGCTACGGTCTTACCAGTAGCCAAGTATGAATGTGAGAGCTGGACCATAAAGAAGGCTGAGCGCTGAAGAACTGATGCCTTTCAATTGTGGTGATAGAGAAGACTCTTGAGAGTCCCCTGGACTGCAAGGAGATCCAATCAGTCAATCCTAAAGGAAATCAACCCTGAATACTCACTGGAAGGACTGATGCTGAAGTTCCAATACTTTGGCCACCTGACACAACCAGCGAACTCACTGGAAAAGATCCTGATGCTGGGAAAGATTGAAAGCAAATGGAAAAAGGGCAGCAGAGGATGAGAGGGTTGGATAGCATCACTGATTCAATGGACATGAACTTGGGCAAACTCCGGGAGATTTTGTGAGGGACAGAAAAGCCTGGCATGGTAAGTCCATGGAGGTCTCAGAGAGTTGGACACAACTTAGCCACTTGAACAACAACAAAAGTAAGAGCTAGATGCAGTGAAAATGCAACAGATATGTAAAATGCAGTGTCTTTTCTCCATGAACTTATTCTATCTCCACAGCAAAATTGACATTTAGGCTGCAGTTAGAGAATACTTGGGTATCAGATTATCACCACATATCTGTCTTTACCAGGCACCAGGTGAGGGGCCCATGATGAGAGGGCAAGAAGAAGGTACAGTCCTAGACCAAATAGCCTAAGGCAGACCCAGGTGTACACAATGTCCCCATATCAGTCAGAGTCAAAAGATAACATCAGTTAGAAGAACTAACTGGCAACCCTGAGCAATAGTGTCATAAGCTCTTGGGAAAGATAGACATGGCCAGCCCTGGAACACAGCCTTCTTCAGTGTGTGGGACCTTTGGAGGCCATGGGATGCTGTAGACCTGAGCAGGGATGAAATCCTAATGGACAAAGTTGACATATGCATCAGGGGTAACCTGGTGTCCTGAGCACTTCCTGTGTCAGACATAATGAGGCTCACTCAAAATCAACCTCAGCCCTAGTCTAAGCAGCACAATCTGCTGTGATCACATGCTATAGGATCCAGCTAATGGGACCAGGAAGACTCCAAAAATATGCATCCTGGAGCTCCTTGAGTCTTCTGACAGATAATAAAAGAATGAGTCAGGGATAAAGAAGGGTCAGAGAGGACCTTGAGGGGGAAAATGGAGACCAGGGAAAACATAGGTCTTGGTGTGTTTTGATTCTCCACCCATATAGCACTGCCTTCCATAGTTATCTCCACCACTAAGTACCACTGCAAGGGTAACTTGACATTTTTAAGAAATGCACTCCCCAACAATGGGGACTCTGATGGAAGCCCTGCTTCCCCGGGCCTAGAAGCAGTACTGGCAGAAAGAATGGCTGGACCTAGTCTTGGATAGATAGTAAGGGTCCAGACAAAGAAGAAGGACTTGACAGTAAGCAAAAGAGAAATGTTGGGAGATAGCAACAGAGTCCAAGTGAGAAAGAAGAAAACAAGTTACATGTATAAGCAGGGAGCAAACTAGCCAGTGACTACTTGAAGGTGAGCTCTGGTGGACATCCTGGGCTGGCTATTTGTTTTTGGTACTAACTTCCATTTAACATACCTTAATACACTTTGAAATCTGGAGCTAAAAATCACATTGCTCAGACTCCAGTAGACCTAGGATTCTGAACAAGGAATAGACTTCCCTGCCTCAATTTGGACAATTGTTTATGGAGAGAGAGATGGATGGTCAGCATCCAGCCTGGGAGTGTGAACGATGACTGGGGCAGAGCTGAGGCAGCTTCTTACTTGAGCAGGGAGCATCCCCGTGTTCACAGAGGCTGTGTGGTTCTGAAACCCACAGTTATAGAAGGGTGTGATGTGTGCTTAGTCAGTTGTGTCCGACTCTGTGACCCCATGGACTGTAGCCCATCAGGCTCCTCTGTCCATGGGGATTCTCCAGACAAGAATACTGGAGTGGGTTGTCATGCCCTCCTCCAGGGGATCTTCCTAACCCAGGGATAAACCCAGGTCTCCCAAATTGCCGGCGGATTCTTTATCCTCTGAGCCACTGGGGAAGCCCAGTTAAAGAAGGGTTTCCTTCACTGGGATGTGCAATTTCTTTATTTCCCCCTTTTCAGTTTATGCTACAGACAATAAAACTTTCTAATTTTACAATGTACAGCTTTTGAGTTTCAGCAAATGTATATAGTTATGCAAATACCACCATAGTCAAGATATAGAATATTTTCATTGCCCACCAAAACTACAACTTTTACCCCTTCTCAGCCAATCTCCTACCCCCACTCCAGTTCAAGTGATCTGCTTTTTGATATCACTGTATGTTTTTTCTTTCCTGAATGTCATAAAAATGGAATTAAACAGCATGTAAGGTTTGAAGTATGATATATTTCACTTAGACTAATGCTTTTGAGATTTATCCATGCTGTTGCAGACATCAATGGTGTTTTCTATTGCTGAGTATTACATATGCCACAATCTGTTGATCCATTAACAAGCTGACAGAGATGTGAGTTCTTCGCACTTTGTTTCTGAGAATAAAATGACTGTGCACTAAGTTACTTCAGTTGTGTCCAACTCTTTGCCCCTATAGATCGCAGCCTGCCAGGCTTCTCTGTCGATGGGATTCTTCAGGCTAGAATACTGGAGTGGGTTGCCGTGCCCTCCTCCAGGGGAATCTTCCTGACCCAGGCATCAAACCTGATTATCTTATGTCTCTTGCATTGGCAGGCGGGTTCCTAACCACTAGCCACCCAGAAAGCCCTTAAAATGACCATGACAATGAACAAGTCTTTCTGTGGATTATTGGATATGATAAGCTCATGTTTAACATTGTGAGAAAATGCCAAACTGTTTTCCAAAGATTCTGTAGTGTTTTTCACTTCTACCAACATTTTATGAGTTCCTTTTGCTCTACATCCTTGCTAACACGGGTACTGTGAGTCTTTTTAATTTTGGCTACTCTATTGTGTATGTAGTTTCAGTTTGTTAAGCTCGGTACCATTGATATTTAAGACCAGATAATTTTTCTTCTGTTTACTGTAGGATATTTAGAAATATGCATGTCCTCTACCCACAAGATGCCAGTAACAGCCCTCTAGTTTTAACAACCAAAACTGTCTCCAAACTTTGCCAAATGTCCCCTGGGGGCAAATGATCATCTTTTCATTGCGAACCACTAATGTAGTGGTTTCATATGAGTCAGTTATTTACATTGGGTGGCCAAAGTGTTGGGAGTTTCAGTGTCAACATCAGTCCTTCCAATGAATATTCAGGACTGATCTCCTTTAGGATGAACTGGTTGGATCTCCTTGCAGTCCAAGGGACTCTCACAAGTCTTCTCCAACACCACAGTTCAAAAGCATCAATTCTTTGGTGCTCAGCTTTCTTTATAGTCCAACTCTCATATCCATATGTGACTACTGGAAAGACCATAGCCTTGACTAGACAGACCTTTGTTGGCAAAGTACCATCTCTGCTTTTTCCTTCCAAGGAGCAAGCATCTTTTAATTTCATGGCTGCAGTCACCATCTGCAGTGATTTTGGAGCCCCCTGTTTCCCCATCTATTTGCCATGAAGTGATGGGACCAGATGCCATGATCTTAGTTTTCTGAATGTTGAGCTTTAAGCCAACTTTTTCACTCTCCTCTTTCACTTTCATCAAGAGGCTCTTTAGTTCTTTTTCTTTCTGCCAAAGGGTGGTGTCATCTGCATATCTGAGGTTATTGATATTTCTGGCCATCTTGATTCCAGCTTGTGTTTCTTCCAGTCCAGCATTTCTCATGATGTACTCTGCATATAAGTTAAATAAGCAGGGTGATAATATACATCCTTGACGTACTCCTTTTCCTGTTTGGAACCTGTCTGTTGTTCCATGTCCAGTTCTAAATGTTGCTTCCTGACCTGCATACAGATTTCTCAAGAGGCAGGTCAGGTGGTCTGGTATTCCCATCTCTTGAAGAATTTTCCCCAGTTTATCGTGATCCACACAGTCAAAGGCTTTGGCATAGTCAATAAAGCAGAAATAGATGTTTTTCTGGAACTCTTTACTTTTTCCATGATCCAGCAGATGTTGGCAATTTGATCTCTGGTTCCTCTGCCTTTTCTAAAACCAGCTTGAACATTCTTATCCCTTTTTAAGCTGCACATAGAATATCTTTTTCTCTGATTTTTAAGATTTCTCTTCTTGTCACTTATTTTCTACAATTGGTATATTTTCCACAACTTTTGGTGTATTGCTCCCTTGGTGCATTTTTTTAATGTGTCTTCTACTTTAAGTTCACTGAACCTCTTACTACTGCAGGCTTATAGAGTTCACTAAGTTTGGAAAATTTTAGAACTCGATTTTTTCAATTATTTTTTTCTGAATTCCCTCTTTACTGTCCCCTCTGGATCCTCCCTCCCTCTCCTGCTCTCCTTTGAGGACTCCAATTACACATACATTAGCTCACTGAATTTCTATTAAGATTTTTTGTATACCTTCTGTTACTATGTCTTCAAGTTTCACTAATATTGTTTTTTTTAATTAATTTTTATTTTTTTGTTTTGCTTTACAATACTGTATTTATTTTGCTATACATTGACATGATTCAGCCACGAGTTTACATGAACTCCCAATCCCGACCCCCACCGCCCCCCTCCTGCCCCACACCTTCTCTCTGGATCATCCCCGTGCATCAGTCCCAAGCATCCTGCATCCTGCATCAAACCTAGACTGGCGATTTGTTTCACTTATGATATCATACATGTTACACTGCCACTCTGCCAACTCATCCCACCCTCTCCCTCTCACACAGAGTCCAAAAGGCCGTTCTATACATCTGTGTCTCTTTTGCTGTCTTGCGTACAGGTTTATCATTACCATCATTCTAAATTCCATATATATGTGTAAGTATACTGTATTGGTGTTTTTCTTTCTGGCTTACTTCACTCTGTATAATCGGCTCCAGCGTCATCCACCTCATTAGAACTGATTCAAATGTATTCTTTTTAATAGCTGAGTAATACTCCATTGTGTATATGTACCACAGCTTTCTTATCCATTCATCTGCTGATGGACATCTAGGTT
>SJXQ01005796.1:0-14871 GCA_006408695.1 Aepyceros melampus
AGAATGGGAAAGACTAGAGATCCCTTCAAGAAAAGTAGAGATTCCAAGGAAACATTTCTTGTAAAGACGTGCTCAATAAAGGACAGAAATGGTATGGACCTAACAGAAGCAGAAGATATTAAGAAGAGGTGGCAAGAATACACAGAAGAATTGTGCAAAAAAGATCTTCATGATCCAGATAATCACGGTGGTGTGATCACTCACTTAAAGCCAGACATCCTGGAATGTGAAGCCAAGTAGGCCTTAGTAAACATTACTACAAACAAAGCTAGTGGAGGTGATGGAATTCCGGAGCTATTTCAAATCCTAAAAGATGATGTTATGAAAGTGTTGCACTCAACATGCCAGCAAATTGGAAAACTCAGCAGTGGCCACGGGACTGGAAAAGGTCAGTTTTCATTCCAATTCCAAAGAAAGGCAATGCCAAAGAATGCTCAAACTACTGCACAATTGCACTCATCTCACAGGCTAGTAAAGTAATGCTCAAAATTCTCCAAGCCAGGCTTCAGCAATATGTGAACTGTGAACTTCTAGATGTCAAGCTGGTTTTAGGAAACGCAGAGGAACCAGAGATCAAATTGCCAACATCCATCAGATCATAGGTAAAGTAAGAGAATTCCAGAAAAACATATATTTCTGTTTTATTGAGTATGCCAAAGCCTTTGACTGTGTGGATCACAATAAACTGTGGAAAATTCTGAAAGAGATGGGAATACCAGACTACCTGACCTGGCTCTTGAGAAATCTGTATGCAGGTCAGGAAGCAACAGTTAGAACTGGACATGGAACAACAGACTGGTTCCAAATAGGAAAAGGAGGACGTCAAGGCTGTATATCGTCACCCTGCTTATTTAACTTATATGTAGAGTACATAGTGAGAAATGCTGGGCTGGAAGAAGCACAAGCTGGAATCAAGATTGCCGGGAGAAAAATCAATAACCTCAGATATGCAGATGACACCACCCTTATGGCAGAAAGCGAAGAACAACTAAAGGGTCTCTTGATGAAAGTGGAGAGTGAAACAGTTGGCTTAAAACTCAGCATTCAAAAAACGAAGATCATGGCATCCAGTCCCATCAGTTCATGGCAAATAGATGGAGAAACAATGGAAACAGTGAGAGACTTTGTTTTTTTTTGGGTGGGGGGCTCCAAAATCACTGCAGATGGTGACTGTGGCCTTGGAATTAAAAGACACTTCCTCCTTGGAACAAAAGCTATGACAAACCTAGACAGCATATTAAAAAGCAGAGACATTACTTTGCCAATAAATATCCATCTAGTCAAAGCTGTTTTTTCTTCCAGTAGTCATGTATGGATGTGACAGTTGGATTACAGAGAAAGCTTAACACCAAAGAATTGATGTTTTTAAACAATGAGTTGGAGAAGACTCTTGAGAGACCCTTGGACTGCAAGGAGATCAAACCAGTCAATCCTAAAGAAAATCAGTCCTGAACATTCATTGGAAGGACTGATGCTGAAGCTGAAACGTCAATACTTTGGCCACCTGATGGGAAGAAGTGACCTATTGGAAAAGACCCTGATGCTAGGAAAGATTAAAGGCAGGAAGAGAAGGGGACAACAGAGGATGAGATGTTTGGATAGGGTCACCAACTTGATGAACATGAGTTTGAGCAAGCTCTGGGAGTTGGTGATGGACAGGAAAGTCTGTTATGCTGCAGTCCAGGGAGTTGCAAAGAGCTGTACACGACTGAGCAATGGAACTGAACTGAGCATATGTTCTATTCCTTTCTATAATTATGTCCTTGCCAGGGATCATACTTTTTAGAGATAGTACAGAGTAGTTTTTATTAGTTTCAAATTTAACTAAAATAGATTTGGGTTTGGATATTGACTTGTAGGGTAATCTGTCATCCTAGTTTTCTTGGGACTGGCTTTCATTGAACATCGGACTTGAAATCGTTAAAGCAGTAAGTCCCAGGGAAACTGGACCATTGCCTACCCAACTAAGCACATGGCTGTGAGACCATTGCATGTTATGTTACAAGTCTCTGTTTTTTTATGTGTGAAATGGGAACAGTAATGGAACCTAACCCATAGGAGTTCAGTGATAATTAAATGAGATAGTATATGAGATATATAGATATATGCTGCTCTCACTGCTAAGTCACTTCAGTCATGTCCGACTCTGTGTGACCCCATAGACGGCAGCCCACCAGGCTCCCTCGTCCCTGGGATTCTCCAGGCAAGAACACTGGAGTGGGTTGCCATTTCCTTCTCCAATGCATGAAAAGTAAAAAGTGAAAGTGAAGTCGCTTAGTCGTGTCCAACTCTTAGGGACCCCATGGACTGCAGCCTACCAGGCTCCTCCATCCGTGGGATTTTCCAGGCAAGAGTACTAGAGTAGGGTGCCAGATATATGAGATAGATACGAAACACGCACTCACTATGTAAACCAAGCACTTGATAAGGACTCAATAAATAAGAGCCATTATTATTAAAACTGTTTTCCAATTTTATTGCAATATAATTGACATACAGCAATGTATAAATTTAAGGTGTACATTATAATGATTTGACTTAAAACTATCATAAAATGATGTCCACAGTTTTATTCAACATTCATCATCTCATATAGATACAAAAAGAAAAAGGAAAAATAAATGCTTTATTCCATGTGATGAGAACTTCTGGGATTTACTTTCTTAGTAACTCACATGCATACAGGACTTCCCTGGTGACTCAATGATTCACCTTCCAAAGCGGGGAGTGTGGGTTCAATCCCTGGTCAGAGAGCCTAGATCCCACATGCCTCAGGGCCAAAACCCCAAAACATAGAAAACAGAAACAATACTGTAACAAGTTCAACCAAGACTTTAAAAAATGATCCACATTAAAAAAAATTCTTTGAAAATAACTCTCATATATGTCATCCAGCAATGTAAACCATAGTCATCACACTATATATTACATCCCAATGTGTGTATATATACATACATACATTGTATGTATAAATGTATGATACATTTATTTATAACTGGAAGCTTGTACCTTTTGACCACTTTCATTCCATCTCCCCTACCCCACCCTTATTTATGATAACCACACATCTGATCTGATGAGTTTAGGGGTTTTTTAAGATATCTATGTGCGTGAGATCACACAAGGCTTATTTTTGTCTGTCTGACTTACTTCACTTAGCATAATGCCCTCAAGATCCATGCATGTTGTCTCAAGTGGCAGGACTTCCTGCTTTTTAAAGCCATTATTATTGTTGTTGTTTTGCAAAGCAAGTAGATTCCTCAAAGCACTAATTCTCAGAATCTAGATCTTCATATCTAGGATTTGAAATAAATGAACTTTATGTTTAGCTTTGACGTCCTCTTTACCTTCCAGGTGACTTCTTTTCTCGTTGCATTTATCCTTGAAATTAAACAGTAAAACCCATGGCTGAACAGAATCACCATTGCATGTCCTTTCACATTTTTCAGGATATAGATCAGAACAAGACAAATTTACTGTTTGGAAAACAGTATGGATGAATGAAGAATCAAAGGCAGCATACTGCTATGAAAAGATAAAGGGAGTTAGCCTAGATTATAATAAAGACAACCACTATTTTGTTGAGTGTAAACTCTAGGCCATATATTAGGGATCATAACCTTTCTATCTCTGCTCCAGTCAGCGATCCTCAGAAGTAAATATTGTTATCCTCCTCAGTGTTCAAATGGAGAACCGATCTTAGTGAGCTTAAGTCATTTGCCCAAAGATAGTGCTGGGTTGGCCCAAAGGTTCATTTGGCTTTTTCTGTAAGATGTTATGGAAAAACCTAAATGAACCTTTTGGCCAACCCAATAGTAGTGAGAAGTGCAACAGAGATTCTAAGCCAGGTCTGAACTTTCCAAAGTAAATGCACGTTTAAAAATAACCAACAGGGCAATTTTGCAGAAAAATATTTTGCCTCTCTGGGCTAGTTTCTTCACCTGTACAACCTGAAAGGAAATTGCCATTGATGATTGCTTATCACATTGCACATAATGAGCTATGCATGTTACATGCATCAGCTCACTTAATAATTGTGAGTAAATATTACTTCCATTTTTGGGGGTGTTGGAGAGAATGGGTGGGTTTTCATCCTCTTCCAGCTTCTGACAGGGAGTCACTCTTACCAGTGGAAACATGTCTTAGCAAAGGGCAATTCCTGCTTGGTTTCCAGAGCCCTTTCTTTCCGTGTTTCAGGAAATAGCCAGTTTCAAACAAGTAGAAACATTCAAGGGAGCCAAATTCTGCTCCCCTACACACCAGCCAGTCCAAGAGAGAGACCCTGCAAAGCTCCCTGTCCAGGGTATGTAGTACTCACCAAAGCCCTCCCCTGAAATACTGCCTTGGGCTCCTAAAGACCAAAGAGGGTGTGGTGGACAGTTCACTTCATATTGGTAGGAAATGTTTGATTTACCCTTGATTTCATATATTCATGCCCAAACTCCTAAATTCTATTATTGGAAATGTCGGTTAACTATAACAACTGTCTTTCACCAAATATTTTTCTGTTAATCTCATTGCTTTCTTGTTAGCATTTTTCACGTATACATTTCCCTCAATTTCTTTCTCCAAAAGTGTAATGATACGTCCTGGGACCTTTGTGGATCACTGTGCTTTTTGGAACTTTTGCCTTAGGCCTCTGAGGAGACACTGCACTCCAGTCATGAAGAGGAAGACCCTTTGAAAGGAATGGAACCCTATCTCGTAAGGAGACTTTCCTGCCGCAACATCCAGCTTCCCCCTCTCGCCTTCAGACAGTTGGAACAAGCAGACTTGAAGAGTGAATCAGAGAACCTTCAGAGGCCAACCAGCCTCCCCTTGAAGATTCTACCCCTGATTGCTATCACTTCTGCTGACTCCAGTGGGTGAGTGACCTTGGGTGACATTGCCCCATTTTCTATTTTAAACGATGATTGTTATCCGGGATCTCTTGAGTTTTGTGGCTCATTGCTTGATTTGAGTCAAGGGGAAATGAGGTTGCTAGAATCAAGAGAAAATCTGGTAGTTTTTCTCAGGTAATATTGCAGTCTCTACAAGAGGAGACACTTTAGTCAAATTATTTTACATGGAGTATTTGAAAAAGTATTGATGAATGCAAAAGAGTGTCTGGGGAAAGGAAATTGGGCTTGGAAATTAATACTGGTTACAGGTGATTAAATAGAAAAATTTCTTAACAAATGAGAACTAATGGACAAATTAACATGTAGGCATATGTATCTGAGAATAGTAGGCAATGTTCACTGATGCAAAATGAATTTGGAATCAAGAAGAGATTGTACTATAATTAGAATCAAAGGAAATACACAACTGGTCATGAGCCTAATCATTTGGCCTTTGACATTTTCAAGTCTTGCTTGCCAGAATACTGTTTCATTTCCTAGCATAAGGAGTTTTATTCTGCATTAAGATGTATAGAAGAATGACTGAGGCCTCCGATTACTAACGTAGCATTTGCATTTCTTATTTACTAGATATTTGTGTTTTTAATATTTTTCTGCTGTTTACAGTGGGGTTGTTTACTCTTTAATCACAATTACCAGGTAAAATGTTGTCAAAGAAAGTGAGAATTGTGGGCACGTCCATTATTTGATTTTTGGGGCCAGCTGCATTTTGAGAGGAGGAGGAAACTAGTGGTCCACACTTGAACAGACGCTTGAGCATTTATAAGGATTACAGGAACAGAGCAATTTGCTGGGGTGCAAATGTGATTCTTCTCATTGTCTGCCAAGTTCAAGGCATGTCTAGAGAAGGGACCTTTTGGGTTTTCCTAAAAGTTACTGAAAAAGTGGTGGTCAGAAAAAATGTCACCAGTAACTGTCATCTAAGATATTGAATTTAGCTGTTTGAATTGTTACAGACCAATTCAAAGCACCTATGTTATTAAAAAGTATGAGGAAATCACTGCTAGATAAATAAGACAACATATTCTTAACTTGAAGCAAGAAGGAGAAAATACATATGTGATTTTTTTTTTTCTGGATGAACTGTGTATATAAAGAAGACTGTACACCTATCTACCAGACACATTAAAGCAGGTAGGAATTTTATAGGGCAGCTTGGCCTGAGCATTCTTTGAAAAATACTGTCTCAGAAATCCAATTTCCCCTGTTTGGCATCAGTCCTGCTTCACTCATGTAGAGTGGAGGATTCACCTGCCAAGTGTGTCAGATATCACTAAGTCCACTCCTGTGTTCAGTAATTTGCTAGTAGAGCTCCAAGAATTCAGTAAATAGTTGTATTCATGCCTGGGATTTATTAGAGCAAAAGAAGACAAAGGAAAATCAGCAAAGAGCAAGGTACATGGGGCAACATCTGGAGGAAAGCAGAAACAAGTTTTCAGGGGTTCCATCTCCCAGTGGATTCAGAAAGATGTACTTAATTCCTCTAGTAATGAGTTAAGACAACACATGTGACATGTGTTCACCAGAGAAGCCTTCTATCAGCAAAGCCTATTAAAGGCTCAGTGCTTATATGAGATATCTAGGGTCAGACTCACAGAAACAGAGTACAACGGAGGTTGTCAGAGACTGAAGGAAGGGGAAATGAGGAATTGCTGTTCAACAGGTATGCTGCTAAGTCGCTTCAGTCCTGTCTGACTCTGTGTGACCCCATAGACGGCAGCCCACCAGGCTCCCCCGTCCTTGAGATTCTCCAGGGAAGAACACTGGAGTGGGTTGTCATTTCCTTCTCCAATGCATGAAAGTGAAAAGTGAAAGTGAAGTCACTCAGTCATGTCTGACTCTTCGCCACCCCATGGACTGCAGCCCACCAGGCTCCTCCATCCATGGGATTTTCCAGGCAAGAGTACTGGAGTGGGGTGCCATTGCCTTCTCCGTCAGTGGGTATAGTTTCAATTACAAGATGAATAAGCTTCCAAGATCTGCTGTACTACGTGTGGCTGCAGTTGACAACACCGTATTGTGCACTTAAAATTCTGTCAGGAGGGGAGATCTCATGTTAAATGTTCTTACTACCAAAAAAAAAAAAAGTTTAAAAACAAAAAAAAAATAAAAGATAGACTTAGTACCCAGTTTTTATTGGGGGTTGGTCACTGAGGCATCCTCTTCGTAGGATGTGCATAAATTCCAGATTCCTAGAAGGAAAGCAGTTGTTCAGTGTAAACCATGCTTTTTATGCAACCAGTTTAGGCACTGAGCCATATTACCAGTTAGGGAATGATGAGAACCCTCCTGAAATCCAAGTTCCCAGATGCCAGCTAAGGGCCAATCTTTCCAGCAGGCTTTTCTAATGATAACAGTTGCTGGCCTAATGTAAATTCTTTTCTGCACAGCAGGTTTATCTTGGAATCATTAGCTTGATTTCTCTACCTTTGAGGAAGAAGGGATTATAGCTATAATCAAAATTAAAATGAACTAATTTAAGCCTGTGATATATTCAATTAACTTTGGTTTAAAAAAATTTGCTGGCTAAACATGACTTCTCTCAAAGCTGGTGTTATATCATGTGCCCTTAAAAGAAAACAATGTGGTATATTTAATATGTCTCTTGTAGTTGGGCAATGTGTATAATTAAAAATCTCAGGTTAAAGCTAAGCTTACTTAATTAAATTTGAATTTGTTGCTAAATGCAAATAGCCTCCAAGTGCCAAAGGACTTGGGGTTCAGAACTGTCTCTATGATAGTACTTCTGTTGGTTCAGAGTTTGTTTCCTTTTCAATAAAAGATCTAAGATGCAAGTATAAGCAAAACAGTACTTACCATTTACAAACATATTCAACATTTTGGAGGAAATAATTTGTCTTTTAGAAAAATGAAACAAGTGACTCGTCAGTACCAGAAGGCAGCCAGGAGAAACCACTTATGGGAGTTGCCAGAAACAAAGTCTAAACATGCACTGAAGGAATTCTGTTATCTTTTGAAGCAGATTTTCTGGAGTATCTAAACTTTGAAAGGGAGGCAGAAGGTAAATTAGGGATGATATTCTGTAGCCATTCCAGTTAACCAAGAACTACAGGTTCTTTCACTACTATCAGAAGGGCTAATGGGAAATTTAGATTACTTTAGCTAGGTTTCGACAGCCTCATTCTTCATCATTAAAGGTTAGTAGGTCCACAGGTTCCACTGTTAATCTACACGGAAGCATTGACAATTGTGAACCTTTGATAGAAAAGATTTTCATCCCCTTTGGATTTATTCCTTTTTTTAGCTTTGCTCTTTTTTTTCTGATATATGAGTACATCAGACAGTTGTTCTGTCAAGTATCACACAGTAGTGGGTCTACAGACTTGTGCTACCCCTTTCAAAAGCCATGATGTGGTTTCTTAAGGAAACGATTGGCCTGCAAAAAAATACATAATTTGCTCTTGGTAGCAGCAGCCTTTGATATATTATAGCTCCTTACTGTATAACCACTGCAGCAACTGCTATAGTTTTTTGGGAAAATATTAGAGAAAATTCTGTTCATTATTTTTGGTTTCTTTGTTATAACTGGCCTCAAAGATCCTCCATTAGTAACTCATGGGGTAGAGGTGAGTGTTCTAACAGGTTTAAGAGTCAACCAGGAATTTGTCCTCGTTCAGAAAGTTACAACCACTATGGACGTATCACATTAATGTTAAGGAGTCTGTGTCTTGATAGAGAAGGAGAAGTATCATATGACATCCCTTATATGTGGAATCTAAAAAGAGATGAATTTACTTACAAAACAGAAAGAGATTCACAGACTTAGAGAACAAAATTGTGGTTGCTGTGGGGAAAGATAGGGGGATAGATAGTTAGGGAGTGTGGGATGTACATATACACATTGCTATATTTTAAATGGATAAATAGCAAGGACCAATTGTATAGTACAAGGAACTCTGCTCAATGTTATGTGGTAGCCTGGATAGTGGAGGTAGTTTGTGGGAGAATGGACGTGTATATGTATAGCTGAGTCCCTTCTTTTTTTCATCTGAAACTATCACAACATTGTTAATTAGCTATACCCAAATAAAAAAATTAAAAAAAATTTTTTTTAAACATGGAGGAAGAAAAAAAAGAAGTCTATGTCTTGCTTTTGGCATCTGTCCACAGACATGCCCTGCATTCAAAGGTTATTCAAATATGTTTGGAATGAGATTAGAGGTCCTCTTCATTTCTTACTTCCTCCTTGTTTCACAACAACCCTTGCTGACTTCAACATAGTTCTCTGGTCAGAATCCTTGGAAGGAATCAAGAACTTCCCTTAGCCCAGCTCGGGCACTGGCTTACTTTCCCTAGGTGGTCCATGGACCCCCAGATACTCTGAGGAGAGTTTAGCTTGCCACACCTAGAATGCTTCCTGCACACAAGTAGGAGATTGCAGAAACAAACAGAGGTAACAGGAGATAGAGCTAAATCTTTCTAGCTGTGCTTTATGGCTGCATCAGCTATAGTCAAATGAGAGCCAAGGAGTAAGTTGTCCCCTTGTGACAGGATGACACACCTGTGGATGGATGAATACTTAGGAACACGTGTGGGTGGAGAATATTACAAATTCTTATCACTGGTATGCCGTTACCAATCTAGAGAAGTACACTGTGTACATTTATATTACCATGCCCTGTTTTTTTTAAAAATAAGAAAATGGAAAGAAGTTGAAATAATGGTCACACTTGGAAAAAAGTCTACTCCCCAACATAGAAGGAAGGATTACCTTAGTCAAATATGGCTTCATATTACAAATAATCTTCCAGAATTATTTCTTTGAGTTATGTGCTATTCACAGAGGAGCTGGTTTGAGATGCCGGTTAAACTTTGGGTTCTTTGATCAACTGGTCATCATCTAGATTTCTTGAGTACACACAGTATGTTAGTGTGAACATTAAAAAAAATAGGTAATTTTCAACATTTTGTTACTGAATCAAAATCTGAACAAAATAAAATTAAGAGAAACAGAAGCTTGGTTAAAAGAGACATCTGATTTTTCAAACTTTATTTTTAACTTAAGGTTTTGATGGTGGGGATTTCAGATTTGAAGTATAGTGAGTATAAGGCTATATGAAGCTAAAGAGCTGTCTTTCATGATGAACCCATGAGACTTGCTGTTTCATATTGGTTATGTGCTCAAGTTTCAAGAGATTTATTTGATAAATTCTAGCTGAAAGTTTTGTGGAAGATCTATATAATCCAGTAGGCAAAGATTTCCAAAACTGAAAATGTGTAAACTTGATTGTGATTGTAAAAGATCCCTTAGATATATGACATTTTTGACCTGGATTTGGTTGAAAAATATAATCACAAAGAAATAGGAAGGCAATGCTACCAATAATCTTGAAGATAAATGCTATGTAAAAAAAAATACAACTGGATTCCTTTGTTTTTTTAAATACAATTTATTGGCACAGCATTTGTCAAAACTCAGAATATCTACAAAACATTGCAAGACTTATTTCTAAAGTATTTACTCTGATTTAATTGAATTGAGTTGAATTTTTTTATTTTTGAGATTAAAATTAGACTCTAAGAACAATGGAACACTTTACTATATAATTCTTGATAAATGACATCTTGAATCTAATCTAAAATAGACAACTAAATAATGCTGATGGCTTTCCCCTCACACATCATAGAAACTCTGAGTGTTTTATGGTATCGACATGTCCTAATTTCAAGAAACTTAGGTATAAATGATAATTTTGTTAAAATAAAGAGTATGATATGAAGTGAAAGTCACTCAGTTGTGTCCAACTCTGCGACCCCATGGACTATGCAATCCATGGAATTCTCCAGGCCAGAATACTGGAGGGGATACCTTTGCCCTTCTCCAGGGGATCTTCCCAACCCAGGGATCGAACCCAGGTCACCCACATTGCAGGCAGATTGTTTACCAGCTGAGCCACAAGGGAAACCAAAACTAAAGAGTATGGTAATTATCAAATTCTAATTTCTTCTTTAGACTACTGTAGTGCCTTCTCATTCCTGTAGTACTCTCTGGAATTCTAATTAAATTTACCCGAATGGACTGATATCATAACATACCATCATATATAACACTCTCTATTTGTATGTAATAAAGTACCATGTACCGGGGAGGATTTACTTTTATAACCAAAGGTTTCTCTCTCACCAGGCTCCATATTCATAAAAAGATTAAACAGAATGGTGACTTTTGTGCTTACCACATGAGAGCACCTGGTCCTTTTCCAAACCTTTCTTATGCCAACCTTACTTGTTTGATAGTGAAGATTGGTTAGAGATCCCAATGTAGAAATGAACCCAGTGAAGCATTTAATTTACCGTGAAAAGTGATCGAAGAACAATACTGCAGCAGGCAGAGTGCAGAGCTGAATAAAAGCACTTTAATTATTTCCACCCAAGAATCATCATTTTCAGCTCCTCAGATAGCTGCTTATCCACAAACACTACCCTGTTTGACCATCTTTATATAACTCAACCTTATATAATCACTGAAGTGTTTAGGGAGAGTTTACAGTTCTTTCAAAATCATGTTCTTCTATCTTGCAATATAATGTTTGTGGGGTAAAAATAAGTGAAAACATTCTAAATGGTCTTTATTTAACTGTTATGTGCTATATAAATGTTAATATTGGCCACAGTATACCAGTTAGAGAAGTCTCAAATTAGAAAAAATGCATTCAATTGAAATTCATGAAAAATGAATGTATCAAAATCTTTTTCTGCCTATAGCTGAGCACCCCAAATGGAAAGAAAAGTTTTATTTAAAATAAAATTGTATGTAGAGAAAGAACTATGAGAAAAATATGTGACCTTTTGTGTTTAAGACACATTTTTTTTGTTGGTTTTGCTGAAAATCCTGGCTAGTTGCTTAGAATTTTTTCTAACAACTTAGGATCTAGGTATCATTTATTGTACCTTTTCATCTCATTCATGTAGAATCTTCTTTCCACTTAAAAGAAATTAAGTGGAGCCAGGCATTGTTAGACCTATTTCAAATCTGGGGAATTCAATCAAAATAGTATGCCATTCAGTTGTTTTATGTCATTTAGTGAACATGTATTTATTGGTTTTATTTGATGAATTAGCATCATTTACTCTAAAGTTAGTGGCTCTGAGTCTGGGAAAGGTAAGACCTTTGCCAGCATTTCCAAATGGATTTATCTCAGGATGTTCTGATTTTTATTCCAATGTGATTCCTAAAAAATGTGACTAATGCTGCCATAAGAAACACACACACACACTCGTTATGTGGAAGCTATACACAGAAATTCAGAACTTTAGTATACATAGATACTTTTTATACCATATAATTTATAATACACAAATAAGATTTAGAATATCCATTTTAGAATTCAAATGACTTTCTGGAACTTTTCCATTTTTTGGCCTTGTATTTTTGGAGTGTTCTCCTTCTTTCCTCCTCCACTAACTGTTCTGTGTCCCAGTTAGCATGTGACTTTGGCTTTCTCATTTCTCCAACAGTATTTAATTGAGGTTAACTTTATTTCTTTAAATTGTATATTTCCATACATATTTTTAGAGAGTCAAGCTAAATTTTATAAATATAAAAGAATATCTGCAAGTTATATGAGTGAAAATGTTCATCTACTCAATCATGTATCAGTCATGTATTTATGTATTCGTGTGCACATGCATTCACCCATTAGCAAGTGTCTATTCTTTCTATACAATGACATGTGAACTGGAGGTGGGAGGCTTTCGGTATTCACACAGTCAATTCTTTCATAGAATTTAGAATTCAGGTGGGCACACTAAAAAGAAAACAGACAATTACAGTCCCATTTTTTTTAATATAATGCACACATATCACATATGACTGAGGACATGCAGAAGTTATGCAGGACAAGAGGGGAGCACATTAGCACAGGCTTAGGAGAAGCTGACACCCAAGCTGAGACCTAAAGGCAATGGTATTAAGTAGAGAGAATAGCAAAGTCTATTGACAAGGGAAAGTGGGATGTATGCATTCAGAGAACTAAAACTGTTCAGCATGGCTAGACCAATCGGCCATGTTGTAGGCATGGTTGGTAATCATTACCATTACTTTTTCATGTAACCAGCGTGTGAAGATTGGGAATATTCTCCAGGAATGTGAGTATCTATGGTATAGACACCATGAAGGCAAATAGTTCAACCGACTCAAGATTGGAAAATGGGGGTGTACAGTAAGAGAAACTGGGAAAGGGATTTGAGGATTTTTGAAAGATAGTAAAAAAAAAATGGTTAATTGTGGCACTTAAGCTGAGTATGGAACTTAATGAATGTGAGAAGGTATAGATATTAGGGATTGGTTCAAGATGGCAGAGTAGAAGGACATGCACTCATCTCCTGTGAGAGCACCAAAATCACAGCTAGCTGTTGAACAATCATCATCAGGAGGATGTTGGAACCCACCAAAGAAAGATACCCCACATCCAAAGACAAAGGAGAAGCCACAGTATTATGGTAGGAGGAGTGCAATCACAATAGAATCAAAGCCCATACCTGTTGGGTGGGCAACCCACAAACTTGGAGAACAATAATACCAAGAAATTGTCTCACTGTTGGGAAAGGTTCTGAGCCCCACATCAGGCTTCCCAGCCTGGGGATCTGGCAAAGGGACTAGGAATCCCCAGGAAATCTGGTTTTGAAAGCCAGAAAGATTTTATTATGGGACTTCCATAAGACTAGGAGAAATAAAGACTCCACTCTAGGAGGGCACAAACAAAATCTTTCATGCACAGGACCCAGGAGAAAGGAGCAGTGACCCCACAGGAGACTGAGCCAGACCTACCTGCTAGTGTTGGAGGGTCTCCTGTGAAGATATGGGTCAGCAGTGGCTCACCTCAGGGATGAGAGATGGCAGCAGCAGTCCTGGAAAGTGCCAGTTGGCGTGAGGCCTCTTGGAGATTGCCATTAACCCCACTGTAGAGCCTGTAGATTCCAGGACTGAGTCACCTCAAGCCAAACAGCTAACAGGAAGGGAGTACAACCCCACCCTTCAGCAGACAATTGGATTAAAATTTTACTGAGCCCTGCCCATCAGAGCAAGACCCAATTTTTCCTACCTCCAGTCTCTCGCATCAGGAAGCTTACGCAAACCTCTCATCCTCATCCTCCAGAGAGTAGACACAGAGTAAGCAAGATGAGCTACATAGTCTTGCATGCCAGAATGAAAACCACATCACAGAAAGTTAATCAAAATGAAAAGACAGAGGATGATGTCCCAGATGAAAGGACAAGATAAAATCCCAGAGAAACAACCAAATGAAGTAGAGATAGGCAGACTTCCAGGAAAACAATTCAGAATAAGGATGGTAAAGATGATTGAGGATCTTGGAAAAATAATGGAGAAGATGCAAGAAATGTTTAACAAAGATCTCAGTTCAGTTCAGTTCAGTCGCTCAGTCGTGTCTGACTCTTTGTGACCCCATGAATCGCAGCACACCAGCCCTCCCTGTCCATCACCAACTCCCGGAGTTCACTCAGACTCACGTCCATTGAGTCCGTGATGCCATCCAGCCATCTCATCCTCGGTCGTCCCCTTTTCCTCCTGCCCCTAATCCCTCCCAGCATCATGGTCTTTTCCAATGAGTCAACTCTTCGCATGAGGTGGCCAAAGTACTGGAGCTTCAGTTTTAGCATCATTCCTTCCAAAGAAATCCCAGGGTTGATCTCCTTCAGAATGGACTGGTTGGATCTCCTTGCAGTCCAAGGGACTCTCAAGAGTCTTCTCCAACACCACAGTTCAAAAGCATCAATTCTTCTGCGCTCAGCCTTCTTCACAGTCCAACTCTCACATCCATACATGACCACAGGAAAAACCATAGCCTTGACTAGACGGACCTTAGTCGGCAAAGTAATGTCTCTGCTTTTGAATATACTATCTAGGTTGGTCATAACTTTTCTTCCAAGGAGTAAGCGCCTTTTAATTTCATGGCTGCAGTCACCATCTGCAGTGATTTTGGAGCCC
>SJXQ01005798.1:0-32601 GCA_006408695.1 Aepyceros melampus
GGAGTATTACTCAGCTATTAAAAAGAATACATTTGAATCAGTTTTAATGAGGTGGATGACGCTGGAGCCGATTATACAGAGTGAAGTAAGCCAGAAAGAAAAACATCAATACAGTATACTTACACATATATATGGAATTTAGAATGATGGTAATGATAAACCTGTACGCAAGACAGCAAAAGAGACACAGTTGTATAGAATGGCCTTTTGGACTCTGTGGGAGAGGAAGAGGGTGGGATGGGTTGGCAGAGTGGCAATGTAACATGTGTGATATCATAAGCGAAACGAATTGCCAGTCCAGGTTTGATGCAGGATGCAGGATGCTAGGGACTGATGCACGGGGATAATCCAGAGAGAGGGTGTGGGGCGGGAGGGTGGAGGTGGGGGTCGGGATTGGGAGTTCATGTACACTCATGGCTAATTCATGCCAATGTGTAACAAAACGAATACAGTATTGTAAAGCAAAACAAACTAAAAAATAAAAATTAATTAAAAACTTAAAAAAAATATGTTTTTATACTGATTCTTTTATTTTGTTGTTGGTTTTGCCATTTATTTTTTAAAGAATCATGAGTTATTTGCCATGTTAATTTCTCCAATTCTTTCATTGCATCCTATAATGACATTTAGCATATTCCTTTCTCTTTGGTTTTGATATTTTGGGAAAACTGTTTCCCAGGTGTTCTCAAGTGCTTTCATCAGGAGGTACATTATTCTATCTTAACCTTTCTTTGTGAGCTCAATTTTCATTGATTTGTGTGATCATTATCCTAGGCTATTTTTCCATGTATTGTATATTCCACAAGGGCAGAAACTATTCCAATCCTGTGTCTGATAGAATACCTGTCATTAATAATGAGTTCAGTGTACCCTTAATTGACTGAGTGAATGAGAATATATAGCCTGCTCCTTTAATTTATTGCATTGTAGTACAGCATTTGCCTCCATGTGGATTTTTGGGTTGATACAGTGACAAACTCTGATAAGTTACTTCCTGGGCTGGACTGAAACTGGTTGTCACATTATATATCAATGACCTTTTAACAGATGCTTTCAATCAATCATGCACTTTTCCCACACTACAGAGAACTATCAGCTGATGAAGGATTTCAAAGCATATAAACCTCCAGAATTTGATTACTCTAAATCTGAAAATTTTGGTCAAGAAAGTAAGTCGATCCACTTTTGAGCTGGAGCACTTTTCATCCAAACTGCTCCTAGTTAATCCACACCAGTGTTGTTGTGGCCTTTAAACCTGAATTGTCTGGAACTGCTTGGAACTAAGTTTACAACATGATGTAAGCTTTGTGGTTTACACTTTAATGTACTCAACACTAGTGGTGCTTTTTTTACTTCAGTAGACATAAAGAATTTCCATGATTGAAGGTGAGAGTAAACATTGTATGCTTTCCTTGCTTCTGTTCTTTGATCTATGCGCTGTGAACTAAACACAAACATAATATTTTTTCAACCTTTGCTTAGATATGTTTTATTTTTTACTTTTCTCCTCTTTGTCTACAAAGACAGGACAAAGTAAAAAAGAGCCCACTACTCTGCTGTTGTAGGCTCATTTCATATGTTGATATAAATAATGTGAACAGAAGTCATTTGTCAGAAATACATTTATTGGAACTAGAATTACTTTATGTGCAGAGATTGCTGGATTGGTTTGCCAGCTCTTACTAAATAATTAATCAAATCTTGATTTGCTAGAAATATAATACAAAAGGAACACATAATAAAATTAAATAATGTTCTTCTATCTTGTAATAGTATTTTGAAGAAAATGTAATTACACCTTGCTATACTATTATGTAGAATTCAGTAATCAAATATGCACAGCCATAATTCAAACTAGACATAATAATCAGTGGTTATATTTTATGAATACTCTTAATTTCAAAACTCTTTTCAGTCAAAGCCATCACCCCTTCCTAGGTTTCTCTCCATCTGATGAAGACAAATAATAAAAAATAATCCTCTTTGATAAAGACAGAACCTTTTGTTGGCTCCTAATTAAGCTCCAGGTACTGAGGAATCATGTTTTACTTACCTGTGAAATGCTACATTAAGTAATATTTTATCTTGTATTTCTGTAAAAACCACTGGAATCTCCCTCTAATCCAGCCATTGAAATTAAAATTCATTAGTCTTCCTGAAAATTAGAGAAAAAATTTAAAGCATTTTCAAAAATTATTATAATTCCTGCCACTGAGGAACATAACAAACTTTTCTATTAATAGATTTATTAAATTAATTTAAGAAATGGTGATGAATACATCCCCTTTGTAAAAACTCATTGGGAAATTTTCTTGGAACTTTCTATCTGAGACCTACTTCTAAATCTCTTAAATGTTGTTCAACTTTAAATCTTGTGAACTCTGTAATTCACAAGCTAACTGTATTTTCTCTTTTCTTTGGTTATTGGGCAAATTTAAAGTCAAGCTGTGTCCTGCATCAAACCTGGACTGGCGATTCATTTCACTTATGATATCACACGTTTCAGGATGCAGGATGCTTGGGACTGATGCACGGGGATAATCCAGAGAGAGGGTGTGGGGCGGTATCCATGGGTGATTGTCTAAAGGGCTTCCTGGTCTATGGGTAAGAGGGGCTGGAGCCAGTTTACAAGCCACTGCAGGGTCCCAAGCTGTGGTGAGGTCTGTGTGTCTATTACCTGACATGTGAATGGGCAGGACTCCTGCTGGGCACTTTGATGTATAATGCTGAATTCTACAGCTCACACAGAGGCACCTTTGTCCATGGATGGATGGCAAATTGTTGTTGTTGAGCAGGATACAATGAACTATGTCTTATTTAGCTATGTTGCTGACATCACTCCTCAGAATCATTTTTATTAGGAACGTTGAGGGAAAGAGAGCTAAGAGGCACAAGTCACAGAGAGGAAATGCAAAGGGAATGAGAGCATGATCATTGTCTCAGATCGGACTTGTCTCAGGGCCTTGAGGAGCAAAGCTCTAAATGCAAGAAAAAAAGAAACTTTTTTATAGGGTTTTATTTTATGGGACAAAAGCAAGGTGATAAGAGACAAGGTGACAAAGTGTGATGCAGCCTAGGAAAATGTCCCTTTTGTTACTGTGCACAATGAAATATGAGCAAGTTAGGGAGATAATCCATGAAAAGTAGATTGTACTAATAAGTTATCAATACACTGGTGTCCTGGTATGCTATTTTCACAGCGGTTCAAAAGATGAATGATCCTTAAAATGAATACAATGCAAATTTAAGATTCCAAGCTAATTCTTCAAAAAGATTTTAATTACTTTCTATTGACAATGGCACCCCACTCCAGTACTCTTGTCTGGAAAATTCCATGGATAGAGGAGCCTGGTAGGCTGCAGTCCATGGGGTTGCAAAGAGTCGGACATGACTGAGCGACTTCAATTTGACTTTTCACTTTCATGCATTGGAGAAGGAAATGGCAACCCACTCCAGTGTTCTTGCCTAGAGAATCCCAGGGATTGGGGAGCCTGGTGGGCTGCTGTCTATGGGGTCACAAAGAGTAGGACATGACTGAAGTGACTTAGCAGCAGCAGCATTCATCACATAATTCTAATATTAGATTTACTTCCAAATATATCTTAAGAATATATCCAAGTGTTTAGGCTGCAGTCCATGGGGTTGCAAAGAGTCGGACATGACTGAGCGACTTCAATTTGACTTTTCACTTTCATGCATTGGAGAAGGAAATGGCAACCCACTCCAGTGTTCTTGCCTAGAGAATCCCAGGGATTGGGGAGCCTGGTGGGCTGCTGTCTATGGGGTCACAAAGAGTAGGACATGACTGAAGTGACTTAGCAGCAGCAGCATTCATCACATAATTCTAATATTAGATTTACTTCCAAATATATCTTAAGAATATATCCAAGTGTGGTGAACCTGGTCTAGTGATAAAAATTAGTCTATGCTTTTCTTATTATATGGAGAAGAAAATGGCAACCCACTCCCATATTTTTGTCTGGAAAATCCAAAAGAAGGAGGAACCTGGTGGGCTACAGTTCATGGGGTCAAAAAGAGTTGGATGTGAATGAGTACGCTTTCACTTTCACTTTTGTTTAAATTAAGCTTAGTGTTGATTTAAAAAAGCATTTATATCTCTATAAATTTGAAATCTGCTTAATGTCTCAAGACATTTAATATGCTATACTTTCAAATTTTCAGGAATATTGGGGAAATTTATAAATATAATATTCTTAGAGAAAATATATGTGAATATATATGGATGTGTATATATATGTACATATATATAACTTTTTACATGACTAAGACTTCTAATTAGTAATATGCTAATTTAATCTTTATATATATGTGTATATATATATTTTTTTTAACATGGAGAAGACTTCTAACTATTTATATGCTAAGTGCCTTGCATACTTATATGTATTCATTTCTATAACTCTGCTTTGTTTTGTTTCTTGCTAAAATTAAAGCATCCTTTTTGTTTCACACATTTTATACATATAAATATATATTATATACATATACATATATATATATATATATAGTCTCCTTCTTTCTGTACTATGTAATTCAAGTTGCCCACACATCATCTCTTCTAGGAACTCCTAACAACAAGAATTTAACCTATCAGTGTAAGTTAATCATCTTCTGCTTCCAACAGTCACCAGCTCTAATTTTAAAAGCTTTGTCTTCATCTCAGTCCCCCAGGGTAAAAATCTTATAATCATTTTCACTTTCCCTTTCTGTTTTCCTCACTAGATCTAATCCATCACTAAGCTTTGACACTTTTTCTTGCTTGGTCTATTACATTTCTTGAGCCTCCTTTTCCAACTTAACAGTCAACACTTTATCCCAGGCATTCATGGTGTCCTATTTGCATAATGGTGCTAGAGACCTAGTTGCTTAATTGCCCTCAGGGTTTCTCCTGTATGCTCAGTTCCCTTATATCCTCTGGAACAACTTTCTTTCAATGCTTTGAAAAGAAAAACAACACCACCACCACTTATTTTTAATAAAGTAATTTTCTTTCCTTCTATTATTTTAAATCTAACTATTTTTCATCTTTGCTTTCAGAGTTCTACTGTCAGTTGCTTTACCTACCTTATCATCCTCGATCTTTAGATTTTCTGCTCTTGTCAAGTTAAACATGCATTCCTTCTCTATGCTTGCCCATTTAACTCCCAGCCATCAGGTCAGATTTCTCCTTTCCCACAGCTTTTCTATATCTTAAACTGCAAATTCCTTAAGTATTTAATAACAGCAATGATTAAGTACAATATGATATGTTCATGTAATAAGAGACCATGAAGTCCCTGAGAATATTTTTACACATACTTTTAAATTCATAAGCTGAGTGATAAATATTTTCAAGTGGGAGAAAATGGATTAAAAATCATTTTAAGAGTATTTTAACTGAGGTTTCCTGGGACCCCAGACTTTGAGATAGACATTTGCTAACACAAAGTCCTGTGAACACTGTCATTTGGATCTATAACTTTAGGGACTCAGGGAAGCAGAATTGAACTGAGGAAGTTGTTGAACTATAATATGGTTGAAACAATGGATTCAACCAATTTCATAAGGAGTTCTTTGTTTGAGGATGGTTGTCAGAGAGCCACTCAGTTGAGGGCTAACAGCTCCAACACTCCCAGCAGCTGGGAAGTGAATGCCTTGGGCTGAAGTGATGCCTGGGAGAGATGGCATAGCCTCCATGTAGCGATAGAGATAGTACCTTTAAAAAATAACAGAATCATAGGAACAAGAGCCACAGAGAAACACAGGAACGTGTTTATTATCTCCAGTTGGTGGTTTAGCTGCAAAGTTGTGTCCGACTCTTGTAACCCTATGGACTGCAGCCTGCCAGTCTCCTCCGTTCATGGAATTTCCCAGGCTCCACTCTCCTTGGAATTCTTCAGGCAAGAATACTGGAGTGGGTTGCCATTTCCTACTCCAGGGGATCTTCTGACCCAGGGATCCAACCAGCATCTACTGCATTAGTAGACAGATTCTTTACCACTGTGCCACTTAGGAAGCCAAAAGTAATATATGTTACTTAAAAAAAAACTCACCTTTAATATTTTTCCCCAATTTTAATTTGTATTAAGCAAAATGATTTCTCTGTCCTCCTTAAGCATTTTCTTCTGGTCAAATTTTCACTTTTTTGTTTATTACTACAACTTCTAAGATGTTCTATAGACATGTAACTCTCAGGTAGGTAATAACTTCTTAGGAATTGGTGTCATGTTGAAATGCATTTTTTTGTTTCTCTTTTTTATTATGATTATATATATGGTGGTGGTGGTTTAGTTGCTAAGTCATATCTGATTGTTGTGACCACATGGACTCTAGCCCTACTAGGCTCCTCTGTCCATGGGATTCTCCAGGCAAGAATACCAGTGTGGGTTGCCATTTCCCTCTCCAAATTACACACACACACACACACACACACATATATATATATATATATATATATATATATATATAAAACATACTTAAAGCTGCTAATATGGGGTGTTGTGTAGGTAGATGAGTATGTCCTTAAACAACTGGAAGAAAGGAAACTCAGAGCTAGATTAGGGCTAATTTTAACAAAGAGCCATGTTACCAGCAGATCCTTCCTTAGAAGCAACATTCTGCTTACAGTTTAGGTTTTCAGCCATTTTCTACATAACCCCTCAAAACCCCATCACTCTGTGGTGCAAAGTAATAGCTGAAATAATTATGTAATCCTAAAACTAAGAGTAACTTTGTTTATTCTTGAGATTAGTCTGTGAAGTTTAGCATAGATAATTGATCTCTTGTATTGGAATTTCAAGAGGAGCAACCCCGACATCCAAGGAGCAGTGGCTGCACGGGAGCTACTCCACATTCAAGGTCAGGAGGGGCAGCTGTGAGGAGATACCCCTCATCCAAGGTAAGGAGCAGTGGCTGCACTTTACTGGAGCAGCCATGAAGAGATACCCCACGTCTAAGTTAAGAGAAACCCAAGTAAGATGGTAGGTATTGCAAGAGGCATCAGAGGGCAGACACATAAACCAAAATCACAGAAAACTAGTCAGTCTAATCACATGGACCACAGCCTTGTCTAACTTAATGAAACTCAGCCATGCTGTATGGGGCCACCCAAGACAGGCGAGTCATGGTGGAGAGGTTTGACAGAATGTAGTCCACTGGAGAAGGGAATGGCAAACCACTTCAGTATTCTTGCCTTGAGAACCCCATGAACAGTCTGAAAATGTAAAAGGATAGGATATCAAAAGAGGAACTCCCCAGGTCAATAGGTGCCCAATATGCTACTGGAGATCAGTGGAGAAATAACTCCAGAAAGAATGAAGGGATAGAGCCAAAGCAAAAACAATATCCAGCTTTGGATGTGACTGGTGATAGAAGCAAGATCCGATGCTGTAAAAAGCAGTATTGCAGAGGAACCTGGAATGTCAGGTCCATGAATCAAGGCAAATTGGAGGTGGTCAAACAGGAGATGGCAAGAGTGAACATCAACATTCTAGGAATCAGCGAACTAAAATGGACTGGAATGGATAAATTAACTCAGATGACTATTATATCTACTACTGCAGGCAGGAATCCCTCAGAAGAAATGGAGTAGCCATGATGGTCAACAAAAGAGTCCAAAATGCAGTACTTAGATGCAGTCTCAAAAACGACTGCTGCTACTGCTGCTAAGTCGCTTCAGTCATGTCCAACTCTGTGCGACCCCATAGACGGCCTCCCACCAGGCTCACCCGTCCCTGGGATTCTTCAGGCAAGAACACTGGAGTGGCTTGCCATTTCCTTCTCCAAGGCATGAAAGTGAAAAGAGAAAGTGAAGTTGCTCAGTCATGTCTGACTCTTCGCAACCCCATGGACTGCAGCCTACCAGGCTCCTCCATCCATGGGATTTTCCAGGCAAGAGTACTGGAGTGGGGTGCCACTGCCTTCTCCGCTCGAAAATAACAGATGATCTCTATTCGTTTCCAAGGCAAAACATTCAATATTACCATAATCCAACTTTATGCCCCAACCAGTAATGCTGGAGTAGCTGAAGTTGAACGGTTCTATGAAGACCTCCAAGACCTTTTAGAACTAACAGCCAAAAATAAATGTCCTTTTCATTATAGGGGACTGGAATGCAAAAGTAGGAAGTCAAGAAACACCTGGAGTAACAGGCAAATTTGGCCTTGGAATGCGGAATGAAGCAGGGCAAAGGCTAGTAGACTTGTGCCAAGAAAATGCGCTGGTCATAGCAATGTCCCTCTTCCAACAACACAAGAGAAGACTCTACACATGGACATCACCAGATGGTCAACATTGAAATCAGATTTATGTTTTTGCAGCCAAAGATGGAGAAGCTCTATACAGTCAACAAAAACAAGATCAGAAGCTGACTGTGGCTCAGATCATGAACTCCTTATTACCATATTCAGATTCAAATTGAAGAAGGTAGGGAAAACTACTAGATCATTCAGATATGACCTAAATCAAATTGTTTATGAGTATACAGTGGAAGTGAGAAATAGATTTAAGGGTCTAGATCTGATAGATAGAGTGCCTGATGAATTATGGAATTATGCAGTACTTGGATGCAATCTCAAAAATGACAGGATGATCTCTGTTCATTTCCAAGGCAAACCATTCAATATCACAGTCATCCAAGTCTATCCTCCAACCAGTAATGCTGAAGAACCTGAAGTTGAAAGGTTCTATGAAGACCTACAAGACCTTTTAGAACGAAGACCCCCCAAAAAGTTGTCCTTTTCACTATTGGGGACTGGAATGCAAAAGTAAGAAGTTAAGAAACACCAGGAGTAACAGGCAAATTTGGCCTTAGGATACAGAATGAAGCAGGGCAAAGGCTAATAGAGTTTTACCAAGAAAATGCACTGGTCATAGCAAACACCCTCTTCCAACAACACAAGAGAAGACTCTACACATGGACATCACCAGATGGTCAACACCGAAATCAGATTGATTATATTATTTGCAGCTAAACATGGAGAAGCTCTATACAGTCAGCAAAAACAAGACCATGAGCTGACTGTGGCTCAGATCATGAACTCCTTATTGCCAAATTCAGACTTAAATTGAAGTAAGTGGGGAAAACCACTCGACAATTCAGGTATGACCTTAATCAAATTCCTTATTATTATTATACAGTGGAAGTGAGAAATAGATTTATGGAACTAGATTTGATAGAGTGCCTGATGAACTATGGACTGAAATTCGTGACATTGTACAGGAGACAGGGATCAAGACCATCCGCATGGAAAAGAAATGCAAAACAGCAAAATGGCTGTCTGGGGAGGCCTTACAAATAGCTGTGAAAAGAAGAGAAGCAAAGGAGAAAAGGAAAGATATAAGCATCTGAATGCAGAGTTCCAAAGAATAGCAAGAAGAGATAAGAAAGCCTTCTTCAGCAATCAATGCAAAGAAATAGAGGAAAAGAACAGAAGGGGAAAGACTAGAGATCTCTTCAAGAAAATCAGAGATACCAAAGGAACATTTCATGCAAAGATTGGCTCGATAAAGGACAGAAATGGTATGGACCTAACAAAAGAAAAAGATATTAAGAAGTGGCAAGAATACACAGAAAACTATACAAAAAAAGATCTTCACGACCAAGATAATCATGATGGGTGATCACTCACCTAGAGCCAGACATCCTGGAATGTGAAGTCAAGTGGGCTTTAGAAAGCATCACCAAGAACAAAGCTAGTGGAGGTGATGGAATTCCAGTGGAGCTATTTCAAATCCTGATAGATCATGCTGTGAAAGTGCTGCAATCAATATGCCAGAAAATTTGGAAAACTCACCAGTGGCCACAAGTCTGGAAAAGGTCAGTTTTTATTCCATTACCAAAGAAAGACAATGCCAAAGAATGCTCAAACTACGGCACAATTGCACTCATCTCACATGCTAGTAAAGTAATGCTCAAAATTCTCCAAGCAACGCTTCAGCAATACGTGAACTGTGAACTTCCAGATGTTCAAGCTGGTTTCAGAAAAGGCAGAGGAACCAGAGATCAAATTGCCAACATCTGCAGGTTCATGGAAAAAGCAAGAGAGTTCCAGAAAAACATCTATTTCTGCTTTATTGACTATGCCGAAGCCTTTGACTGTGTGGATCACAATAAACTGTGGAAAATTCTGAAAGAGATAGGAGTACCAGACCACCTGACCTGCCTCTTGAGAAACCTATATGCAGATCAGGAAGCAATAGTTAGAACTGGACATGGAACAACAGACTGGTTCCAAATTGGAAAAGGAATATGTCGAGGCTGTATATTGTCACCCTGCTTATTTAACTTCTATGCAGAGTATATCATGAGAAACACTGGGCTGGAAGAAGCACAAGCTGGAATCAAGATTTCCAGGAGAAATATCAATAGCCTCAGATATGCAGATGACACCACCCTTATGGCAGAAACTGAAGAGAAACTAAAAAGCCTCTTGATGAAAGTGAAAGAGGAGAGTGAAAAAGTTGACTTAAAGCTCACCATTCAGAAAACAAAGATCATGGCATCTGGTCCCATCACTTCATGGGAAATAGATGGGGAAATGGTGGAAACAGTGTCAGACTTTATTTTTCTGGGCTCCAAAATCACTGCAGATGGTATTGAAGCCATGAAATTAAAATTCCCTTTCTTCTTGGAAGAAAAGTTATGACCAGCCTAGATAGCATATTCAAAAGCAGAGACATTACTTTGCCTACAAAGATCCATCTAGTCAAGGTTATGGTTTTTCCTGTGGTCATGTATGGATGTGAGAGTTGGACTGTGATGAAAGCTGAACGCTGAAGAATTGATGCTTTTGAACTGTGGTGTTGGAGAAGACTCTTGAGAGTCCCTTGGACTGCAAGGAGATCCAACCAGTCCATTCTAAAGGAGACTAGTCCTGGGTGTTCTTTGGAAGGAATGATGCTAAAGCTGAAACTCTAGTACTCTGGCCACCTCATGCCAAGAGTTGACTCACTGGAAAAGATTCTGATCCTGGGATGTATTGGGGGCTCAAGGAGATCCAACCAGTCCATTCTAAAGGAGACTAGTCCTGGGTGTTCTTTGGAAGGAATGATGCTAAAGCTGAAACTCTAGTACTCTGGCCACCTCATGCCAAGAGTTGACTCACTGGAAAAGATTCTGATCCTGGGATGTATTGGGGGCAGGAGGAAAAGGGGACGACAGAGGATGAGATGGCTGGATGGTATCACCGACTCAATGGATGTGGGTTTGGGTGAACTCCGGGAGTTGGTGATGGACAGGGAGGCCTGGTGTGCTGTGATTCATGGGGTCACAAAGAGTCAGACACGACTGAGCTACTGAACTGAACTGAACAAATTGAGGAAATTTCCCTCTATTGCCCACTTGTTTAGTGTTTTTATCGTGAATGGATAAACTGTCAAACTATTTTCTGCATCACATAATATCATTATATTTTTCTTCTTCAGCCAGTTGAAGTGATGATTAAATTGTGTTTGAAGTTTGAATAAGTCTTGTATACCTGGAATAAGGCACAATTGATCATAATAATTATAAGGCATAATTATTTTAATACACTATTAGATGCAATTGGACAGTATTTTGTTGAGATTTTGCCATATATGCTTGAGATAGTGGTATGTAATTTTTTCATTCTTGTAATGTCTTTATCTGTTTTCTTATTAGAATAATGCTGGCATCATAGAATGAGTTAGGAAATATTCCTTTCTGCTTGTATTTTTTGAAAGAGACTGTAGAGAATTTCTTAAATGTTTCTTACTTAATGTTTGGTATAATTCACCAGTGAAATCATTTGTGCCTGTTACTTTCTTTTAGTGAGAGATTATTATTTATTGATTAAAAGTATTTAATATTTATAGACTTATTTAGATTATCCATTTTTCCTTTTGTGAGTTTTTTAATTCTTTCAAGGTATAAATTTATTTCATCTGTTATCAAATTTGTAGGCATTGAGTTGTTCACAATGTTCTGCTCTTATTCTTTTAATGGCCATTGGATATATATTTTTACTTAGCATCCTATTAAAAGGACACACTATCATTTCTCCATTATTTATTTTTGTTTTTTTGTTTTTGAATTTCTCTTTGTTACTCTGACTTTCAACGGCCATTTTCCTTCCCAGAGACAACTACTTTTATGAATTTCTTTGAATCTTTTCAGAAACATTTCGTAAATAAAACAAAATTAAATATATATTATTTTCTCTTGTGTTGCACAAATAAACATTGCTTTGCCCTTATTTTTCATTTAACAGTAAATCTTGGAAATCATTCCATATCAGTTCATGGACTGATTACCCTTTCTTATTATGCATATTGTTTATACATGTAATATTTGTTTACCTAGTTCACTATGAATTGACATTTGTTTTTAATCAGTTTTTTTTTTTTTTTTTACTGATGACAAAACAGTAAATAGCTTTCCACTGATATCATTTAGAAGGAATCTTTTGGCTAAACTCATAAAAGTGAATTTTCTACAAAGTAGTATGTGCATTTTAATTCTGATGCATGTTTGATTATATAACATGCTATATAGAATTGTACAGATGTATACTTCTCCAGCAATGTAAAGATTATTCATTTAATCTGTGCCTTGACAATACATGACTTTTTTAAAGTTTGACTGTCTTATAAATGAAAAATAGTTTTAGTATAATTTTATATGGCATGTATTTTATCATGTGTGAAATATTTTAACACGTTTAATGCCATTCCAATTCCTATTTTGTTAAATTTTAGTTGTTATATTTAATTAAAATTTAAATATTTTTAATATTTTTTATTTTTAAGAATATTTGGTATTTTTCTAATAAAGGTCATTCTATATCAGGACAATTGGCTCTTTGTTTGCTTCCAATTTGCTGTTCATTCTTCTTCATCTATGGCAGTTTCTGATATTTAACCTTACTCTTATTTTTGTTATAATTAAGCAGACTTTTCTAAATATGACAGAAAATTCAGAAGTTCAAACTATTTTTTTATTAAACTGAGATTTAAAATAATTGTAAATACCATCTCACGTTTTGTTACTAGTAATATCTAGGCTTCATTGTTTACATTTAAACCTTGGATTATTTGTGGATACATTCTGGTATGACATATACATCCAAATTATTTAATTTTAAATATGCATCCAGTTACTTCAACCACAATTCACAATTTAAAAAAAAAATCCTCCCTGTCAACTAAAAGAGATGTACAATGTGAGCATTGAGAGTTAAGTTTTATTTGGGGCAAAATGAGGACTGCAGCCTGGGAGACAGTATTTCAAATAACTCTAAGAGACTACTCCAAAGATGTCTTGGGGGAAGGTCAACAAAAAATATTTTAGTGAAGGGAAAGTTTAATGCAATCAAGCATTTATTATGCACAAGGTCTTCTGCTAGTCACGAGGAGCTGATGTCACCATGAAGGAATTTGGTGCTTTCCTAAATAAGAGGAAATGCAATGATTGAGATCATGAAATCAGTTCCTGAAAATATCTATCCAAAGACCTACTCCACCAGTTTCCCTGAAGCACAGAGTGCCTCACTCTCCACTCTGAATTCCCCTCAGTGGGGGTTGAAGGCTAGCAGCTGCAGCAGCACAGAGCTCAATCTCCACAGAAGTAGATGGCAATTACCCTTGTTGTCATTCAGTCACTGGCAAATGCTCTTGGCAAGTGCCAATTTGGAGTTACACTCCCTGCGCTACAGATCACTCTTTGCTTAACTGTTTTTATTGACTTAGATCCTTATAGAATTCTTCTTTTTTTAATTTATAGCCTCTGTTCTTTCCTAATTTATAATTCCCCCTAGAATCAAGGAATCTAGAGCAAACTGGATGTATTTAGAAGCCGGCTGAACTTTTGTTATTCGGGCTTGTCATGTTAAATTTAAACCACCATTTAATACAATTTAGCATTTTGGGGGCACTGGAGCACATTGGATATTATTGTACTTCAGTAGTTTCCATATTCATTAAACTCTGTTTGGAATCTCAGCTATGTATTCCTACTTTTAAATTCAGTCAATTCTATAAGATATATACTCTATATCCACTGTGAGCAAGGCATAGCACTCTGCTTGGCATTGTATGACAAACAAAGATATTTAAGATGAACCCCAACTTTCAAGAAACTTATAGACAAGCACAGATTAAAATATTAGGTCAATATTATAATAAATATTCAGTTCACTTCAGTCACTCTGTTGTGTCTGACTCTTTGCAACCCAATGGACTGCAGCATGCCAGGCTTCTCTGTCTATCACCAACTTCCAGAGCTTGCTCAAACCCATGTCCACCGAGTCGGTGATGCCATCCAAACATCTCATCCTCTGTCCCCACCTTTAATCTTTCCTAGCATCAGGTTCTTTTCTAAGAAGACAGTTCTTCACATCAGGTGGTCAAAGTTTTGGAGCTTCAGCTTCAGCATCAGTCCTTCTAAGGAATTTTAGGGACTGATTTCTTTAGGATTGACTGATTGCATCTCCTTGCTGTCCAAGGAACTCTCGAGATTTCTTTTCCAACACCACAGTTCAAAAGCATCAATTCCTTTGTGCTTAGCTGTCTTCATAGTCCAACTCTCATATCCATACATAACTACTGGAAAAACCATAGCCTTGACTAGATGGACCTTTGTTGGCAAAATAGTGTCTCTGCTTTTTAATATGCTGTTTAGGTTGGTCATGGCTATTCTTCCAAGGAGAAAGCGTCTTTTAATTTCATGTCTGCAGTCACCATCTGCAGTGATTTTGGAGCCCAAAAAAATAAAGTAAGCCACTGTTTCCACTGTTTCCCCATCTATCTGCCATGAAGTGATGGGACTGGATGCCATGATCTTAGTTTTTTGCATATTGAGTTTTAACCCAACTTCTTCAATCTCCTCTTTCACTATCATCAAGAGGCTCTTTAGTTCCTCTTCATTTTCTGCCTTAAGGATGGTGTCATCTGCATATCTGAGGTTATTAATATTTCTACCAGCAATCTTGATTCCAGCTTGTGCTTCATCCAGCCCAACATTTCACATGATGTATTCTGCATGTAAGTTAAATAAGCAGGGTGACAATATACAGCCTTGATGTACTACTTTCCCAATTTGGAGACAGTCCATTTTTCCATGTCTGGTTGTAACTGTTGCTCCTTGACTTGCATACAGATTTCTCAGGAGGCAGATCAGTGGTCTGGTATTTCCATCTCTTAAAGAATAAGGCTTTGACGTAGTCAATAAAGCAGAAGTAGATGATTTTTTGAAACTCTCTTGCTTTTTCTATGATCCAGTGGATGGTGCCAGTTTGATCTCTGGTTCTTCTGCCTTTTGTAAGTCCAGCTTTAACATCTAGACATTCTCGATTCACATACTGCTGAAGCCTGGCGTGGAGAATTTTGAGCATTACTTTGCTAGTGTGTGAGACGAGTGCAATTGTGCAGTAGTTTGAGCATTCTTTGACATTGCCTTTCTTTGGGGTTGGAATGAAAACTGACATTTTCCAGTCCTCTGGCCACTGCTCAGTTTTCCAAATTTGCTGGCATATCGAGGGCAGCACTTTAACAGCATCCATCATCTTTTAGGATTTGAAATAGCTAACCTGGAATTCCATCACTTCCACTAGCTTTGTTCCTAATTATGCTTCCTAAGACCCATTTGACTTTGCATTCCCAGATGTCTGGCTCTAGGTGAGTGATCACACCATCGTGGTTATCTGGGTCATGAAGATCTTTTATGTATAGTCCTTCGGTGTATTCTTGCCACCTCTTCTTGATATCTTATGCTTCTGTAAGGTCCATACCATTTCCGTCCTTTATCGAGCCCATCTTTGCATGAAATGTTCCCTTGGTATCTCTAATTTTCTTGAAGAGATCTCTAGTCTTTCCCATTCTGTTGTTTTCCTCTATTTTTTTTTTTTTTTTGCACTGATCACTGAGGAAGGCTTTCATCTCTCTTCTTGCCATTCTTTTGTACTTTGCATCCAGATGGATATATCTTTCCTTTTTTCCTTTGCCTTCATTTCTCTTCTTTTTTCAGCTATTTGTAAAGCCTTCTCGGACAACCATTTGCATTTTCTCCTAATAGTAAATTTTAGGAGAAAATAGTTTTCTCAAAATATACAGAGTGATAATGTTACGGAAGTAAAAAAGAAGGAAAATTTTCAAATGTTTGTGAAAGATTTAGGCAGAAAGCACTCATGGAAAAGGGAGTACTGAGATGGTCACTAGTAGTTGGGATATCCTCTTTAAATGTCATCCTTGGATAGGAAAATCTGAAGAAAAAAAAAAAAAGGTGGAGAGGTCAGAAAACTTCCCACACAGGTAGAAGTCTTATTTAATTGAGATGTAGAATACTTACTGAGGAGCAAGGAGAACTAAATTTGAGAAGGTAAATTGGCATCAGGTCAAGAATAGCATTTGCTTAGAATTTTCAGGTAACAGGGAACCATTAAAAGTTTGAAAAAGTGGAGACTCGCATAATATCGATTAAAAAAAAAAAACAGGTAGTCAGATAAGGTCATTAACACAGTTTTATTTATGAAGCATTTAAGAAGTAATCATTATTCCTGGTGTGGGAAATCCATTCCCCTGCCCTTACTGTTTCTACTTTGTATTTTATCAGCATGTGGTGCATTGAGGTGGATGTAATACTGAATGTGGGGCTCCCTCCTAAAACCCGGTAGATCATAGGAGTAAAATAATAAGTAAATGTTGACTTTGGAGTTTCGATTTTGTGCCTCACATAATAGGAAAAGACTTTGGTGTTTCTGTGATTCTGTGGGGCAGTTTTGGCAAGTGAAGTTACTTGAGGTGAAAGTCTTCCATCTGTGTTGTTTCCTTGAATGTGCTTTGAGGATTGGTAGGAAATCACATAATGTCTTCGGGCGAAAACAAGAAGACTATGCTGGAATACTCTGTATGACTGTCTAGCTTTTTCCCAAAACTTCCTGGAAGACTTCTAGCAATAATGCATTAAAAAAAAAAAAAATCTGTCATGTAAATTTAATTTGCTAAAAAGCTTACGAATAAATAACCAAAACCACAGTCTAATCAGTATTTTAAACTCACATAATTATGTAATCGTAGCTTGAAAGAGAGGATGGACAGCTGACTGAATGCTTTAACCTCTTGCCCTGCATCTATCCACAAACCTTCCTCCCTTCCTTGAGGCTTCAATTTATAAAAAATGTTTGCTTCACCTTTGAAGGCAGAGAGACCTTTGAAGTCTCTGATCCCAAAGGTCAGGACTGACATCTTGATTTAGCACCTAGATGTCCATGTTCCTTTTTTTTTTTTTTTTTTCCCCATCTAACACTGCCAGGAAGGCTTTCCTAGGGAAGAATTTCTAATAGCTAAGCCCTTTGAGTAACATGGCATCTAGGGTTCTTTTAGAGTTATGTAGCTGGACTTCTATTTCTACCCTGGTTCATGAGAAAGAATACCATATTTCGTATTTTACCTTGCTGGAGATTAGAATAGATGAGAGATACTGAGAGAAAGGGAGAGAGTGCACTGAGTAATAATCAGTATGGAGGAAGGGAGTGTGAAAGTACATGCAGGAGTTGCAAGAAGTTAAGAGATGCTCAGAATATAAGAAATCAGGCTGACAAGAACATTAGGGAGGGTACCCACGATAGCAGCCTCATCATATCTCAAACTGCAGAATTTCTTCTGTGATTGATCTGGTTACTGCCTTCAGCCAAAAACCAAAGGCTTCCTTGCCCCCTCAACAGTAACAGGTTCAACAAGTACATATCCATCACTATTGTTTACAAAGTACATGTTACATAATAGGATCTCAGGATCTCTATTATCTCAACGATGCTATTATCAATCAATCATGTTGAAAAAAAGGGAAACTGAGCCTTGGTATTTGAATCCAGATCTATATTAACAGAAATGTCTCAGTGCTTGGTGAGATAGTGTAAGATATAATTATTGGGTTACTTTTGAAAGATTTGGAAACTTAAAAGCACTTTCTCATCTTTGTAGAGTGCTTTCTGTGGAAGAAAGAGAGGACAGGCATTCCAGGGCTATATTTCATCCTGTCAAAGAGAGCCTTTGGCTTCCCATCAAGTGTGAGTACCTGTACAATTAACCGAGGCATTATTGAGGTGAACTCTGGCTTGGAAACTTAGAAATGTGCTTTTGAAAGCAATTGTAGGAAAGGAAGGGCTAAAAAAAAGTCAGCATTTTTGAAGCAGAAAGAAAAAGGTTTACAAAGAGAAGTCTATTAAAGTCATCAGCTTTCCCTTGTTAAGGTCAAAAATGTACAGTATGCTGGAATACTATTATATCTCAAATGAGTTCCAACAATCATCTGTTTCCTTGCTCTTGTCAGGTCTCTGCCTGAGGTCTTTCTATTTGATCACTGTTGTGTTAATGACTGAAAACCAGAGAATAGGCTATGATATCTACGAATAGTGAGGGAAAGCAGTAATATGTGGTTGGATATTGTTTTACATCATGGAAATCAGTCTGCTATAGAAAATATTGACTTATATTTGAAGGCAAAGAAATTTATCAGGAAAGTAAACTCAAGCACAAAAGAAGCGCAAAAGTCTTAGTTAAAGGGGTATATGGAGTCCTTTCTCCAGTGTGTGTTTGGCAACATTATTGAGATCAAAGTTCTGATTTCCAGAAGATTATTCTTCAAGGCATATTAGTCTCTGTCATTTCCATAATGCATGAAGGTCAGAAAATAGCTTTTTAAACCACTTAATGAAATGAACACATGGATAGAATTTGAATCTTATCAATATCATTTAATAACTATAAATACATGAAAGACTGGAAATAAGGGAAGGAGGGAGGAAATAAATAGTCAAGTGTCAGGATTTATAAGCCTATTTTATAACTCTAGAGCAACCATTGTGCATCAGATTTTTGATCAATGAAATATAATAGTTTGGGGAGGCATCATCCTTGGGTCTATGAGATTAATTCTATAAGGGATTTCAGTAATCACCTACTCTGTATAATACTTATAGTAAGAAATTTGAGAGTCAGAGAAATGTAATAATTAACTAAAGTTGTAACTCTGGTCAGTGTCAAGGCTAGGATGAAAATTCAGATTTCCCAATATTCTCTTTGATGAACATTTGGACTGTATTTAAAATCCAGTGTCAAGGTATATAAACTTTTAATTTTATTTGTGTTTCTTTCTGCTTTACTCACATTATGTATTATCTAATAGTGTTCACTTTTGCAAATATGTATCGAGTCCCTGTTGAATGCCAAATACTGCTCAGGACAAGGATTCAGCAATGAATGAAGCAGTGTAGTCTCTGATCTTCTGTCTAATGGAAGCCAGATATTAAACAAGTATTTATAAGTGTATAAATCCAGGTGTTAAAAATCTGGAGCCTGGTAGGATCCTTGTCAAAGTAGTCTTTATTATTTCTACTTTGCAAGTAGGAAAGTATTGATGACAATCCTCCAGGCTTTAATACACAGCTCAACCCAAAAGAAGACAAGATATGCCAGCTGAGGACAATGAACTTTCATACATACTGGAGTAAACTTAAGGACACTAGTCCTTTCAACTGCCTTCAGGAGAATCCATCTGTTTCCTACTTTGTGTTACCAGGCATAGACAATTGTCCTCCAGTAGCAATCCCAGGCCTCCAATTAGGCTTTGACAGCAGTGAGCCAGGAGAACTCAAGACTAAGATGTCATTATGTTGATGGACTGTTCCCCATGCCCAACACTCCTTGTGGAAAGGAGATGATTCAGTAGTACCTAGCTCCAAGAGCTTAATGGTCACTTGCCTGCAACCTCAAAAAACTCCACTTTAATTACATTTTAACAAGATGTGTATCCTCTGATACAAAATAATCAGCACAGTACTGGGTAACACATTCAATATGTTTGATTTAAGTGCAATGAAGTGAGACAATTCCATAGGAAAATCTTCCATTTGCTTGAGAGAGTCTACCTAAAACCATGTGATAACTCCTTTATCTATTTCCAGATATTATTCCAATTCTTTTGAAGTATTTTGCCAATCTTCTTAATTGCTTATTTGACAAGTTACCTGTGATTGGGAGTCCCATACATGAACTGAAGTCTTTATTTTCCCAGATACCTAAAATGTATTCAGTCCTTAAAAGAGGTAGTGTAATAAATAGATTTTTATATATCCTTACACTTAATATTCCCAGAAACTCCAAGATAGAAGTACTGTTATTTTAGAGAAGAGGAAATTGAAGCTCAGAAAATGGAGATGCTTCTCCCAGAGCCACAGTGAATAATCAGGAACACTGGGATTCAGCCTTGGATAGTGTCCTTTCAGAGCTGTTCTTAGCTACTGAGTCCTTGATGCCTCTATGAAAGTTCTAGGCACCCAGGGGCTTGTATTAGTTTATTTTTATTGCTGCTATAAAAAAAATACCATAACATTATGGCTTTAAGCAACACAGATTTATAACCTAATAATTTTAAAGATCAGAATCCAAAACTAGTCTTATTGAGCTAAAGTCAGTGTGTTGGCAGGACTATGTTCCCTGTGGAAGTTTTGGTGGAGAGTCCATTTATCAAAGCTTTTAAAGGCTGCCCATATCCCCTGGCTTGTGGCCCCTTTGATTTGCAAAGCTAACAATGGGCAACCCAGTCTTTCCCATTAACATCACTCTAACACTTTTGCCTCCCTTTCCCACATTTTTTTTCACTTTAATTGGCAGAACTGGGAAATAGAAATAGTATATTTTTTATGGTATACAAAGTGGCATTTTTATATATGTATATGTTACAAAATGACTACCACAATCAAGTAGATTAACATATCTATCAACCCATGTAGTTATACTGTGCCTACACATGTGAACGATGAGAATATTTAACAGACTAAGTGGGATGTTTACTTTTAAAAGGAGTTCTGAGGCTCTAACTCAGACCAGTCTTCGGTAGGAGAAAGAGAGAAAGAATTATCATTGAAAATAATTCTCCAAGTGGTTTTTATGCTGATAGTTCACAGGCTACATTTTGAGAAACAAACACTCTCAACTTTCTCCATATTAAGGACCTTCATGATTACATGAAGTCCACCTGGATACTCCAGGATAATGTCCCCATCTCAATTCCATAGCTCAGATGGTAAAGTGTCTGCCTGCAATGCGGGAGACCTGTGTTTGATCCCTGGGTTGGGAAGATCCCCTGGAGAAGGAAATGGCAACTCACTCCAGTACTCTTGACTGGAAAATTACATGGATGGAGGAGCCTGGTAGGCTACAGTCTGTGGGATTGCAAAGAGTCAACATGACTGAGCAACTTCACTGGCACTAGTGACCTTAATCCATTTGCAACTTTAATTTCTCTTTGCCGGGAGTTTAATGCATTCACAGGTTCAAGGGACTCTGACATGAACTTGGTTGTTACTCTGCCCACTTCTAGGTTCAAGACCTAGAAATACTTTAGTGATCAGTTTGCACCTCCTGGGAAACCCCTGGTTCTGAAGACAGAGAACATAGAAAAACTTCTCCTGGGGCAAATGTTGGTGTTCCTTGAATTATTTATTTAAGATAACTGGCCCCTATAATACAATGAGGCAGTGCCCCTTTTTCCCTAAAGTGAAGCTAAGTCAGGGATGACAGAAGCCAGTATAATATAAAAATGAATAATAAAAAAAAAATGTAGAAGGTGGCAGAGGGGATTTATCCCTCTCCTCTTCAATTCTGAGATCTTCCCTGGTAGCTAAGATGGTAAAGTGTCCACCTGTAATGCAGGATACCTGGGTTCGATCCTTGGGTCAGGAAGATTCTCTGCAGAAGGAAATGACAACCCTCACTAGTATTCTTGCCTGGGAAATCCCATGGACAGAGGAGCCTTGTGAGCTACAATCCATGGGGTTGTGAAAGAGTCAGACACAACTGAACGACCGAGCACATAGCCATGTGTAAAGCACCAGTGTCCTTCACACAGCAGATTTCCTGCCCTGTGAACTATTTGCTGCAAATTCATGGAGGTTAAGCAAGTCCCCAGGGCTACAAGTTTTCTGCAAACTCTGTGAGTTATATTTACTTGGAGGAGAATGACAAACAAATATCCCCTGGAGAACCCAACCTTCTTGCCATTTAGAGAGACAGATGTTTCTGGATAGTAGTTTCACAGTCAAACCTTTTTAAAAAGCTTGAAAAGTGCCAGAGCATCCTGCACCACAAACTCTTCCAGAGTTGCTAACCCTACAAGACAATAAGAGCTGTGGGGATCAGAACCCCCATTTCCCTGCAAGATTGACATAATGCCATCTTAGGAATGCCCTGTCCATTTAACCCTGTTCATTCCAGAAAGTGCCCCAGCGCTTTCCATGACTTCCTCTAATCTTGAAAACTTATGATTTTGTATTTTATTCATATATATACAATATATGACTATAGAGAGAAAGAGACAAAACCACAGAGACTGAAAGAGACAGAAAGTTATTAAGATGGGTCAGGTCCTGGGCTACAATTTTTTTATAGGGAGTCTCACTTAATATTCATTATAATTCTATGAGGAACGTTGTACTTGTATCCCCCATTTTAAAGATATGAAAACTGAGGCTCCCAAAATATAAAAAAACTTGGTCAATGTCACAGAGATATGATGCATACACCTATGTCCATACATTTGCTCTTTTTAAACTGCTGCCTAATTTGGGCAAGATTTCTTAATAGACAATGACTTAATGGTACATTTGAAAGTTAAACAGGTAGCTTTTGTTAATTATGCTTGAACAATAGGAATACACTGGAAGCGTCCCAGGCAAAACAGGATATGTTGTCATTGTACTCAGATATGACTCTTTTAACCATACTCTGCATTAATGTCAGGCTTTACGAGCTATAAAACTTTTCTTATATAGTCTCTCCTCTGACTTTCTCAACAACCTTCAGAGGAAGATGAAACACTAGGTTCAAAATACTTAAGAGATATTCAGGCTGTTGTAGGCCCAGAGAAGGACTGAGTTCCTTGCTCTGAGTGGAGTGCTTTGCTGACTGCATCAAACTACATGTCTGAAACAACCTGCTTGGAGGAACATTTCCCCCATAGGTGACCAAAGGTAGAAATTCCAGATCTTGCAGTAGGTTTGTTTGGGGCAGGGGGCATCTTTGGTACTCTTTCAGTGGCAACACCAAGGCTACCTGCCTCCTTCTAGCTAAAAGCAGACCTTTCTTTAAGTCATCCTGACACCCAGAGTCATGACAAGGTGGGCTTGCGTCTCCAGCTTTGCCACACCCAGGAGATTTGGAGAAAAGGAATTCATCTTCCTGTGAAGTGAAGTGAAGTCGCTCAGTTGTGTCCGACTCTTTGCGACCCCATGAGCTGTAGCCTATCAGGCTCCTCCGTCCATGGGATTTTCCAGGCAAGAGTGCTGGAGTGGATTGCATTTCCTTCTCCAGGGCATCTTCCCAATCCAGGAATCAAACTCGGGTCTCCTGCATTACAGGCAGACGCTTTACCATCTGAGCCCCCAGGGAAGCCCATCTTCCTATGAAGAAGCCTCTACTGAAATTTGCAATTTCCTTTAATTTCACATTACAAGTAAAGCTTTGTATGTTTTTATATATATATGTTTATATATATATACATGCATATATATGTTTATATATATATGCATTATAAAATGTGTATGTTTTTATATATTATGTGTATAATATATACATGTTTATATATATTATGTGTACATATATTATATGTAATATAATATATCATGTGTGTATGTATATATATAATATAATGTATAATATATATTATATATATATTACATTAATATAATATAATATGCATATATGTGCACATAATATATATATACCAAGGCTCTATGTATATTATATATATGTTATATTATATGGTATATGTATATGTTATATGGTATATGTATATGTTATATGCTAATGTATATGTTATATTCTATATGTATATGCTCTATGGATATTATACATATATACATAATATATATATACCAAGGCTATATGTACATATATAATAATATACATATTATATATATATATATATATATATATATACACCAAGGCTACCTGCCTTCACGTCTTCATGTATAATTAATTATATATAATTTAAAAAGCTATATTATGTGCTCTTATTGTTATAAAATTGTTCAACCTATGTACACATGCCTTCATTCATCTATCCATTTATTCCTTCTGAACACAGGTAGAATAATTTTCATCAAACCATAATAATGATATTTTACTCTTGGTTGGGAAAGGCTATTTTGAGTACTTTCTTCTGCTTAATTTTTTACTTTTCTGTATAGCTTAAAATTTTGCAGAGAACATATTAACTTTTTTAAAGAATTTTTTAAAAATTTTTAAAAGGCAAGACTTAAGATTGGTTTCAAAGGCAAAAATTAATTAATGAAGAGTTTCTATTATGTTCCCTATGTGGTTTCCACAGTATGAAACCCTAACTAAATTTATTTCCTGCTTCAGGTATGATAACTTGGTGTTGGGCTTTCTGGGTCACTCAGTGAAAGAATCTGCCTGACAATGCAGGAGACACGAATTCAATCCCTGGGCCAGAGAGCTCCTTTGGATGGAAGTGGCAACCCACTGCAGTATTCTTGCCTGGAAAAACCCCATAGACAGAAGAGACAGTCCATCAGGTCACAAAGAATTGGACACTGCTTAGCCACTGAACAATAACAACTTGGGGTTACTATAAAAATTTTCTCTTTGCCAAGATTGATATGAATTGAAGTCCATTGTCCCAGCAAAATTGTTATCAACATGTTTCTCTCTAAATTGTCCTTATTTGAAAAATAAACATATGGTCCCTGTAGTAGGTTGGGTTCTTCTGGAGATGGACTCTGATAAAAGGTTTGATGTCCAAGATATTTACATGGAAGTGTATTTGTAATCACCACCTTTGGAAAGAGGAAGACACAGAATTAGCTAGAAACTGAGCTGAAGTAGCCTGGCTAAACCCATGGGGAACACTAGAGTTAAAGTGGTCAGAGTCATCCAAGGGACTGAGATGCACTGCCAAGTTCTTGGATATAGGCCACCTTGAAAGGGGCATGACTTGAGTGGAGCAAGTGTCTCCTGCTGAAGGAATTACTGAAGAGTCCCTCTACTGATAGCAGTTGGACAACACAATCTTCAACAAGGGGAGATCTGGGTGGCATCTTAGCATTGTTCTGCTCTTACTGAAGTATAGCTTTATGGGGTCCAAGCACCTCTCTGGGCACCAAATTAGTTGTCCCATTTCATTTCTATGGAGAGAAGCTGCTACTGCTGTCGCTTCAGTCATGTCCGACTCTATGCGACCCCATGGACTGCAGCCCACCAGGCTCCTCCGTCCATGGGATTTTCCAGGTGAGAGTACTGGAGTGGGGTGCCACTGGAGAGAAGAGTTGCCTCTAAAACTAGCTACCTAATGAGAAGGAATCGTCACAGACCCAAGTAGAGTGAGATACTTTTCCTAATGGTTCTCAGGATATGCGTGGTCATAGTGGTGAATAAAAGTCACTTAAGTTGTACTGTGCTTGCTTCGGCAGCACATATACTAAAATTGGAACAATACAGAGAAGATTAGCACGGCCCCTGCACAAGGATGACACGCAAATTCGTGAAGCGTTCCATATTTTTGGGGGATTCCCTGGTGGCTCAGACAGTAAAGCATCTGCCCACATTGTGGGAGACCCGGGTTTGATCCCTGGGTTGGGAAGATCCCCTGGAGAAGGAAATGGCAACCCACTCCAGTACTCTTGCCTAGAAAATTCCATGGATGGAGAAGACTGGTGGGCTACAGTCCATGCGGTCGCAAAGAGTCGGACACGACTGAGCAACTTCACTTTCACTAAGTTGTATTAGGCTCCTTTGTTGTAAATTCCTCAGTAATTATGCTTTGTAATTGCACAAAAAGGACAAAGACTTTCTCTGAAGTCCTCCCAACCTAAGACTTTCTCTTCTTGGAAAGAACAGTCAAGGTTCCGCGTCTTCAGTCCTTTCTCTGGAGAGGTTAATGTTTTTTAACACACACACACACACACACACACACACATACACACACAACAAATTCCATCAGCACCAATAAATATATCAACATCAATTAAAGAGTAGATTAATGTTACCCTGGTTGCCTTTGAGGTTCAGGACTCTAGAAGGTGGTTTCTATCTCTTTCAAATTCACAGTTTCCTTGTTTGAGAGATTTTCAGTTAGATTCAAGGAGATCTCAGATTATGGGAAGGATTCTTTCCGACTATCATATTTTAGGTCTTTTATTTAAAGATGTGCCTGGATTTTTCTTTTCTTTCTTTACAGTCTACTTTTTCCCCCCTCTCCTTCTGAATTTATTCAGTTGTTAATAAAAATAAGTACTCTGGCCAATAACCCTAAAAGTAGATAGTAGTATCATGTCCACTTTAAATATGAAGACTCTTAGATTCAAATATGTTAAGTAACCTGCCCAAAGGTTTTTCACCCTGAATGGAGCTGAAGTTCAAACCAGGCCTGTCTGCGTCCAGAGCTCATTCCCTTCACCATGAAGACTCTGTCCTGTGATGAAAGAGCCACTATTTAAAAATGGGTAACCTTGCAGAGTGGAAGCTCTCCCTGCCTATCTTGTTTCACTGACACTTGGAAAATCACTGATTCAACTTGTAGAGAAAGAGTGATTGAAATATGAATGTGTTAAAGGAGGTTTTTGAAGGACCTAGGTTCATTCTGGGTAGTGGCAATGTGTGGGGCATCCAACCAAAAATAATTAATATTGTGGTAATAATCAGTTCTTTTCAGGGTGCATTGTGCAATGGTTAAAGCAGGGTTCAGGGAAATATGTGTTATTTAGCAAGGAATCATTAGAGCTTTAGAGGAAAATGAACCATTATTTGTCTTTCATTTCAGTTTTTTTTTTTCCTCAGGCTTCTAATTTGGACCCAGGATTTCCTCATTAATGGTATAAATGGGATTAATGACTTCATACCAGCAGAGAACATAAAGTACTTAAGAACTCCAGCCACATGACACATTATTGTAGTAGAAAATGGTGAGATATTTAGCATTTATATTGTACTTTATTTGCAATGTGCCTATTTTGATCCCATACTCACACACACATTATAACTCTAATGATTACTTTGTGCTTTTCTATTTGTTATACTTGTATGTATTTGCAGCCATTAAATGTATAATATTAAGCAAAATTAATGCTCATGAAAGCCTGCAGCTGCCTGCCCTGTGCGGTCTGATGATTCATTTATTCATAGAGCCTTTGTTTCCCCTGCTGAGGATTTTAACCCAAGTCTTCCGACCATCTGGATGGGCTGTTTGGGGTCAGGGACTCTAGATCAGTTGTTGGTGAAGACTTGAATGATGCCCTAAGGTTATTTGGTTCACTGAGGGGCTTCTATTTAGGGCAGCATCTCCATTGAGAGCTCTCTGGCTGCAAATTCTATAGCCTCTTATCCCTTTAAATAGTCCCAGACCTTTCTTGGATGCCCAAGTTTTATAATTGACCAACTCCTATATGATGGAGAATGCAATGGCACCCCACTCCAGTACTCTTGCCTGGAAAATTCCATGGACAGGGGAGCCTGGTAGGCTGCAGTCCATGGGGTCTCCAAGAGTCGGACACGACTGAGCGACTTCACTTTCACTTTTCACTTTCATGCATTGGAGAAGGAAATGGCAACCCACTCCAGTGTTCTTGCCTGGAGAATCCCAGGGATGGGGGAGGCTGGTGGGCTGCCGTCTATGGGGTCGCACAGAGTCGGACATGACTGAAGTGGCTTAGCATAGCATAACTCCTATATGATAGTGATCTAGGGAAATGCAGAGTAGATTATGGTGCTTTTCCATATCTTTCCATTGAAAACCTTTCATGACTCCTCCAGTTTCTGTGTTTAAGTGGTGGTGATGATGATGATGATATAATAATATTGACAGCAGTAATAATAATAGAATAATAAATATGACTCGGAAAGTCATGTAAGTACTCTACATGTACTATCTTCTTTGCTCCTCAGAAAACCTTTTGGGTTAATTGCTAATATTATTTCAGTTTTAGAGAGGTGGAAGATGAAATTTGGAAAGTTCAGTTGACTTGCCTTTTGTCTCATGTCTAGGAAATCTTATTCTAGTATTCAGATCCAAGCAAAATGGACTCCAAAGCAGCTAACTATGGACTTTAATTCCACCTCAAATCACTTGAGTCTCACAATCAAAAAGAGCATTTTATGTTGGTCGTTGGAAACAGGCAGTGCCATCTGTGATCCAGTTTGTGCACTCAGATTGTTCTGATACTTATGGTTAAAAGTCAAGACATTATCCTTAGGGAAGCATTTCTCTTGTCTCTCCATTTCATTTTTCCCTCCTCATTTTTTTTTTTTCATTTTAAGAGTAATTGCCACTTTCTCATTATTGTGCTTTTCCTGTTCAGTTTAGAATTCAGAGTTTATAATTCATCTCTTTATGCCCCCTATTTTAATAGGATTTAAGTGTCTTGGGAGTGTTGCTATCTAATTACCTACTTTGAAATAAGACACTGTCAAGTGGCAAGTGGTCTCATATTTTTGTGTAAAGAATGTGAATTTCATTGACATTTGAAAAATTGCAACCTCTTGTTTATTTGTCTTTCCTCTACCCTCTTACCTCTGGCTGCTCTAGGTCTCCTAAGCAACTCCTCTGTTGGGAGGTGACCTGGGGTATAGTTTTATACCTGGGTCATAACTTAGTAGGTTAACTCTGTCAGGGGAATTGACATTAATATGACTGCATATCATATCAATGATGTAAGCAGGGTGGTGTTTGAATTAAGGAAATGTTTCTCAAGTGGTAAAACCTTAAGTAAATTGAAGTGACAATATTTTTTTTCTTTTTATGTGCTTGCTGGTTTTCAGACAAGGTAATAAACTCTCTCCACAGTATCTCAAACTCTGATCTGTTTGCTTCTACATACTGCACCTAGGATCTAACCACTGAGGTCTACCTGCGTGGAGGACCATGTTGACAGGAAAGTCTCCCATGTGATGATTAGCCAGAAGTACCGCAGCTTCTGCCTGCAGACAAAGGTGTCTCTGAGAGAGAATTGGGCCCTCACTCTCAAGGGTAACATTTTCCTCCCATTAGGTGAGAATTTACCTGGCTTCTAGAGATGAGGTGGCAGGGGTGAGGCTATTGCTGAGGGAGCCGTTTTCTGCCCCAGAATCTGCAGATGCATCTCCTCGGTGGGCAGAGTTAACTTTTCCCTTCAATTCTACTAGAAGACCAGTGTGTCCTTTGTGAGGGAGGATCACTTTTTGAGCACTTACTGTGTACTAGACACTTTTAGAGTTATGGAAAATTCATTACTTTTTAACCTGTATAGTGGTTGCTGAAACACTGCTCTATAAGGTGGGCAGATGGAAAGACACATGAAAAGAACTGACTTTGCAGAAACTGCCCTTCTTGGCTTTTCTGTTGCTTTCATTGCCCAAGAGCAATATTTAGATAGAAGACTCCTGAACCTCTCCACTCTAGAATGCTTCTACACACACATCTGGGAGTTGCCAACTTAGAATAAATGTTTTGCCCCTACCTTTTCTCTCAAAGGATACTCGTAAATTCTCAAGGTAGACTTGGGGGTCCCTTTTTATTATTAATTACTGTACTTTTTAATCTGGAAGTGAGAGTATCTCATGGCTCTGAGTTCTATTTACTATCAAACCCCCCCCCCCATGAAAAAAAAATCAGAAGAGAATACAGTATGGTTGAGTAGTGTCCTTGCTGTCTGAGATTGTGGGTCACAAACCTGTTTTATAGTGTTGACCCCTGTAAATGCCACTTGGAAAAGTCCTTGTCACTTTTAGAGCTGCTGCAACTCAGGATCTCAGACAGCTACCATTTGTAGCATCAAATCAGCGTGAATAAGTTGCTCAGATTTAACGTCTGTTGAGACCCAGGGAAAGATCATCCAAAGAGCCTGAAGATTAACCAGACTTCCTGTCTCAATAGGAAGGGAATAAAAAATGTCTGTGAGTGAAAGTGTCAGCATGTTGAATTTCATAAATCTGTTAGCAAGTTAACACTGCATGTACATGACAGAAAGCAAATCATTTTTTTCATCTAATTTTAATTTGAATTGTTTACTCCATGTTATAAATAAACTACTTCCTAGCTGGTTGTCACACTTATAGGGGACATGGATGCATTTTATTTTCATTTTAACCTGCTTCTGATTCAGTGGTTCAGGTGACAAGTGACCAAGCAACCGATTAAGAAAATAATCTGTAATAGATGAATGTGAATCACTTTTGACTGTGTCCAATGAGACATAATTGGTGATATTGACAACACTTTGAATTGCATTGATTTTCCAGTCCAGATGAAAATCTTTTTATTTTCACCTGTGTTACTCCTCTTTCTTATAAAACAGTTTGTACACTGGAAAAAAAAAAAAAAAACATGTTAGGTACAAGTTCCACACACTTGTCTGTGCTGTCTTCCTGAAGGAAATGTATTTGGATATATGCCATCTGCAAAGACATCAGAATAGTGATGAGCTAAAGATTACTGACTTTGCAAGTCCTCCATATACTTTGTATGGGTTGTTCATTACACGAGTGCACCCAGTTAGGGAGAAAACTAGCATCTGGAGTCCTGACTATATTTTATTCGCCAACTTAGCCACCCAAAAGAAAAGGCCCCTTTTTCTAATTTATTCAAAAATACCAACATATAAGCAAACAGAAGTGCCAGGAACAGAATAGACATTCTATAGACTGTGTGCAAAGCTCATACAAAGTATTTATTCATTTACTCACACCAGCAATATGGGAAGTGAAACTCAGAGAAATGAAACAACTACCTGGAATCACACAGCTAGTAGGTGGACATGTTGGAGTTTGGTTCTTTGTCTATGCCATTGTAGAGCTCTGGGCTTATTCCAGTGGGTCCTAAGTCCTATACTGACCTCAGAAATGGTTTCCTAGGGGAAAGTCCTTTGTCATGCCTGAGATAAAATGGATAAGAGGTAACATCTCTGCGACTGCCCCAGCCAGTTGTAGAATCTTTTATTTTTCTTATTTCCCCAAATCACTCTCACAGCATAAACCACTATGCTGCTGCTGCTGCTGCTCCTGCTGCTGCTGCTGCTGCATCGCTTCAGTCGTGTCCGACTCTGTGCAACCCCACAGATGGCAGTCCACACCAGGCTCCCCCTTCCCTGGGATTCTCCAGGCAAGAACACTGGAGTGGGTTGCCATTTCCTCCTCCAATGCATGAAAGTGAAAAGTGAAAGTGAAGTCACTCAGTTGTACCCGACTCTTAGCAACCCCATGCACTGCAGCCTACCAGGCTCCTCCACCCATGGGATTTTCCAGGCAAGAGTAATGGAGTGGGTTGCCATTGCCTTCTCCAGAACCGCTAGGCATTGACTCTTAAAAAAAAAAAAATTTTACCCTTCGAACTTTCAGAAGGAATGCAGGGCTCTCTTCTAGTCAAGAATCATTTTGTGGCAAGAAAGATTAAAATGTTCAAATGCAGAGAGAGAAAGGACCACAAAGATGTCATAAGGGAACAGAAGAAAAGCTGACTGCTAAAGACCTGAATTTATCTCCTTTTGCTTCTATGGATCCCTTCCCTCACATATTCCATTTTGTTTTCATCATCTGCTTCCTTTGGTCACTAATTCTACATAAATATATGTGCACATCTTCTAATACTGTGAGCCTGATCTTGATCTTGCAGTTACTCTCGCATCCACAGCTTGAAATTTAACTGAGTACTCTGATTCAAATTTCCAACCTTGGGCATCCCATTGGCTTAATTTGTTTCCACTTTTTCCATCCTGCTCAGGCACCTTCTCCCATTATGTTTGATGGACCTGGTCTCTGTAGAGATTTTATTGGGAGAAAGGATGTAAGATTGGGGTTCGTGTGCTTCAAGGTGCCAAGACTTGGGAGCCCGTGTCAATGGGCATAGATTGGTAGTTTCTAAAATAAATTTTATGTACTTTCTAGATTCTTGGACCAATCTTACACTTAGGAAGGGTCTTTAACAGATCCAATTCATGGCAAATCTATAATAGTTAAAGTATTATTTCAAGTATAATGTTTGATGTGATAAAAGAATAAATATTGATGAGTCTTAGAGTAAGAATGAAGAGAATAGAGGGGCTGTTAGATTTAGGGGGACTCTGGTCATCTGTCTTTTAATTTTGGGGCCCATACTAATTGTTGTTTTTCAGTGGCTAAGTCATATCCAACTCTTTGGGACCCCATGAAATGTATCATGCACCATGCCCTCTATCTTCCACTATCTCCCATAGTTTGTTCAAATTTATGACCACTGAGTTGTACTACCCCTTTAAATACTCTAGTCCCACTTATGACTGGTGGCTTGGAACCAATATGTCATCTGCATATTACATCTGATATGATGCTAAGCTCTGATTCTGACCCTCTGCTTAAACCTCGCTGAACATCTGGTTCCCTTAGTTAAGATGTCTCCAGCTTCATTGGAGTAACCTGTTTAAATTTCAGTTCTAGACTAGCCTCCTTGGACCAGCCATTAGTTTTTTTTTTTTTTTTTTTAAATTAATTTTTATTTTTTAGTTTGTTTTGCTTTACAATACTGTATTCGTTTGTTACACATTGACATGAATTAGCCATGAGTGTGCAGTAACTCCCAATCCCGACCCCCTCCTTCACCCCCCCCCCCCCCCACCCCTCCCT